>CM062264.1:4572547-4976329 GCA_031216635.1 Dissostichus eleginoides
TTACCGTTATTTTTGTTTTGACTGATTCCATTGACCACCCAGACTCCATTCCCCCGCCAGAGGAGTCCGTAACTAGGGTCAAACGGGCCAAATAAGGTAAAAGTTACCAAAATGCCTCCTAAACAAACCTTCACTTTCCAAGCAGGTAGTGATGGAATAATACAAATCGACCTGTGCAAAATTGCCCCCTGCAGAAACCTCGACAGGAAATATTCCTACCTAGCCAAATACGTCTGCTTAGCCCCTGCGGTATGTAACAGAAGCGTCACAGATAGGGTCAAAGGCGATCCTTACACTTACAGAGGCAGTGCATTTGCCAAAGGCGACCCCTATCTGTCCGTCACATACACCTACGGTTGTGCCTGCGAGTCCTGGTCCGGTGTCCTAGCAAATTCGGGTCCTGATGACTGGGGATACACGCCATCTTACCGATCAGCGGCAATTGTTAGATCCCTCAAATATAGAATGAAAGTGGTCAGGAGAAACCCAGACGTCCCGTGCTCCGCCAGGTTTTGTAATCCGGTGCTCATAACGCTAAAGAAGGTCGTGCTCTCCGACGCTGGACTTTATGTCCTCGCGGTACATGCAGGAAGGGGTTCGCCACAAGGCCTCTTCGAAATTAAAGTTATACCAAAGAGAGAGCAAAACCGTCGTCAGGGAGCATCTAAGGTTAAATACTTGTCTAAAGTCACATGTACGGATAAATGTACGGGGGATTATAGCCAACTTCAACCTCTAGACATCATCCAAATGGCCACAGGATACATAGATGACAATTTATGGCTAAAATGGGTTGTCCGAACAGCCCAAGAACAAATGGCAGGGGATTGCCTAGCCTGTGCTACAGCCCGCCCGCAATTAGTCACTGACCCTGCGCCCCTATTTTCCACAGATACCTGGGGTTACAACTGTATGTTACAACTGACCAAGATGGCTAGTCCTCCTAACTGCACCACCCTGGCCAAGGTTTTCCCTCCAATTGACAATGGTACTAGGACAGGCCCATTCACGCCTAACAGAGGCGCCGGTGGGTACACATGTTTCACCATGGTCCAAAAATCTCCGCGTTTTGATCTAGGAAATATCTCTGCGGATTGGTGTAACCACACCGTGTCTGGTAATAGTATAGGACATTGGGCCAGGGGTGGTCTCTACTTATTGTGGGGGCCACCGCCTGTTCACCGTATCCCCGAACTATCTGTGGGGTTGTGTGCTATGGTGCGCCTCCATGCACCCCTAATGTTACGAGGCGAAAAACTGGTGCACACGGACCCTAAAGCCTCCCTCAACATCAACCTAGTCACTCGACGTAGGGGACACGTGTTGTCCAAGCGCTACGCCCCAGGCCCCTTTGATTTATCTGCCAACTCTCCCACTTACATGGACTCCATAGGGGTGCCACGGGGTGTTCCCAATGAGTATAAACTCGCTGATCAAGTTGCCTCAGGTTTTGAGAACATTCCTTTCCTCGCAGCTATCTTCCCTATCACCCCGAACAAGAATGTAGACAGGATCAACTATGTACATTACAATGTGCTCCGTTTAGCTAATCTCACTAGGGACGCTGTAGAAGGACTCGCTGAACAGCTGGGGCCGACTTCCCTTATGGCAGTTCAGAATAGAATGGCCCTTGACATGCTGTTAGCTGAGAAAGGAGGTGTGTGTTCAATGTTTGGTGATATGTGTTGTACTTTCATTCCAAACAATACGGCTCCGGACGGTTCCGTCACAAAGGCTTTAGAAGGTCTTCGCACACTATCCATAACTATGCATGAACAATCAGGGATACACAACCCCTTGGAGGAATGGTTTACAAACATGTTTGGTCCATGGAAAGGTTTAATAATGTCTCTTTTGATTTCTATAGCTACTTTTATTGCCATTTTAGTAACATGTCGTCACCTTCTTAAACTAATGGCCTAAGTCATATTTTTGAGAAAATGTTTTTTTTGCCTAAATCATCTCCTCTTGATGCTGGCCACCTCTGGTAAAATTGCCTACATCCTTATTGAAAAGAAAGTGCTGTTCCTACCCTGTTAGTATAATGGCCTATGTCAAGAGTGTGACTTAGGCAATATATAAAAAAAATAAAATGGCTTAAAGACCCAGTGAAGTGTGCGCCGGTGCATGATCTGTTATGCTAATACGTATAGTAATGACCAAAATTGTCCATTGGAACCCATATAAAAGATGTTGGAATAGCAACGAATTTGACGAGTTGGAATTTTCCGCTGGAAATCCGCCTTAGTGGGCGTGGCTTGCGATCTACTGCGTGACGTCAGAAGATGGGCTCAGCCGAAGTGTTTACATTCACCACCGTTCATTTTGTCTCTGTTTCAAAGTGGAATTTACCAACGTTTTTGAGCGAGTATTTTATTGGAAAGTGTTTCGCAGTCGACTGGAAGTGATTGCCAACGAGGAAACCTGACAATGGAGGCGACAGTGAAGAAAAAGGGAGGAAAAACACACGGGAAGCGATGCATTGCCGCTGGCTGTGGTAATGTCAATTCTGCCGAAGTGGCGATGTTTCTGTTACCAAAAGATGAAGGTGAGTGGCTGGTGTTATTGTTTCGTAGATTCGTAGATTGTTTATGAAAAATAAAGGCCACTGTGTTTGTGTCTATTAACAAGACTATCATGGCGGCGGCAGAGCTCAAGTCGAGTTTCTCCGCCTGGAGATATTCTCACTATTTAACTTTTGTCGAGCACAAAGAAAGAACGTTTTAGTTAAATGTAAGTGTGTCTTGGCGGGTCAAAAGATCCTATCGACTGCCCAAAACAGCAATTAAAATCTGTGAAACATCTGCAGAAACAACATGCGGTGGACGAAGCTAGTAGCTAAGACCACAGACCCGACTCATCCGACGCCACTCCACCTCCACCTAAGCAACAGCGGCTGGATTGGCACTTTGAAACATATCTTTGTGTTTGTGTTTGTATAGATCACATTGCTTAGCAGAGTTCAGTGATGCAAATGCATGTCAAGTTGATCAACAGGTTGTATTATTCTCCGATGCAATAACAGTACTGAAATGAAGGCTACAGTATAAGGGCATTAATGGGTGCCCTTTTTTAAGTAACTAAAAAGTTACTTTTCACAGTAACGCATTACTTTTTGGTGTAAGTAGTGAAGTAACTAGTAATTGTAACTAGTTACTGGTTTTCAGTAACTAGCACAACACTGCATGTGAACATGAATGTTGCATCATGCTATGAACAGATGAATGTATGATCAGGTGATGGCCAATCCTGTGTGTAGATCTACTCTAGATCTATGACAAAATATTGTCCTCAACTAAATTGACTTCCATGGCCACTTTCCTCATCTATCCTGTCCGAAAAGCTGTCAAAATCACTCATTTCTCTCGCACCAGTATCACTTTCCGAAGGCTCCGCCATGTTTACAATCACAACTGGGCCCATCTTGTGACGTCACAGCCGCTATCGTCTGCAGCAGCGGTAGGCTCAGACTCTGAAAAATTTGCGATGTTTATCTCGTCCCTCGCACTTCCTAAAAAATTATTTTAGCCATGAACAGGTACAATTATATGTAAGAAATGAAACTGCCATTTCATTTTGGCGCAAAAAAATGCACTTCACTGGCACTTTAAGTCACATTGTCTTGTGACTTAGGCAATTTTACAAGCTTTACAAAATGGCGGCTGCTTCAAGAAGAAATACATACTACCAGATAAATGAAGTCATTTCCATGGTTCAGGGCTCATCCCCTGTTGGTAAGTGATAATGTTTATTATACTATAGGCTAGGCTATAAATGTTGTGTAGTTATTTAGCCTTTACTTTTACAATTGATAGTTACTGTAGCTACTATAGCTACTGAAGCTAATGTAGCTACTGAAGCTAATGTAGCTACTGTAGCTATAGTAGCTGTAGCTAATGCTACTGTAGCTCCATGAAGCATGAACACATTTCCATCTGGGACAATAAAGACTCATCTAAAAACTAATCTAATCTTTGAAAAGTAACAGTTACAATTACTGCATAATTATGAATTAGGAAAAGTACATTTAGCGTTTAGCGTTTAAATTCTTAATATTGTATTATTGTCTCCTTTTTCCATATTACATTTCCATCTTATTAGGAAAGATGACTTTTTTTTATTGAATTTGGCCAAATAATATTCATCGAAATAGCTTTAATGCATTATTAATACAAGGGACCACAGGGCAATTACAAAAAAATGTTTCATAATGATCCCACAATTCTGACTGTACGCCTACTCCTTTTTTGTAGGAGATGCACTTGACTTTTCCGACACCGATCAGAAATCGTCCAATGAAAATGAGACCGTTGTTAAAGAGGTGGAGCAGCATGTACCAGGCCAAGACACTGTATCAGATGGAGCAGACAATAACCTAAACACTTTCATTGAAAAAGAGAGTGTTGCTGAAGATGCCAAGCAGACCCGTCAACACCATGAAGAAGACACAGATGATGATGATTATGATGATGTTATCATAGACCCAAACTACAATCCATCCTCTGATGAGTCCTCTGTCCCTGAAAATGAAGACAGTCTGGCAGCAACTTCAGAACAGCATGGTCCTCATCTAGAGGATGTCTATGAAAACAATACGGTCAAAAGAAAACGAAATAAATACCTCAGCCCAGAAACATGGAAGCAAAATGAATCCAAGAAGCAACGTCTCAAAGGAATGGCATACAAGGCCAAAGGTGGCAAAGAAATAGCTGCAAAGGCTATGGGTCCTCCCTGCAATTCGAAGTTCTGTCAACGAGTCATGACTCGAGAATGTCAATCCATTACAGAAGAGCAGAGGCAGTGGATATTTGAGAAATTTTGGTCAATGGATAACTGGGAAGAACATCGGTTATACGTCACCACTTTGGTCACAAAGGTTGCCATGAAGCAAAATAAAGTTGGTGAGGGATCCAGGCGCAGTTCATCATTTTCCTACCAACTGAAACTTCAGGATGGAACGAATGTTAAAGTGTGCAAAGCTCTTTTCTCTTCTACCCTGGGTATCCCTGAAAGAACCATTATACACTGGCTGAACAAAGACACCATCGAGCATGACGAACAAGTGGCAGACCCGCCAACTACATCTGGCCCTAAGAGTGGCAAAAATGCAAAGCTGGAAACTGCTGTGACAGATTTGCTTAAGGACTGGTTGAAGGATCTGCCCACTGTTGATTCACACTACTGCAGAAGCACAGCAACCTACAAAGACAAGAAGTTCCTTCACCCAGGCACAACCATCTCCCAACTACATTGGGAATATCAACAGGCAGCTGCAACTGCTGAAGTGAGAGCTGTTGGGATACAACATTTCACACATGTGTTCCATGAAGGAAAATATTCAGTTTTCATTCCACGAAAAGATCAGTGTGATCTTTGTGTTTCATTCAAGCATGGAAATATCAGTAAGGACGAATATGAGGCGCATGTAAACCAGAAAGATGAAGCGAGGCGAGAAAAATCCAGCGACAAGGACTCTGCGAACAATGAGAAGTCCGTTTGGACAATGGACTTGCAAGCCGTGCTGCTGTGTCCAAAAACCCAAGCCAGCTGCCTGTATTACAAAACGAAGCTGCAGGTCCATAACTTTCCTCTTTGACTTGAAATCAAAGGAAGGGTACTGCTATATTTGGGAAGAGTCAGAGGGTGACCTCAGAAGCGAGGTATTCGCACACATTCAATATCGCCATTTTGAAGGTGTGATCAAAGACGATCCAGAAATCAAGGAGATAGTAGTGTGGAGCGATGGTTGCGGTTATCAGAACCGCAATGCAAATGTGGCGAATGCGTTTTCTGAGCTTGCCATGAAATATGGGGTACTAATAACACAGAAGTACCTTGTTGCAGGTCACACACAAATGGAATGTGACAGCATGCATAGTACCATTGAACGCAAAATGATAACGGATATCATCGTCCCGAGAGACTACTTGATCATACTCCAGACTGCAAGAATCAGACCCTCACCCTACCATGTGAAGATGGTCAAGCATGATGAATTCCTGAAAATGAATGGCTCTCACTTCTTAAGCATCAGACCAGGCAAAAAAGTTGGAGATCCGACTGTACATTATTTGCGGGCTCTTCAGTTTAGCAGTGATGGCAAGGTCAATTACAAGCTATCATTCTTGGAGAACTCTGCGTGGGAAGCACTGCCACAGAGGTTTAAGGTGCCAAATAGTCCAATTGCATGGATTCGAATGTTTCCACACGCCTGCCAATCAAGGAGAGGAAGTTTCAGGACCTTCAGTCCATGAAACATGTCATGCCCGTCGAGTGTCATCAGTTCTTTGACAATTTGCCACATAATTAGGCAGACACACACATACACAAACAAATTCTCTCTCTCTCTCTCTCTCTCTCTCTCTCTCTCTCTCTCTCTCTCTCTCTCTCTCTCTCTCTCTCTCTCTCTCTCTCTCTCTCTTCTCTCTCTCTCTCTCTCTTCTCCTCTCTCTCTCTCTCTCTCTCTCTCTCTCTCTCTCTCTCTCTCTCTCTCTCTCTCTTCTCTCTCTCTCTCTCTCCCCATACTCACACAAACACTTTATCGTATAAAATCCTCTGTGAAGTCACGCGCCACTGAGTGCTTTAACTTCCAGGTGTTCTGCAGGGAGTTTAACTTTGACGAGCTCATCCAGTTGACAGCTTTAGTTCTTCTGACGAAGACGGAAATGTTAAATTGAAGTTGCCTGTTGGAGCAGTTTCAACTTTTCCCTTTTGCTCACTGTGAATGTTAGTTGGTAGATTTAAGTTGTAACTTTTGTGTTTGCTATATTGAATTAAAGGGCCAATCACGGCCAAACTGCCCTCTGTTTCCTGAGTCTCTGTATGCTCCTCTAGCATTTTAAACTGTTTGTGGCTGACCCAGCCCCATGGTCTGTCACAGTAATGCGGAAAAGAGAAGTGCACTTTTTTGCCTTAGTCCATAAGTTATAAGGCCTAAGTCAGGTTTCAAATTGCCTAAGTCACAACAACATGTTCGTAAATTGGCCTAAGTCATCTAATCCTCTTATTTTACACAATAGACAGACAGTGTTATTTGTATGCCAATAGTCATATATTGTCATAACCTTTTTGTGTGAAACAATTAATATATTTCATATATTCTATATTTGGTTCAGTTTTTGCTGTTTTCTGAACAACTTCAAAATATGACTTAGGCCATTAGTTTAAGAAGGTGACGATGTGGTTGTTGTTGTGTGCCTTGTATCCGCTCATTGTGTGTTAGATTCATCAGTTCCACCATTGAAGGAAAAGCTGTCCCTCCGTACCAAATGCCCTTGTTGGCTTATGCATCGGAAGGAGAGGATAGCATGATGACTCAGCAGACAGGGACGCAGTTTTAATATACTTTGGTCTCCCTCCACTGTCATAAGAGGTTGTTATGGTGGGCAGTTCCCGAAGGTTTAGAGTACTCTAAATCCCAGCTTCTGATGGATTTATATAATGTTGGGGGACAGACACAGTAGAAAAGAATGACAGTGGTTATGTGTCGAATGCTTTGTGTGAATTGATCTCTGGAGGTGAGATCAAAAGGGGGATTAAAGTAACCTGTATATCCTATATAACCTGTTCCAATAATTATAACCTGTTTTAATAATTATAACTTTGTCTGTGTAAAATGTATACTTATGAAACTAGACCAAGTGTTCTTATTTTGTTTTGTTTGATGTGGTCAATTGTGTGTGCGTTGACTTAGGAATGTAGAGGATCCAGTCGCCCCCCCCCGGGTTTTTAATGGGCCGGATAGGAGCATGGGGGGGTTGCAGGAGAAAGGTAATAAAACTGACACCATTGAGTCTATGCAGAGATTGTACTGAGAGAAAGATTGGGATGCGGAGTGGTACGGCCAGGTGCTGAGGATAAACGAAGATAAGGATTGGTACCTCACCCCCGTGCGACCCAGAATTGTTTATTTTATGGCTGCCATAAAAGATGACCTGGGACTGATCGGCGGCGCAGGAGATCCAAAGTTCCCACACCTATGGCTGACTCACTCTGATTCGCTGTTTAGACCTCGTCGATGGCTGACTCACTCTGATTCACTGCCTAGGGCTCGCCCAGGAGTGAGTCCACCAATGGATGAACACCTAGGGAGGAGCAACCGACACAACTCCTCCCACACAACTCCTCTCCGTTTGTGGGCATAAATATTATGAATTCTGTACACTCGGGGCCTCTGTTCTGTCTGACTGTCTGATACGTACATCGCACGGTAGTAAGAGCCAAGGCCCGAAGTACTTCGTTATATTGTACTGTTGTTTTTACCATTAAATCAGCTTATTGTTAAACCTCATATCTCTGCGTCTGAGCCGTTCCTTTTTACAGCAGACCACTCATCAAACGAACGGCGCGGAGGGGGCTCGAACCTTCAACCACTGAAGGGTGCTTCACCCCAACACAAGTTATTTTAGCCGGCCCGGCTAAAATGATTGGTCGTGCTTTTTACAGTACTACGGCTTCCACAGATGACATTTTTTTATGGATTTTTTGTCAAAGCACTTAAGATATTCATTGCTATCGGGATGTTAAGAGCATTCCATGGAATATAACAAAAAGTGTATCTCGAGCCGGTTTCTCAAACTTACCTACCCCACCTTTAAGATTACGAAATATTAGCAAGCAAGTAGTCGTGGCATCTGTGGCAGATGCCGGAAGTACCTGCCACAGATGCCACGGAGTAGTGGCATCTGCAAATACTGGTTTAAACAGTAGCATTTGCCACGGAAGGCAAGTGGCAGCTACCGTAAACCTTCTCTTACACCGGCGTCTAGTGGCAATTCCCGTTCAGCAGCGGCAGAAGCCTCGGCAAGTAGTGGCATCTGCCGCAGATGCCTCGGCAAAGTGGCATCTGTGGCAGATGCCCGGAAGTACCTGCCACTGCCTGCAAATGCCAAGGCACATGCCACGTCGAGTAGTGGCAACTCTCACTGTTAACCCTGTGTTCTAGTATGATAAATAAAATAACATTGTACCTTGAAAATCAATGCATTCCAATAGCGGGTACATTTTACCCGTTGGCGGTTTTAGGTAGGCTATAGCCTACAGCGACCCCTGGCGGGTATAGTGTTAAGTAAAAGTAGAAGTAGCTACCAAAATGTAGGAATACTCTGTTACAAGTAAAAGTCCTGCATTAAAATGTTACTCAAGTAAAAGCGCAAAAGTATTAGCATAAAAATATACTTAAAGTCAGTGGCGAGCCGTGACTTTTATACCTAGGCCCTCTGACACCCACCCCTTCCCTCGAAAAAAAGAAAAAAAAGAAGAGTTATTACGTCACAGCGTATACTTCAGCGGAATATCAAAACAGCGGTCCAGGGTGCAAAACACATCAATGACAGCGACCCTCTACCACACAAAACAACACCATTTATCTAAACACCTATCATGACAGGGCACCCACAGCCAAGTAACAATTAAAAATGAATTAAGTCGGCACGGCGGCCCACATTGAAAATGACTTAGGCCTACCTTTGATGATCAAATCACTTAAACACAAAGCCCATCCTCCTGTCTTTTTGGATGAAGCACTTGATGGCGGGTCATGCAGCAGATCCTTTGCCACTCCAGTTTATCATTGTAACTCAATCTTGAAAATGACTCGGTTAATAATTTCGCAACGATGTCATCACTGTCACTGACATGAGCCATCATGAACGAACTTATGCTAATCATAAATCTATCGATCATAAATCTATCGATTAGATTTATGATTAGAAAATTATAAAAGTAGGGTAGACATGTGGATATCATCCGGCTGAACAAAACGTGCATTTATCTAACAGGTTCGTTTTCCACAGACCTTATTTCGTTTTCCAAAATCCTATGGAGAAATCCAATTGCTTTTTTGTCGAGGGAACCCGAGCGCAGCTTACTTCCGGGTTTTAGGACGCGTCACTGCACCACTTGCATAGACTTCACAGCGGGCGGAACTTGTCATAAAGTCCGCGAAAATAAAGCCCACCCATTTAGAGGGAAGATATGATTGGTCAATTGTACTGTCATTTGACATTACTCTCTCGTTGAGTTACTATAGCGGGCCCTCTGTGAATGTACAGAGGGACCAACAAGCTCTCCCGTCTTCACAGTAACGGCCCGTCCACACAGCGGCGTGCGTTGAAGCTTCAACGCTTCTGCCCATTCACTTTGAATGGGGTGACGTCACGCTTCGCCGAACTGCATTGTGGGAGCGAAGTGTAGCTTTGCTCGCGTTGCTCGCTGCAAAAGTTGAGCAATGTTCAACTTTTGAAGCTTCGGCGGAAGCGTCAGCCAATCGAATCATATGACAGTACAAGCTCTAGCCAATCAAACCGCATGCTTGTGTGTCCGGGGCGGGAGATTCATGTGATTGGTTGTTGGTCTAGTTTCAGCGCCCCCCGCCGGCAAGCTTCAACGCACGCCGCTGTGTGGACGGGCCGTAACTCGCAGAGACGGCTAAAGGAGCTTCTTTCATTTAACCCTTCACATTCCAACAGAAACTGAACAGGCAGATTCGAAGGATTTATTTCTTTGGAAATGTTATTTTAAATACAATTAAATCAAGTTATTTTGGTAAAACTAATGAAAAATATAGCTAAAAAAATATTAAATGTTTTTTTTTTTTAAAGAAAATGTTTTTTTTTTTAATGTTTTCAAATATTATTTTTTAGAATATCTTAGGCCCTCAGAGTCAGAGCCCTAGAGGGCCCTGACGGCTCGCCACTGTTTAAAGTACATATTACATGTTTTCATTATAATTAGTGATCATTAAAGTGTTATCAAAGCTTGTAAAGGTGCAGCTAGTTTTAATGACTTTGTATACTATAGGGTAGCTTGTGAATTTACTCCAGTAAAAATCCAGAGTAACTAAAGTCTGATTTAAGACTTGATTATATTTCTCATCATTAATCAGAATCTGTAGTAAGTAACTAAAGGTAGCCTATTACATAAATGTAGTGGAGTAAAAGTACACCATTTACCTCTGAATTGTAGTGGGGTAGACGTACTAAGTAACATACAATTTAAATACTCAACAAAAGCACAAGTAGGCTATTTCTAAATCACAAGTAGGCCTACAGTACTTGAGTATATATGTAGCCTACTTAGTTAGCCTATTTCCCACCTCTGGTCAACAATGATAGGTCTTAATGTCAATAAGTTGTCTTTATTTACTTATAATATATCTTGAGTATTATCATAAAAATAGCACGTTTATTTATTTTAACAAACAAACCACGTTCTCCAAATAAAATAGATAGAAATTATAATGTTTAATCTTTTTGAAAAATAGAGATCGGACCATCAGTCCTGTGTACAGATCAGTCCTGTGTACAGATCAGTCCTGTGTACAGATCAGTTAGATCAAGTCATGCCTAAACAGCGACATTTTACACGATAAATACGGGTTTAAACAGCAGCATTTGCCATGGAAGGCGAGTGGCAGCTACCGTAAACCTTCTCTTACTCTGGCATCTTGTGGCAACTCCCAGATGCCACGGAGTAGTGGCCTCTGTGGCAGATGCCGGAAGTACTTGCCACTGCCTGCAGATGCCACGAAATGCGCTTGCTGTCTCTCCACAGCAGAGAGTGGAGGCACTGATGCAGCTGCTTGGCATGATGGCAGCTGGTCACGTGGTGATCCCCCTGGGTCTCCTTCACATGAGGAGACTCCAGAGGTGGTTTATTCGCCTGCGCATCGACCCCGTGCGACAGAAGAGGCGCATGGTGGCCATCCCTCCTTCCGTGGGTTCAGACTTAACCTATTGGAAAAGTCCCCACGTCCTCTCCGCGGGTGTGCCCCTGGGCAGAGTTACGTCACACATCTCGGTGTTCACAGACGCATCTCTATCAGGGTGGGGAGGAACGTGTATGTCACAGGCAGTGGGGGGACAGTGGCCGGCTCACATGTCCCTCCACATAAACGTGCTGGAATTGCTCTCCGTACGGAGAGTAATCCAGCATTTTGCCCCGTTGCTGCGGAATCAGCATGTGTTGATTCGCACAGACAACAAAGCCGCGGCAGCCTACATCAATCGCCAGGGCGGAGTACGCTCAGCGCAGCTTCTGAACACAGCCAGGCGGCTGTTGCTC
Source organism: Dissostichus eleginoides (assembly GCA_031216635.1). NCBI lineage: Eukaryota > Metazoa > Chordata > Actinopteri > Perciformes > Nototheniidae > Dissostichus > Dissostichus eleginoides. Next base: position 4,584,611 of record CM062264.1, read on the forward strand.
TGGGCATGCGCACACTTGCTCTCCATCAGGGCAATGTATGTTCCCGGCGAACTGAACAAAGGGGCAGACCTCATGTCCAGAGGAGGTCCTCGCCAGGGGGACTGGAGCCTCCATCCCGAGCTGGTCTCCCAGGTGTGGAGCCGGTTCGGGAGAGCAGAGGTGGATCTGTTCGCCGCACGCGGGAACGCGCAATGTGCCCTCTGGTTCTCCCTGAAAGCGCAGGACCACCCCCCCCTGGGGGTGGACGCGTTCGCACATCAACCATGTACTGTTGTACGCTTTCCCACCAGTCCCGCTGATCCCTCGGTTTCTGGACCGAGTGCAGGAGGATTAACTGTCAGTGATCCTAATTGCCCCGGAGCGCACGGGCGCTTCCTGGTTTCCATGCCTACAGCGTACGCTGTCAGGCAGACCGTGGGAAATTCCGTGGCGCGGGGACGCTCTCTCGCAGGTGGAGGGAGCGATCAGCAGTCACCCAGTGATAGGCCAGCACTTATGGGCATGGCCCCTGAACGGTGTTGGAGCACCACCCTTTTTGGAGTGGTTGAAGGTTCGAGCCTGCTCCGCGCCGTTCGTTGATGAGTGGTCTGCTATAAGAAGAAGGACTCAGACACCGAGATATGAGGTTAACAATAGGCTGATTTAATGGTAAAAGCAACAGTACAATATAACGAAGTACTTCGGGCCCCGGATCTACTACCGTGCGATATACGTATCGGGACAGTCAGGCAGAACAGGGGCCCCGAGTATAAGGAAGTTACAATATTTATACACACAAACGGGGAGGAGTTGTGTGGGAGGAGTTGTGTCGGTTGCTCCTCCCTAGGTGTTATCTACTGGTGGATTCACTCCTGGGCGAGCCCTAGGCAGCGAATCAGAGTGAGTCAGCCATTGCTGCCCTGAAGACCGTCTTCCACTCCTGGACAGAGCGTGGGAGATTTGGATCTACTGCGCCCGCTGATAAGTCCAAGGCCGTCTTCATGGCAGCCATTGGGTGAACAATTCATGGGGTCAACATGGGGTGAACATAACAATCTTTATCTTTGCACCTGGCGCTACTCCCTCTTCCTAGGGGTCAACATTGGGTGAACATAACAATCTTTATCTTTGCATGAAATGTAGTACCTGTCAAAAGCCGGTGCGATGTGCTGTTCTGACTACCTCTTTGTATTCTCTCAGTCTCTGCACATGACCTTGCTACTTTCAATATTGCAAGCTAAACACTTTCCCTTGCAACCCCTCCCCACGCTCCTGTCCACCCCATCAAAACCCGGGGGGGGCGACTGGGTCCATCCATTCCCAAGTCACGGCACACACAATGAGCACAGCAAGCAAATAATGCAACAATAAGAATATTGCCCTAGTTTCATAAGCAGTTTCACAAGCATACATTTTACACAGACTATTGGCGCCTAAGATATGTTGGGCCAAGGTTATAGTTATTGAAACAGGTTATACAGGTTACTTTTGATCTCACCTCAAGAGATCAACTTACACAAAGCATTCGAAACATAACCACTGTCATTCTTTTCTACTGTGTCTGTCCCCCAACATTATATAAATCCATCAGAAGCTGGGATTTAGAGTACTTTAAACCTTCGGGAACAGCCCACCATAACAACCTCTTATGACAGTGGAGGGAGACCAAAGTATGTTAAAAACTGCGTCCTTGTCTGCTGAGTCATCATACTCGTCCTCTCCCTCCGGCCCGCTGATGGCGGCTTCCGGGTCGACTGCTGGAGAGATGTCTTCCCGATCCTCCTCCTCCTCCGGCCCGCTGATGGCGGCTTCCGGGTCGATTTCCTCGATGAGAGCCAAGTCCGCTTCCCGACCGCACACTGGCTCCAGTGGTACCAGTTGTCCCCCTTTCCTTCTAGGCGAACTGCATGGGATGTCCTCTGGGTCACTCGGTATGGTCCTGAGAACCTTGGATTCAGCCACTTTGGCCTGATGACCTTCAACCAGACGAATTCTGCGGTGTTGGCCTCGTGCTTCTCGGGTCCCCCTTTGGCGTCAGCAACCTGTGTGGAGAAGTCTGATACCAAGCCCTTAAGTTGCTGGTAATATGGTTTTGAGCTCATTTCCTCTACTTCTTTCCCTACACTTAGGGCCCCAGGACCCGGAAACTGATGGCCGTGGGTCAGCTCAAATGGGGAGAAACCTGTCCCTCTGTTAATGTGTTCATAAACAAAGTCCGACACCGGCTATATCAACCTGTTTCAGAGGAAGGTGGAGTCCCCTGTGCCGTCTTGACTTGCCGTGTCTTCTCTGTCAGAGGCAGAGGTTTCATCTTTTTATAGTCCTAAAAATTTGACGCGTTTTGCAACAAAGTCAAGTATTTCTTCATCTGTAGGTGTATGTGTTGATACAGGTGTTATTTTAATGTCATGAGGGGACAGGAGAGTGCCAACGTAACTAGAGTGTTGAAACTCCCCTCCACGGGTCGGGGTTTGAACCGCGACCATGGCTGGGAGATTCTTGGCTGGGACGGGAGTAATAGCTACTCCGTTCATGGCGAGTGCCGCATTATGACAAATCCTCCGTAATTTGTCTACCGCCTCTTTCTCTTTGTTCAGTTTATTATGGCCTAATAATCCGGGCTTTTGTTTGTTTAGGTCTCCGAGTTCTTTACAAGCTGTCATTCATAAATATTTAGGGCTAAAGCTAGATTCCCAAATGTCTCGTCGCCCCCTACTCTGTCTTCTGCTATCATTTTATTGAGTAGAAAACGGAGGTCGACACAGGCCTTCTTCCGGTCTCCTGGTTTGATCCCACTAAGGATCAATCTCTCCGCCTGTCCCCATTGTTCTCGTAGAGTCCCTAGTAATGGGGCGCCTAATTCTTGTTCTTCGCCATCAAATTCTCCATCCATTATGACTTTGTATATCTGTTTCTGACTAAGGTTGTTTCTGTTCACTTGTAATTCGTATTATTATATTTACGAACAAATAGTTTACTTTATTTATTTATATTTAGTTATTTATTTATTATTTATTTTATCTTCGTACTATTTCAAGAATAGTTATTTACTCATACACAGTTTTTATATTCCCCGTACAGTCTAGTTGACTTTTATAGTGCGATGTTTATTGCAACAGATGGAGAGACTTCCAAAAGCGCTTCAACACCCCCTTTCAGCGATGTGGCTTTTAGCAAGGAGTCGAAACCCAGTCTACAGAATCTCTTTATCGTCACGTTTAGTCTTCTAGATTAACCCCACAGCAAGAGTTTGCGAGATCCAGTCGTTTCAAATTGATTTTGAAAGTTGCGTTTCTCCTCTTGAAATACCCCACATATAACACAACTGCAGCTCCTCTTTGAGACTGGAAAGTGTTATTCTTTATCAAGTTCCGATGGAGTTCCCTTTAAAAAACCATGAACTTTTCAACGAGTTAGCCGTATGGTCCTGAAAGACCTACGGGGCCTTTCACCGTCTTCTTACACACCTCGTTCTTCACTTTTATTTATTCTAACTAACTAGTACTGTTTTTTTTCTACCGTAAGACTAAAACACTGAAAATGCCGCTGACAACTCTAAAATGTTCTAGTATAGCCAATCACAGATTTTGATAATAACAGGTATCTGCTTACCTTTCAGTTGTAGGGCGCCCTGGTTTAGTTGTCAGAGGTATTCGAGATGTCTTCCCTGGACCGTTCGTCCGCTGGCTGCCGGTGTTCCCTCTATGAGACCCTACTCATCACGTCGGGGTCACCAGAATTGTTGGAGCACCACCCTTTTTGGAGTGGTTGAAGGTTCGAGCCTGCTCCGCGCCGTTCGTTGATGAGTGGTCTGCTATAAGAAGAAGGACTCAGACACCGAGATATGAGGTTAACAATAAGCTGATTTAACGGTAAAAGCAACAGTACAATATAACGAAGTACTTCGGGCCCCGGTTCTACTACCGTGCGATATACGTATCGGGACAGTCAGGCAGAACAGGGGCCCCGAGTATAAGGAAGTTACAATATTTATACACACAAACGGGGAGGAGTTGTGTGGGAGGAGTTGTGTCGGTTGCTCCTCCCTAGGTGTTATCTACTGGTGGATTCACTCCTGGGCGAGCCCTAGGCAGCGAATCAGAGTGAGTCAGCCATTGCTGCCCTGGAGACCGTCTTCCACTCCTGGACAGAGCGTGGGAGATTTGGATCTACTGCGCCCGCTGATAAGTCCAAGGCCGTCTTCATGGCAGCCATTGGGTGAACAATTCATGGGGTCAACATGGGGTGAACATAACAATCTTTATCTTTGCACCTGGCGCTACTCCCTCTTCCTAGGGGTCAACATTGGGTGAACATAACAATCTTTATCTTTACATGAAATGTAGTACCTGTCAAAAGCCGGTGCGATGTGCTGTTCTGACTACCTCTTTGTATTCTCTCAGTCTCTGCACATGACCTTGCTACTTTCAATATTGCAAGCTAAACACTTTCCCTTGCAACCCCTCCCCACGCTCCTGTCCACCCCTTCAAAACCCGGGGGGGGGGGGGCGACTGGGTCCATCCATTCCCAAGTCACGGCACACACAATGAGCACAGCAAGCAAATAATGCAACAATAAGAATATTGCCCTAGTTTCATAAGCAGTTTCACAAGCATACATTTTACACAGACTATTGGCGCCTAAGATATGTTGGGCCAAGGTTATAGTTATTGAAACAGGTTATACAGGTTACTTTAACGGGAACACTTAGAGGGGCTTGGCCTCTCTCAAGATGTTGTACGTACCATTCAGGGAGCCAGGGCCGCATCCACTAGAGCGTCCTACACAGCCAAGTGGACAGCGTTCCAGCGTTGGTGTGTAGAGAAAAGCCTGGACCCCATTACGTGCTCCCTGCCTCATGTGCTGTCATTCCTCCAGCTGTTGTTGGACAGGAATTTGGCCTTCAACACAATCAAGGTATATGCTGCTGTCATATCATCTTGTCACGTGGGTTTCGGGGTCGGGACGGTGTTTAGTCACCCCCTGACAAAACGCTTTCTGCGAGGAGTACGGAGACTCAGACCTGTGTCACGCACACTGGCGCCTCAGTGGGATTTGGCTTTGGTGTTACGCGCACTAAGCAAAGCCCCATTTGAACCTTTAGATCAGGTTCCCCTTAAACTGTTATCAGCCAAAGTAGTACTACTTTTGGCTCTAACATCAGCGAAAAGGGTGAGTGATTTGTCTGCTCTCTCTGTGGCTCCGTCATGTCTCCGGATCCAAGGAGATGGCAGTTCAGCTGTTTTACGCCCTAACCCGGCTTTTATGCCAAAGGTCATCACAACCTCTTTTAGGTCAAGAGTGATCACCTTGGATGGCTTCTTTCCTCCCCCCCACAGGTCGGAGGAGGAAGCCACGTCTCATCTCCTCTGTCCCGTGCGCGCGCTGTCCTGCTATGTGGCACGTACGGCTGCTTTGCGCCGTTCTCAGCGCCTGTTTGTGCATTATAGAGAGCGCTCATTAGGGCAGCCTCTGTCTGCACAACGGCTGTCACACTGGCTTTGTGAGGCTGTGTCACAGGCATATGTCTCCTCTGGGGTGGATCCCCCGGAGAACATCAATGCGCACTCCACCAGAGGAATTTCCGCCTCCACGGCTTTGCACGGAGGAATGTCAGTGGAAGACATTTGCACTGCTGCATCTTGGTCTTCCCCCTGTTCATTTATTCAATTTTATTTGAGGGATGTCTCCCATTCCTCTCTGACACACCCTGTAGGCTACTGAGTGTCTTGTCAGAGTGAGTGACGTCAGGGATCCAGCTGTGCGCTCTCCTGCTTGTCTGCACGCAGAGAGCTGCCCTTGTTCCCCCTCTTTTTGTCGCTGGGCAAAGTGTGACCTTCATCTCTACTTTTTCACAGCGGCAGGCAGTGTTCGAGTTGGGGGGGAGCCAGGGGGAGCTTGGCTCCCCTAAAGAGGGGGGGAGCTCCCCTGAAGTCCGACTTTGAGATAAATAGGGGGAGACCAAAAAAATTGTGCATATTTGTGTCACACAGATTACAAATGTTGAGTTTCTGTAAATAGAAGTTCTTGAAATAAATAATAATCATTGTTCATTACAGTTTCTGAATATTTGTTTTATATTTGTGAATATTTCTGGGTGTTGCCGCATCTGTACGTGGCGGCACTGCATTCTTTACGCTCCTTACGTTGCTATGGTTACAGCTTTTAACTGGACACAGAAAAGATGGAGTGGAATGAAAGGTATCAATGGCTTTTCATAAAAAATAAAAAATGTAGATGTGAGATTTGCAAAGAGGCAACGAGTATGATCTCCGTGCCGCTCGCAGAAAAATCCACGGGAATGCACCTTTAAAAAAAATTAAAATAGGGCCTCCAGGACCCTGAGGCGGGCAGGGAAGATAGTGGCCGACCCCTCCCACCCTGGACACAAACTGTTCACCCCCCTCCCCTCTGGCAGGAGGCTGCGCTCCATCGGGACCAGAACCTCTCGCCACCTGAACAGTTTCTTCCCCTCCGCTACCGACCTCTTAAACAAGGCCCGGCCCCCCCGCTGACACTTTACCTCTGCCACATCATAGACTATATGCATTACATTAATGCACACAATGTCATACTCCTTACTGCACATATTCTGATTTCACATTTCATAGTTTATATGCAAAAATTCATTCATAGCATTCTATTTACATGTAAATTACTGCTTTATTTAATTTGTACTGCTATTTAACTGTATTTTATTACGGTGTAAAAGATTTTGTGTTTTTACATTAGATTTCTTGTTTTTTATATTTTATGTATGCACCATGACATCAAGTCAAATTCCTAGTATGTGCGAACCTACCTGGCAATAAACCTGATTATGATTCTGATTCTGAATAGCTGAAGAAAAGTTGTTTGTGTGGGAGCAGATTGTCGGGCCTCCTTCCTATTTATACCGGAAGGAGCCCGAGGGTGGGGCCCACCTCGCGGGTGGGCGTGGACTACAAGTGTTTCAGTGCTGCGTGGGTGCGCAGGGGATTACCCAATAGCGATAGCCTTATAGTCTAGCAGCAAGTCCTCAAAAAAGGCGTTAGTTTTCGAGATACCCCTACCCGAGGTAGAACAAATGACAACAATGATTTTTCTTATCTTTAGGGTCTCCCATTAATGAAATTGATTGTTGTCAAATTTTATTTTGGGGGAAAAAATGTTTTTTTGGTTGTTCTTTAGAACTACCCCAATCCCTGAAAAGAGCCAAATTAGACCAGGCCGAATATGGGAAAGGTGACAAAAAAGCCCATAACTTGAGAATGATCACTCTTTTCCTCTTCAGATTTGCTGAGGTATGAACCAGGTGGCTGTCCTACATCACCAAATAGTCAGACAATTATTTAACTAAAAAAATACTGAATTATAGTCCTGTAAACTTAGCTTTAGTTTAGACGGAAATTGTACTTTTTGGTGATAGGAACATAGGACTCAATCACTTTTCTCTCATTTATCAGAAAAACAGTAATCCCTAAAAAATATACCATTACTGAATTGTCTAGGGTGCTATTGAACATTAACCAGTAGTTGTATGGAAATATCTGGTACAGTTCTATTGCAAATGAGATTTCTTTAGACATAGGCCTACCTCTTCTCTGATACAGTCACATTCCGAATGGGGGATAAGTGGCATAATAGCCTATAAGTTAAGAATGCTCACTCTGATGGTCATTATATTTGGAGAGGGAAATACCAGGTAGCTGAACTACATCACCAAATAGTCAGAATAAGAGTAACCCAATACAATAAAGTGTATTAGTTCTAAATTGCAAGCCTCTAAAACATAGGTGTAAATCGTACAGGTTTTATTGAAACTGGAACCTTAATTCAAAGTACAGTATACAATCATCAAATAATTCTGTGAGAGGTCAAGTATATAGATACTAGAATATAATGTTAAATGTCAGGTTCCTCAGAAACATTAGGGGACACATTTTGACATTCTGCACAGCAGGTGCAGGGGAAGTACAGGGAAGGCCAACAGAGAGGCACTGGCACTTTCCACTCTCTCCACACTTTGCATCTTTGCAATACAAGTGAGTAATGTCTCTCACTTCTCTAGGTGCTGGGGTTTTTGTAAATAGCACTGGTTGAATGGCCCCATCTCTGACAATCAACCCCTTGCCAACAGGACTCCATAACAAGGGTTTGGATTCGGGCTGTGACACCATATCGCTGTCTGAAACATTGCTCTTTGTACATGTTGTTGAAATGCATCCTCTGTTGGCGGCAGATTTTCCGAGGCTGCATCTGTTGTTGATGCAATTATGAACCTCAGTTCATCCAAGTTTGTGCACATCAGTCCAATTTTCCTTTTTTCCATATAGCAGAAGCGCAAATTCTCTTGCGACTGGCAAAGACTCTTCCAAGCTGGCAGAGAGTCCAAAATGGGCCAGATCTTTGAGCTCGCTGAGATGGGTCTTGAGTTTGGTGAATGCTGTTGTCTTTCCTATTCTGTACAAACTAATTGTTGTGCCACAGCCAGTGAGTGCATGACATGCTGGTAGACAGTTAGACATGTAGTTGCCGCCCAGCTTCAGGACCATCTCCAACTAAACGGCCTCTTTGAGAAATTCCAGTCCGGTTTCCATTCCGCCCACAGCACTGAAACAGCTCTGGTCAGGGTCACAAACGACCTGCTGATGGCGGCCTACACTGGTTCCCCATCTCTCCTCATCCTCCTGGATCTGACTGCAGCATTTGACACTGTCGGCCATAACATCCTCCTTCAGCGCCTCCAATACACCATCGGACTCTCTGACTCTGACTGTCCCAGACACACCCTGTCACCTGTGGTGTCCCTCAAGGGTCGGTCCTCGGGCCCACTCTGTTCACCCTGTACACTCTGCCCCTTGGCCGTGTCATCAGCCAGCATGGAATATCATTCCATTGCTACGCTGATGACACGCAGCTATATATAAAGACAGACCCTATCCCACCTGAATCCCCACTGTCACCATCATCATCACCGTTCCCATCAACATCCTTTAACACCTGCATTGAGGAGATAAAGGCTTGGATGCAACAAAACTTCCTGCAGCTAAATAGCTCCAAAACAGAGGCTATTTTAGTTGGCACACCAAACCAGGTCCAGTCATCCCCCATAACCCACATCACCTTTTCTGGCCAAAACATACCCGAGGCCGTTTAGTTGGAGATGGTCCTGAAGCTGGGCGGCAACTACATGTCTAACTGTCTACCAGCATGTCATGCACTCACTGGCTGTGGCACAACAATTAGTTTGTACAGAATAGGAAAGACAACAGCATTCACCAAACTCAAGACCCATCTCAGCGAGCTCAAAGATCTGGCCCATTTTGGACTCTCTGCCAGCTTGGAAGAGTCTTTGCCAGTCGCAAGAGAATTTGCGCTTATGCTATATGGAAAAAAGCAATGTTTCAGACAGTGGTGTCACAGCCCAATATCGCTGTCTGAAACATCGCTCTTTGTACATGTTGTTGAAATGCATCCTCTGTTGGCGGCAGATTTTCCGAGGCTGCATCTGTTGTTGAATTCAATTATGAACCTCATTTCATCCAAGTTTGTGCACATCAGTCCAATTTCCTTTTTTCCATATAGAAGCGCAAATTCTCTCGTGGTGTCACAGCCCGAACCCAAACCCTTGTTATGGAGTCCTGTTGGCAAGGGGTGGATTGTCAGAGATGGGGCCATTCAACCAGTGCTATTTACAAAACCCCCAGCACCTAGAGAAGTGAGAGACATTACTCACTTGTATTGCAAAGATTCAAAGTGTGGAGAGAGTGCAAAGTGCCAGTGCCTCTCTGTTGGCTTTCCCTGTACGGAGTATCTATATACTTGACCTCTCACAGAATTATTTGATGATTTGTATACTGTACTTTGAATTAAGGTTCCAGTTTCAATAAAACGTGTACTATTTACACCTATGTTTTAGAGGCTTGCAATTTAGAACTAATACACTTTATTGTATTGGGTTACTCTTATTCTGACTATTTGGTGATGTAGTTCAGCCACCTGGTATTTCCCTCTCCAAATATAATGACCATCAGAGTGAGCATTCGTAACTTATAGGCTATTATGCCACTTATCCCCCATTCGGAATTGACTGTATCAGAGAAGAGGTAGGCCTATGTCTAAAGAAATCTCATTTGCAATAGAACTGTACCAGATATTTCCATACTGGTTAGTGTTCAATAGCACCCTAGACAATTCAGTAATGGTATATTTTTTAGGGATTTCTGTTTTTCTGATAAATGAGAGAAAAGTGATTGAGTCCTATGTTCCTATCACCAAAAGTACAATTTCCGTCTAAACTAAAGCTAAGTTTACAGGACTATAGTTCAGTATTTTTTTAGTTAAATAATTGTCTGACTATTTGGTGATGTAGGAAAGCCACCCTCAGCAAATCTGAAGAGGAAAAGAGTGGTCATTCTCAAGTTATGGGCTTTTTTGTCACCTTTCCCATATTCGGCCTGGTCTAATTTGGCTCTTTTTCAGGGATTGGGGTAGTTCTAAAGAACAGCCAAAAAAACATTTTTTCCCCCAAAATAAAATTTGACAACAATCAATTTCATTAATGGGAGACCCTAAAGATAAGAAAAATCATTGTTGTCATTTGTTCTACCTCGGGTAGGGGTATCTCAAAATCTGAGGGCCCTTCCTGCTAGACTATTACCCCTAGATTCCACCGGGTCCGTCTGCGTCGCGTTTCGGCTACGTTACGGCTGCGCCTCGGCGTCCGCAAGGATCGCGGCCACTCTAGTCAATGGGTGCTATTCCACCAGACGCGCCGCGTTACGGCTCAGAAGCGTCCCAGAAGCGTCTCGGCGCTGGGCTCCGCTCAAAATAGGATTCAAGTCTATTTTTCGACGCGACGCGAGGCGTTGCAGAGGCGCCGGGCAGGAAGTGGACCGGTCAGAGCATCCGGCCCATCCCCAAAATAAACTAATTTTGCAGACCCTATCCCTCCGTAGTCTTTCAAGTAGGAGGAGAAATGCCAGCGTTCTCCTCCGGTTTACAGGCACTGTGTAAATTATATATATAGAATAATTATGATGATGAATGCATTTTTTTACCACTAAAATACAGCAACACATCTTTGATTCATGTCGTTTATAACTGGGATATTACAATTATTATCAACTTTGACTGTACAAAGTAGCCTGTCCAGGAAATATGCCCAAATCAACAAAAACTGCGAGCCGGCAGGCAAGACGCTCCGCCTTCTGAAATGCTTCTGAAACGCGCCCGGTAGGGTATGACGCCGGACCAAAACCGCGGCGCAGCCGTGACGCGACGCAGACGGACCCGGTGGAATCTAGGGGTTAGAGCAGCGTTTCTCAAAGTGTGGGGCGCGCCCCACTGGTGGGGCGCAGAGATGTGATAGGTGGGTCGTGAATGGACGCGATGAACGGGAGATTATTTTATTTTTTTAAATATTTTATTTTGACCTCAGGCCGGAATCGAACCTGGGTCCTCGGGGCGGTAGTCGACTGTTACAGCCGGAGACTCACAACGGCGGTGGACTTTCACAGCGCCGCTGCGCTGGAGCCGCCGGAGCGGTACCGGCGAAGCGGCGCTGTGAAAGTCCACGGCCTACCTATGCCAGAGCCAGCGGCCCACCGAAGGCAGCAGTCCCACCGGGAAAAGTCCAGAATCTCTCGATGGCCAATCCAAGCCTGCACACACACACACACAACTGAAACCAAAATAATTTACAGACATATGTAAAATCTCTCATACACACATGTGAAACGCTCTCTCTCACACACACACACACACACACACACACACACACACACACACACACACACACACACACACACACACACACACACACACACAAACACACACACACAAACACAACAGCGTTGCAGTCGGGAAGAAAAGCAATGTGGAGCACCTCACCACTCCATAAGGAGTTTAACCGTGACACTTTTCGAAATCCCGTTTGTGTCCCCCCACTTTACAAATAGGCCTATGTTTATTATTATTTTTTAACGCAAGCCGTCATCGCCACGGAGGAGCACACAGCCTCTGTGAGCGAGCGAGACAGACAGAGAGAGAGTGAGAGAGCTAGAGAGAGCACACCTTTATCTATTTAATATAGCCCAGAGCCTAGTTGTAAAAAATTAAGTAAGAAATCATTCCAGTGTGTACTATAGGACAGTAAAAAAAAAAAAAAAAAAAGTTTAAAAGGGGAGTGATTAGTAAAGTATGCATAAATAAAAAGAAAGAATGCTAACTAGGTAACATAAGATAAGAATAAACAAGTTTAAATGATTTGTTATTGGTTGTGATCATATTCTAAAGATGTTTGGATTATTGAAAAGTATACAGCTCCCTTTCATATGAGTGTTGAAAACAAATCTTCCCGGGGTGCATGCCCCCGGACCCCCCTAAAGGAGGTTAGGTCCACCCCCAAATAAAGCAGGTTAAAATAATTAAATTGCATACATTTTCTTTTAGTAAACACTGAAAACGGGTTAAAGGTAAACATATAATAATGTTAAAATGTGCTAAATATATACACTGCAAAAAAACAAAAAAAGAGGAGTAAATGTAGCCCACGACTTGTTTTATTTTTTGAAAGTAGCTCTCATCCTAAAAAAGGTTGGTGACCCCTGTTATAAAACGATACATTTGACAATTTTAAGCTTGGCCTACCATTTTATTGGAGCGATGAGGAACAGGTGGGGCTTGAAAAGGCCCACATGTTCAAAGTGGGGAATGACAGAAAAAGTTTGAGAACCACTGGGTTAGAGGGCTACGCCTATACTCATAGAAACTGGAGTTACAGTAGGTAACTTCAGTTTCCTTTGTTCTTTTGGCGCGAACAAGCTTCCATACACTACTGGTAAAACAGAAGTCGGTTTCGGGGAAATTGTGTATGAGAGGAAGCATTTACAGAAGCAAAACAGACCCCTCCCAAAATGTTATGCTGCTATGGCATGTTAAATCGGTGTTTTATTCTGAAGGCGTTGGCCGGAAGTCCTCTGTGTTTTAATTTTGGGAATGGATTACGGGGGGTGCTCGGCAGTGAGGGAGGGAGGAGTTGGGTGTTGCCTCTGTCTCTGAGCCCTAGTACGGATTCCCAGTCGAGATTCAGCCCGTTACACGCCGCGACACCTGGCCTGCTACTGCCGCTGTCTTGTGAACTCAGTACCCGAAAATACCCGACTAACAGACCACCATGGGAGTCGAAGGCTGCACAAAATGCATCAAGTACATGCTTTTCTTATTCAACTTCATCTTCTGGGTAAGCAAACATTGTTTTTTATAATCCATATTGCGTTTATTTCGCTACGCATAACCGCCTTCTCGCGCTGGTTAGCGGGTATGGTTTGTTTAGGCAGCCCGCCCATTATGAATGGATAAACCAACAACAGCCCCGCTACATCTCACATTTAGTCACCGTTATACCTTATGAATAACCAGCGACGCCTTTTCACCACTAGGGGAGAGTATGGCAAAAGGATGGTAACACAATAAATTGCTAGAAAAGGCATGTTTGGTTGGTATAACACACATTTGCTAGTTGGTGGATATAATCGTTTATAGGCTACACCACACGAATTAGAGTCACCTCATGTGAAAAAAAAAAAGCTCCAAAAAAACAATTTCACTCGAGAATTCTAGTTTGCTTTGACGCAAAACACATATTTCTACCAATTGGATCAATATTTAGTTCACTGAGAGAGGCTTTAATACTATAGGGGCTCATTAAAAGTTCTAGTTTGTGTATCTGCTGTGAGGCGGGCGGTAGTGGAGACTACCTCGCTTTGGTTTGGAGAATGGCTTTGTTTGGATTACATCCTCCACCCAATCTGGGAGTGTGTGTGTGTGTGGAGGGGGGACTCATGGTGGTTTCCATTTGGTGAGTCAAGGCCCTGTGTTGGGTGATGGATCATGGAAACATTTGTGGGAGTTTAGTTTTTACTCTCCTTTGGAAGAGTGGCAGAGATTGTTCCGCAAAAAGCCTTTTCACTTAGTTTCCTTTGGTACTTTCTTTTTTATTAATAATCAACATTTATAGCCTAAAAATATGAACCTATATTTTGTTAACTTATATGTGTGGAGCTAAGTGTCAAGCAAGCTGATTGGTTGATCTAACTCAGTTCAGGGGACAGATGTGTTGCCAAGAAGAAAACTGAAAGAGTTTAAACTGTGAAGGGGGCTGCATGTCGGGGGCGTGTTTGTGTTGTCAATGAAATATGATCATGGAATTCCAGTTGGAGTAACCCATTCACGCCAAATACCCCAAAACAATGTTTTTAATACTCTAATACAGGATTTGAAGGCAACTATTTAATTTGTTTTGCAATGTTTGCATGGTAAACAGTAGAACCATTTCTGTTCAAATTAAAAAATCTTCAAGCAATTTGGGCTTGGATTGGCAAACAGAAAATAATATCTGTACTTAATTTAACAAAAAATCCACCAGGCAAAACAAAATGAATGGTGCTGCAAGTCAGTAAGATTCATCATCTGGGGAACATGGATGACATGGCTGTATTTAACTAAATGTAGTAGTAAAAACCCTATAATTATTATATTTTTCTATCTGGCTGGACAATATGAACGAAAATGCTATCACAATATCTATAAAATAATAATAATAACAACAACAATGTGTATTAAGATTTGTTGTGATTATATTTTTTCTTTCACTTTTGCATTTATTAAGGAATATTACAAAATGAATATAAAATACTTCTGTTTACATTGCTTAACATGTCAAGATCTTTTCACGTAGGCATTAGACGTACATTTACATGCACATAGTGACATAAATGAAATAAATAAAGATGTGTGTTTTACAGTTTGTAGAGTATTCCTGTTAGGACAGAAGGTTAATTATAGTTTATAAATTACGATTATTTATTATTAAAAAAATCTTTGGTCGCTTAACATACGCACAGTATAAAACACTTATTATCTGCCATAGAACTGCTAAACCTTAATTTTTTAAGGGTTAGCCCTATGCTAACTTGAATCAGGATAAAACTACTAAATATAGCAGCTCTATCTAATAAAACTTTATAAGACCCAACCAATCAAATTCTGATGAATCTAGTCATTACGCAGGGGTTCCTTTAGATACAAATATATTTTTTTCTTTAGTAGCCACAACAATTGCAACAGAGTAAGCGGTGAGCTCACAGCTTTTTGGCTGTTGTCTATTGTTTTTATAAGAGGAGGAAAATGTATTATAAAAAACACCTTAGATTTTTGTGTTGTTTTATAGCCCAGCCCTAGTGATGACATTCCACAGCATAAACACATCAGCATGATTCAAACAGCGGACCAGGACCTAAAGCAATTCAAAAGCTGAATAAGGGGTCAGAGAAGGTGATTTTATGAACTGGCTAGGGCTGCACGATATTGGAAAAAACCGACATTGCGATTTTCCCCCCCCCTGCGATATGAAAACATACAGGAATTGAAGAAAATAACTTTTTTTTTTCGCAAACCATCCTTTCTTGAACTTTAATGCTATACAATTGGTATTTTTTTAACTATATTTAACCGGATGAAGTATTTTAGTCACAGATGTCTGGATCTTAAGTTATCAGAGCAACAAGCTGAGCTAGCTCGGTTAGCAGCGCCGAACTGCCCTGGAGAAACACATGAAACTACTTTATTCAGTGTTTTTACCTTTAATCACCGGGTCCGTTTGTTTTGGAGATTTGATTGTGATTGGTGTTTTGCTGTGCATGCAGAGCCTGCATGTCACTCACTCAAGTACCCCTGACATGACAGCCGCGCAAGTTTTCCTTTTGTAGCAAGCAGCAAAATAATTGTAACATGACGTGTTTGAGTTCATTTGCCAACTTAATATCGCAAGTCCTAAAAAAAATTGCACGTCCGCGCGATGTGAATATCGCGCATGCGCATATCGCGATTATCGTCACGACACGATATATCGTGCAGCCCTAGAACTGGCTATAACTTCCACACTAAAGCAGGAGCAGGTATTCCCACAGAATTTGATTCTATTTGTGGGGGCACCCCCCCCCCCCCCCCACACGCAGGAGTGTCGCCCATTAATCTATCACTCGGTCACAGATCACTTCCTGTCACAGCCTGTCGGCAGAGAGAAGTTACACTAACACAGGATGTAAGTATTGTAGGCCTGAGTGCAGTAAGCACCACAGACACAAACTGTCTGTGGTGGTAAATATTTCCACAATGCAGGGGGGTTTAACCTTGAACAAAAAAACTTGACTGGCAGACTTTAAAGCTCTCTCCAGTAGCTTGCTTATTTGCTGATGAAGCTACTTCCAAACTGAGGCCGTTTCTCAATGTCAAGTATACCTGCTGCAGAGCCACTATTTCAAGTATACTACGTCATCGAGTGGCGCCGAATGCTGGGCATTTAACATGCATTTAAACATTCCTTCGGCGCCACTCGATGACGTAGTATACTTGAAATAGTGGCTCTGTAGCAGGTTTACTCGACATTGAGAAACGGCCTCAGTTTGGAAGTAGCTTCATCAGCAAATAAGCAAGCTACTGGAGAGAGCTTTAAAGTCTGCCAGTCAAGTTTTTTTGTTCAAGGTTAAACCCCCCTGCATTGTGGAAATATTTAAGACGCTTTTTTCACTAGTGTGTTCCAGTTAGACATGCGTAACACTTGTTTTCTTCTACGAAACATTTGAAAATTGTCTAACTAACAGTCCAAAACGTAAAGATATGAATTGCACTAGGGACTAGATGATGATGTTAAATTGTGTTTTTTAGTTTGAGATACTGACAAATCGCCACATTTTTCCCCAACAGTATTGGATTCAAATGTCTATTTTTTTAATCTTGATTTATATTTATTTGTTTATGCCTCCACTTTATATGGCCTAATCTCATAATAAGACATTTAAATCCACATTCTATTGTGGATACTATATTCTGTTTGTATACATACAGTTACAATGTCATGGCCTGCTCCGTATAAGGCAACATGTCAATAAGATATGATTAGTTAAAAGCTTTAGCTGGAACAAAATGGAAACGTTTTTAAAGTTTCATATTGGTATTGGTTGACACTAGGGATGTGCATCTCCATCACTGAGGCGATGCGATGCGCATCTCGATACGTTGCCAACGATACATTTGAAACACCAGGCGATGCGATACGATTCACCCCTGTTGCGATACAGTTCGATACGATTTGATTCAACATTATGCGATTCGGGGCGATACGATGCGGTTCAACACAATTCAATATGGTACGACAGAGGATTTTGTTTTATTCCTTATATGCAGCAAATCATAAATTAAGAAAAAAGTGCTTTACATATTTGGTTCTCTCTACTAGTACTGCGCATCCCATCATGCTGTTTCTTTTTTACCTTAAAATAAACAAACACTTGGACCTTTCACAAACAGGCCTTTTCACAAGTGTAGTAGTGTTCTCTGTCTCCAGAGTACAGTCCAATGTTATAACACCTCACAGTTAAACAATTTAAGGATGCATTGCCCATGATTAACAATGTGCAAATAACAACTACCATAGTAGGGCTGCTCAATTAATCGTATTTTAATCGCAATTACGATTTTGGCTTGCAACGATTATGAAAACAACGTAATCGAAATAAAACGATTATTATTATTTATTTAATTTAATTTTTTTATTGGTTTTTCAGTTGAATTATACTTAAAGCTCAGGGTAATCAACTGTTAAAAACATGCTGTTCACATTTTTTTTTCAATAAATGGATGTTTTCAAAGTAAATGGATAATCGTTTTTAATAATCGTGATATCAATTATTGACCCAAATAATCGAGATTATGATTTTTGCCATAATCGAGCAGCCCTATACCATAGTGCAATGCCCATACAACTGCTGCCTGATGTGCTTAACACTCATCCATAGGCTAACTCACCACCAGTGAGCAGAAAGCAGTGGTTTCTATATGAACAATAAAGAATACAAATAACCTTTCACAAACAGGTATTTCACAATTGCTTACAATTGTAAGGAAGACATTTAAACTATTATTGGAAGTCACAGGCTGTTAAACTAAACACCACTCTCTGACAGAACACCTCACTGGGTGATTTAACTCATATGTCTAACTTTCAGGTTTCTCTTTTCAGCCGCAGACCCCATGTCGCCTCTTTATGTGCGTCGCTAAGTTCCTCGTACTACTTGTGTACTTTAAAGCGTCACGGCATCGTTTACAATTTGTGAGCGATTTTTCAAGTTGTCCGTCTTTCTTGAAAAATCTGAAGTGTTGCCAAACGTTTGATTTGTAGGTATTTTTCGGTGCGCTGTGTTTCTCTTTCTCCTCGACTTCCATGTCGATAACTGAGACTCTCGGCCTCCGTAGGGCGAAGCAAAGATCAGAGATCGTCTCTGCTGAGTGCTGACAGGATGAGAGGATATTATATGAATGAATCGTTTTTTTACCGATGCAAAGACGCTACAATCGATGCATCGCGAGTTCAACCCAAACTGTAGCCGATGTGCACTCTTTCAACCGGTGCACTCACATCTTGAACGTTTATGCCGGTGCACCGATGCGAATCGGTGAATCTTAACATCCCTAGTTGACACACACCTGGCCTGCAGCTTAAGCATGGGAACCCCAAAAGGAAATGCTGTTGACCTTTGACCTCCCACTTCTGATTGCCATTATCAATAATGAATGTCAACCTAAGAGCTGGTGTTGAAAAGTGAGTAATCGACTCTCTATTTCCCACCGCTGCACTTTTTCTCAGTCTAACTGTCCAGGGAGCAAAGAGTTAATAATTAAGCCCCATAGCCAACACTATCTCACATAGATAACAATAAGTCAGCAGGCACAGCAGCAGCTTCAAAGTCAACACAGGCACGGTATCCAAGTTAGCAGCGACGTGTCCCTTTACAACCTAAAACATTTTCTTTGGATCATTTTTGATTACTTTTCAGAACCAGCATATAAAGTGTCAACTGACAATTGCTGGAGATACAAGTGCCTACCAATCCTTTATGTTAAATAGTGCGTATTTTTGGTTAAAATTAGTTTTCTACATCAACTATACTTATGATGCATCTTCATTCATCACCATTCACCACCAATACTGCCTCTTCCTATTTATTTAATGCCGAAACACACACCTCCAGCCAAAGTTGTAGACATTACAGTTCTGTGGGCAGCTAGTTGACGTAAGCTGTTAGCGAAAGTTAGTTATAACATTCAAATGATGCGTTCAAATGTAATCTTGTAGAATTGTTGGCGTGAAACTTGAATATACGCAGTTATTTGAAGGGGATAATTTCACAGCAATAAAAAAAAAAAGTATAAGAGGGGAAATTATGAACTTAAAGGTTATAATTCATTGCAATTAAAAATACTAAAAGCAAGATTTATTTGAATCAAAGCCAATATTAAAACACATAACGTGCTCATTATTTGAAACTGTTTTTATATTTGCCAATTTACATTGACTTATACCATTTTTCCCCCAGGCTAGTTATGTGGGGGTAGTGAAAAAACTCCATATGGAGCCTTGTATAGCATTTGCCATGATAATAAAAAAAAAAAAAAAAAATCTGTATTGGCTAGGGCTGTCAAGTTAACGCGTTAACACTAATTATTTTAACGCGATTAACGCATGTGTATTTTTTGTCCTCGGTCGCCCCGTAGTTTCAGAGCGCATCGAGTTTAAAATACCATCTACAAGCTGACGCTGACAGGCTCCTGCCGCCCGCTTGCGGCAGACCACACTTCCACGCTCACCGGCAGGCCCGGACTGGCCATCGGGAGGACCGGGAGGACGTGTGTGGCGCGAGCGAGCGAGAGAGAGAGAGAATGCGCACACCTTACGTGTATTGTTGTTGTTAGCATCTGGTGCTAGCTAGCTGCGCTAACGGATATAAGGAGCTGTTTCAATGAAAACAGAGGAGCGACATTTCGACGACAACTGCGCCGAGCACTTGACTTTATGCAGGTAGCCAGACAGTGGGACATTGTACGAAAAGTCAGCACACTCAGCACGGATAGTGCGCACAACATGATTGCAGCGTCCAGGCAGCTCCCGTTCGAGCATATGCATTGAGTTGCACATAGCTCCAACGATCCATCACAGTGTCTCTCCACACACACCACACACACACACACACACACACAAATGCACACACTTTGTATTGTATTATTGTATTGTATGAGAGAGGTTCCAGGTTGAATTGAGGCGAATATTTGTAATGTTTAGAGGTTGTTGTGTTTAATATTCAGGAGAATATTTGTCATTGTTCAAATGATAATAAACAAACATTTGCATAAAGCATATTTGTCCACTCATATGTTGATAAGAGTATTAAAAACTTGAAAAATATCCCTCTAAGGTACATTTAGAACAGACAAAAATGTGCGATTAATCGCGATTAACTATGGACAATCATGCGATTAATCGCGATTAAATATTTGAATCGACTGACAGTCCTAGTATTGGCTGATAAGGCTCATGGATGATCGTGAATCAATATCAGCGACATAAATATGGGATGCTAGCATCTCTAATCGTGAATCAATGTGCAAAGTAGTCAAGAAGTGTTGGTAATACTCTTCAGGAGCCACTTTTAATGTGATTGTTTAGTGTATTACCGCAGCTCTGTGGCTCCTTCTTCCACATATTCCACTTTAACCCTTTTAGTGTTATTGGCTCGTCCAAAGAGCTCTGAAAGGATGTGTGAGAGCAGACGGCTCTGGAGAAACACTTTGCCTGCAGTGTGCGGCCATGGAGTAGCGGGCCGCGGAGCCGGGCTCTTTAAAACGGAGTCCTCCTGTTTCCATATATCACACTGGACATTAAGAGGGTTAAGAGGCTACTGGGGTGGATAAGGGGGAGGGAAACCTCTGTGTGTGTGTGGTGGTAGTGGAGCCTCATGGGAAGTGCAGACAACACCCCAACCCCCCACTCCCAGTCCCTCCAGCATGCCCGGCATTCTACAACCCCCTGTACTCTGGGCAACAGGCAGAAATAGGCACTCGAGGGAAACTCGATCCAACACGGGATGATATTCCAAGCAATTTAAGAGTTTCACCTTCGTTTCTCTGTCGCCCCTCCCTGTTGAGCGTCATTTAGTATGATGATTCCTGCCTTGCAACACATTGTTCGATATTAATATTAGGGATCGACCGATATGGCTTTTTCAAGGCCGATACCGATACCGATTATTAGTAATCAAGGAGACCGATAACCGATATTGGAAACCGATATGCATTTGCAGTAAAATCAGAAAATCTTGTTGTCAAAATGTAGAATAACACAAACTCCAACACAACTTCTTTGAAATGCATTTAAGCATATATTATGTCTAATGAACTTTTAAACCTCTTACAACTGGTTTCCTCTCTGTGACCCTGATTAAAGTATGTCATGCATTGTAGGCTGAGAGGACCACAGGTTTGACGTATTTGTCGCTTTTGCACTTGTTGATCCCATGCTGACACCTACTTTGCATGTATTGCAGACTGCCTTCCCCTGTGTTGTTTGAGTGTAATACTCCCATACTGCACTTGTTGCCCTTTTCTTTAGTGCAGCCATCTGCAATGAGTTAGAGAGACAGAGAGTTAAAAGTGGGGCTGCAGGCTGACATGCTTAACTAACAGTAATGCTTAATTTATTATATCAAAGCAATGCCTGTCTATCTAGCATAAAATCCCAATAAGCTGCTAGCAACTGCAAAACACTAGTGCTAGCTAATGTTTTGCAAAATATTAAAAGTGAGGCTATTACAGTAGACCTAACGTTAGTCTAGTTGCCTCACTTCAAATATTTTGCTAAACATTTGCTAGATACATGTTGGCTAGCTAATGAGCTTCACATATCAACCTGAAAAACTGCGAGGCTCCACTCGCAGCCCCCCCTCCTCCGCACCACAGTACTCCGCTGCGAGACGCTGCACGCACCCCATGCACGCACCCCCAACTCTGACTGACTTCCCGCGTCCCTGTGTAACTGGAAAACTGATAGAATTGGATCATAAGATCGTGCTGTTTTTGCAACTTCAGCATAGGGGATTGGGATGTTTATTGAACTTCGGCTTTCAACTGATTTACCTTCGAAACACATGTAGCATGTATGCTGCTTGCTTCAGTCTCTGTGTCTGCGTTCTTTCGCACCTGCCTGTAATCTGAGAAGGTCCCGCCTCTCTGGCTGGCTCCCGCCCGGAAAATCTTCAGTGTTGATTGACACTTCAGTAATAGCCTATCAGATAGCGCTGTGGGCGCGACATTGCTCGTGTACACAGAGTGGTGACTGCAGCCAGAGAAACGGCCGCATCAGAGCCAAAGTTTTATCGGCAATTTGATAAAAAAAAGGCCGATACCGATAATCGGTCAAATGCGGAATATCGCCCCCCCTAATTAATATTAACACTGTCAGGCAGCAGTAGTTGCGCTCTCTATCGGGACAGCAGGCTGTAGGAAACATGATTACACCGGCCAATGTGTTTAGGCAGTTTTCCTGGAGTGGAATGTGTGACAACAAATGCAGAAGTTGAATGAGCAACAGATGGTTGGATAATGTCTTTGGCATATGAGGCCAAAAATATAAGCAGTCATTGAAAAAGGGCAGAAGCTGTAAGAACGAAGTGTATTTGTATCAAAAAGGTTTAATGAACTCATTGTTTTAGTTCTACCTAACCAGTCAATAGCAACATTTTGGCTGTTGAAATATGTCTTTTGAAACAAATTACTGTTAACGTTTTAACTACTAATTTATGATTTTCATTCAAGTTTCTTTGATTCTCTAAAATAATCCTGAAAGAGTTCATGCTGCTGGTCCCTGTGACTCAAACTTCCCACATAACATATTTATAGCTCAAAGACTGTCTTATGGATTTGTGATCAGTGTATTTTTTTAACTTTCTCTTAGCAACCGCCAGCTTGTAGATGTGTTTGGGAGTCCTTTAGGGTGTAGCAAACATGGGACCAGGACCAGCAGTTTGGCGTGCTGCTCCTCGGTCACATATCTGACGCACACTATGTAGACCGTGCATATTAGAGTTGTCAAAACGTATGAATTGTTTTCATTTTTGATCCCCGTCTCGTTTAACATAATTCGTAGGTGTCCCTTATCTTCCCGTAATCACCATTCATATCTATACCACCAAAGAGTTTATGATAAACTGTTAACAGGAGTACAACGTTCTTCATAGTTCAAGCCTTTTACTTTTGCTTTCAGAGAGCAATATATTGACCAATTTAACCTTAAAATAATCTACACGACCCTGTGGAAAACACTGCCCTTTTCATATTTATCTTTTTCCAAAAATCTAAAACTTAATACCCTCAATTTCTGTGTCCTGTTTGTATAAAGAAATCCACATTTTTCAAGGTATTTTATTGAAGTTAGAAATTCAGGTATCGTAAAAACAGGCGTTTATTGGTTTCCTATCTCAGATGGAATTTTTCCCAAGACGTTTGTAATTAGTTTTTTTCCCTGAAGTTCAGCAAGACCTCTCCCCCTGTGCTGACACGGCACTAAAACCAAGTGGAGATAGCTGTGGCAATGTGAGACTACATCAGGCGAAGCATAACACGTCATGGATTTCAACTATGTTCTGTCTGGGCTCTCCCTCTATTCATCATTTATATATAAACGCGCTAAATGAAAGCCTTGCGTAAATCTGCTTAACTCTGGTTAAACCTTCATGCATGTCATTGACGAGTCAGTGGTAATTCAGGGGTTAGGAGGTGGGGAGTTCACTTGAAGTAAGTGAGTCATTCTGTGTGTGTGTGTGTGTGTGTGTGTGTGTGTGTGTGTGTGTGTGTGTGTGCGTGTGCGTGTGCGTGTGTGTTGAGAATCTGCACTCCAGTTATGGTGTTGATCTGGTTGCTGGGCAGCAGCTGGCCTCAGCCCTGGAATGGACCTCACTAAAAGAAGAGGAGGAGTATGGATGGGGGGGGGCGGATCAGCCTGTTTTGGTTCAACTCTTTTCACAGGAACTAGTGTTGGCGAGTTTAATTTAGATATTCTGTTTCTCCACATTTTCTATATGTCCTTAAGCGTGACCTTTATTAAATATCCCCACCCATGTGCAGCAGAGGGGTGTCGGTGGTGGGGGTTTATTTTACTGCCGCTGTGGTGCTTGTTCCTGTGTGCCGGCTGAGGTATAAGCTAACTCCAGTTATATTTAGGATTTCTTTGTCCAGGGCCAAACAAAAGGGCTCAGGAAGGCTTATGTCAATGTAAACCACCCTGAAAAAACAATACATCTCAGTAACAAAGTTACACATCGCAGTATGTGCACGGCTTCCCCAAGGAAATTGGTTGGAAGAGGAAGCATGAAAACCAATTGAACAAAAGGTTTCACAGATGTTCGATGCTCCAGTGTTTGCCTGGTTGCCTTAAATGTACTCTCAAGATATAACTAGCCTCCCAAAAAACACCCCAATAAGGAATAGTTTGAACATTTGGGAAAACCCTTAATCACCTTCTTGCTGAGAGTTAGATGAAAGACATAATGTTTCCTTATCACCCTGTATCTAGTTTCTGTGCTCTCCTAGGGAGTTTTCGATTCTACATCACTGCTTGTACACAAATTAGGGATATCAAGGGTTAACCAATACAACTTTTTTTAACTAGTTACACGTCAGTCTGTCATGATGTACATCTACCATCTGTACGGTAATCTACGGGCATGTGTATGTGTCCAACTGCGTCTCTCTCAGCAAGTGAATGATTATTGAAAATGTTAAAAATGATGCATGATCTAATTGGCTCCGTTGATCAGCCTATAGAGCAGGGGTGCCCAACCGGTCGATCGCAGGGAGATTCCCAGTCGATCGCGAGATGTGTCTAAAAATAGAACAACAATATTCAGTTTTATCGTTAATGTCCTATAAGATAAACTTCCTGTGCCAGAATAATGCACTTGAACGCATCAAAGCTTTGTGATTGGCGTGACCCCATGTGTCGGGGCGTGGCTGGTGGGCAGTGGGCACTAGTTCGCTGACGTTGTCCGTGGCAACAGGAGTGACAGTCCGCACACACACAAGACCACAATTATGGCAGAAGCAAAAAAGCCCAAAATATATAATTTTCACTCCGAGTGGGAGGATGATTATTTTTGTATCTATTCCAATTCAAAGTCCATCTGTCTCATCTGCAATGCAAGGCTTTATCGAAGAAGGGTAATTTAGGAGCGGCATTTCAAAACAGTGCACAAACGCTACGAGACGGAATTCCCTCCTAATTCTGCCCTACGCTCCCAAAAGGTGAGGGACCTGAAAGGACAGCTAAATGCACAGCAGTCCATTTTCACCAGGCCCAACAACAAGAGCAAGGCTGCTACCATAGCATCTTATCGTGTCAGTCACGTTCTTGTGAAACACATGAAGTCTTTCAAAGACGGCGAAGTTGTGAAAGAAGCATTCATGGAGGCTGCCGACGCGCTTTTTGGGGACAGTAAAAATAACACTAGCATTTCAACAGGTTTTTGATATAATAAAAACTCTAGTTAGATACCGTTATTAATCAGCTGTAAGTTTTAGTTTGTTTGAACTTATTCATTATAATTATTGTACAAAATGGTATAAGAATGCAAACATTAAGATCTGTTCTGTTTAAATTGATTATAGTCTATTATCAATTCAGGTTAAGAAACTAATTAATTGTGTCTTTTTTATTGCACTTTGGCAGCAGATTCCTGTGTAGCTTCAGATCTGAGTTGTCTTATTAGTAAGCCTAATTTATACTTTTGTAGCAACACTATTTTTATATAATGGCAAAGAAAGGGTTCAGTGTCTTTTCTTTTTTTCCTGTGTCATATGTGGCAGCACTGTTCAATGTTTCTTGAAAACATTACCCACTGTAGTATGTGACGTGTGAATAAACTCCAACTCTGTATCAACAACACTGTTGTGTAACTTCAGTTAAATACTTGTATGTGTGTAGATTAGAAAGAGGTAAGATAAAGGATCTGCAGTATTTTATGAAGTATTAATCGTACAAAGGTCAGTTTTATACAAGTGTGTATTTACCTGGTAGTAGGCTGTCAGTAATGGCTACGCCTCTCTATTTGGACTGGTAGATCTCGGCAGACTGGCAACTTTAAAAGTAGCTCTCGGTTCAAAAAAGGTTGGGCACCCCTGCTATAGAGAGACGAACGATTAAACTATTCTGAACAAATATCAGCTGATAATGACAACATGCTGATCAAATGGAGGAACTTAAAGTGCCAGTGAAGTGCATTTTTTTGCGCCAAAATGAAATGGCAGTTTCATTTCTTACATATAATTGTACCTGTTCATGGCTAAAATAATTTTTTAGGAAGTGCGAGGGACGAGATAAACATCGCAAATTTTTCATCCCGTGAACGGCCGTCTGAGCCTACCGCTGCTGCAGACGATAGCGGCTGTGACGTCACAAGATGGGCCCAGTTGTGATTGTAAACATGGCGGAGACTTCGGAAAGTGATACTGGTGCGAGAGAAATGAGTGATTTTGACAGCTTTTCGGACAGGATAGATGAGGAAAGTGGCCATGGAAGTCAATTTAGTTGAGGACAATATTTTGTCATAGATCTAGAGTAGATCTACACACAGGATTGGCCATCACCTGATCATACATTCATCTGTTCATAGCATGATGCAACATTCATGTTCACATGCAGTGTTGTGCTAGTTACTGAAAACCAGTAACTAGTTACAATTACTAGTTACTTCACTACTTACACCAAAAAGTAATGCGTTACTGTGAAAAGTAACTTTTTAGTTACTTAAAAAAGGGCACCCATTAATGCCCTTATACTGTAGCCTTCATTTCAGTACTGTTATTGCATCGGAGAATAATACAACCTGTTGATCAACTTGACATGCATTTGCATCACTGAACTCTGCTAAGCAATGTGGTCTATACAAACACAAACACAAAGATATGTTTCAAAGTGCCAATCCAGCCGCTGTTGCTTAGGTGGAGGTGGAGTGGCGTCGGATGAGTCTGGGTCTGTGGTCTTAGCTACTAGCTTCGTCCCAGCATGTTGTTTCTGCAGATGTTTCAACAGATTTTAATTGCTGTTTTGGGCAGTCGATAGGATCTTTGACCCGCCAAGACACAACTTACATTTAACTAAAACGTTCTTTTCTTTGTGCTCGACAAAAGTGAAATAGTGAGAATATCTCCAGGCGGAGAAACTCGACTTGAGCTCTGCCGCCGCCATGATAGTCTTGTTAGTAACACAAACACAGTGGCCTTTATTTTTCATAAACAATCTACGAATCTACGAAACAATGACACCAGCCACTCACCTTCATCTTTTGGTAACAGAAACATCGCCACTTCGGCAGACTTGACATTACCACAGCCAGCGGCAATGCATCGCTTCCCGTGTGTTTTTCCTCCCTTTTTCTTCACTGTCGCCTCCATTGTCAGGTTTCCTCGATTGGCAATCACTTCCAGTCGACTGCGAAACACTTTCCAATAAAATACTCGCTCAAAAACGTTGGTAAATTCCACTTTGAAACAGAGACAAAATGAACGGTGGTGAATGTAAACACTTCGGCTGAGCCCATCTTCTGACGTCACGCAGTAGATCGCAAGCCACGCCCACGAAGGCGGAGGTCGACTGTGGATTTCCCAGCGGAAAATTCCAACTCGTCAAATTCGTTGCTATTCCAACATCTTTGATATGGGTTCCAATGGACAATTTTGGTCATTACTATACGTATTAGCATAACAGATCATGCACCGGCGCACACTTCACTGGGTCTTTAAGCATAGCCAGCGTAAAATTAAATAATTGGAGGCGTGTGGTGCAGTGGGTTGAGCGTTGGTACGTGGAGCGTTGAGCGCTGGTTGTTCGGATCATGGGGTCACAGGTTCAAACCCCACTGCAGTCAGCATGTCGTTGTGTCCCCGGGCAAGACACTTCACCCCAAATTGCTCCTGTGGGGATTGCCCACAGTATTGAGTATGTAAGTCGCTTTGGATAAAAGTGTCTAACAAGTGACATGTAATGTCATGTAATGTAAAATAAAATGCGTTTACAGATTTAGAACACAAAACGTAAAAATGTCACCACCTTTAAATGAGTAACGCTCTTTGAAATGTTACGGCAAAGTTTGTGACCTGAAAGCTCCTCTTCAACTGTTGGGACTGTTGGAAGCCAAATTAACCAAACTGACACCCTAAGTAAAGATTACAGAAAATCATATGCTGTGTTTCTAGTGAGCTTTAGAGGTTTGGGTGGATCCAGGCGAGCTGTTTACCCAATCCTTATGCCAAAAGAGGCGAAACACATACTACTAAGTTTTTCAACATTTTAATTAGAAATGTCCACATTGCTCAATTTTCCCTGCCCATGTGCCTTATTCATCTTGCACAACTACCATGTAAACATAACTTAACAAAATACCTATCCATAAAAGTTTATGGCAACTGAATAACATATTTTCTAGTTATATTTAGAAGGTCACCTACATCTTGAATGCTTCTAATCTTCAATAATCAGCTAAACAACATTAAATGTGTGAAATAGCACCTCTGCTAATCTCCCACTATAGGCCCCTATGGTTTTATGCTGTAAAAACCTGGCAGGTTTTATAGTGTTAATGGAAAGATATGCCATTTTGTGAAATAAAAATACCCACAATGATTCAGAGAGTACAATTAACAGTAAGATTGATATAGGGCTGCACGATATTGGAAAAAACTGACATTGCGATTTTTTCCCCCCCCGCGATATATATTGCGATATGAAAACATACAGGAATTGAAGAAAAGACCGTTTTTTTTTCTTCCTCAAACCATCCTTTCTTGAACTTTAATGCTATACAATTGGTATTTTTTTAACTATATTTAACCGGATGAAGGATTTTAGTCACGGACGTCTGGATCTTAAGTTATCAGAGCAACAAGCTGAGCTAGCTCGGTTAGCAGCGCCGAACTGCCCTGGAGAAACACATGAAAATACTTTATTCAGTGTTTTTACCTTTAATCACCGGGTCTGTTTGCTTTGGAGATTTGATTGTGATTGGTGGTTTGCTGTCACTCACTCAAGTACCCCTGACATGAGAGCCGCGCAAGTTTTCCTTTTGTAGCAAGCAGCAAAAATAATTGTAACATGACGTGTTTGAGTTAATTTGCCTACTTAATATCGCAAGTCCTAAAAAATAAATAATTATTATTATTATTATTTTTTTAATTAAAAAAATCGCACGTCCATGCGATGTGAATATCGCGCATATGGCGATTATCGTCACGCGATATATCGTGCAGCCCTAGTTGATACCACCATCTTGTCTGTCGGATTAATATTAGGCTACATCCAGCAGCTAGCTAATTAGTTTAGCTCATGTAGAGTATACACACGTGACGTGAGTGTAGTATTGTTCATATTTGTATTAAACACTAACACACAGCAAGTTTTGACACTTAAGCTAAAGATGTCTTCGTAGTAACATGCAGACAGATGTGCTTTCTCTGAACTGTAAGGAAGAAAATGAAAACATGAAATACTGGCAGCTTATAGTTCTGTGATTAAACTAGGACTGGAACAGGACTTTTGTTTCAGTTCACTCCGTATGACTAATAAATATATATGACATATCATTTTTTGTCCCTTGATGGATTTCCATTATCAGGATAAAACATGAAAAAACGCCATGTTAGAAGACGAACATGACTCAGAAATTGTTGCTATTCTTAATTTTTCTATCAGGACTGACTTAATGATTTATGATAACCTCGTAAACATTTTTTAATCTTTTAATTTTTTTCACTAGAGAAGATGTTTACTAATACAAGTTGCTTGTCCTCTATATACAATGCATTACAACTATTTATTTCTTGACAAAATGTCACGCAAAGTGATTCCAGTATGTTTCAGGATAATATGTTAAATTGCAATTACAGGATAATCATGAGATGACATTTTCATCATGCCTCATGCAAGTGCAATGTCGTGAACAGGAGGAACTTCATGTGTTGTGTTGTGTGTTGCAGCTTGCCGGAGGTGTCATTCTGGGCGTGGCCCTGTGGTTGAGACACGACCCCAAGACCAGCAACCTGCTGGTACTGCAGATTGATGGAAATCAGGCCCCCAGCACCTTTTACATCAGTACGTATCTCATCTTTACCACAACTCCTCTCTGCCTCTGTCTGCCCCTTCACGCTGTCTGATGGAAAACCTCAAACCTGTGGACACAGTCCAGTAATGGCGAGGCCTGTGGCAAAAACAAATGAAAAAAATCCTCTTAACCTCGTTTACGACTGAATCACACTTGGAAAATTGCGGTGTTTCTGGCATTTCTGCTGATCTACATTATTTCCACACGACGACACTGCCCCTTTTTCCACTTACCACACACAGTTGAATGTTACTCAGTAGAATTGTTCAAATGGCAATAATCTTTTATCTTACATTTTAATTTTAAATTCTCACCTTGTTAAGCTTGTTCCAGTATAATCTCCATTTCTTTACTATCTACTTATATGATTTAGGGCTGTTCTCAAAATAGCAACAAATGCATCACACTATCATATTAGGTAGTCAGACCACAGGATGTGACTTTGGCAGACATTTCAAAATAAAAGTTTACATGTAATGAATCCCTGGCAGGTTATAGGATCGGCCCAATCTTAGAAAACACATGTCAAAGCCAAACAAATAGAGTTCAACAGGTGTGAGAGATCTCCATTGAGGATTTGCTTAAAGAGACACAGTTACACTGTTTTATTAAAACAACATAGCCAGATCATGAAACCAGCAATCGTTGCCTTTTAAGGTTTCATTGATGTGCCGCAATGAGTGACAGTGGAATGATTGTTACCTATAAAAGGTCCACCTTAACTATTAATGGGGGCAATAACAGATGCTTCTTTAAGGCCCTCTGATAAAGATGAATTTGATATGAATTATTCACAAGTTAAACATATTTAAGCTTATGTTCATAAGCGCTTTTATGAAACATCATGTAGGAGTTATAATTCATTCATAGCGGGCTGGGTGGTAATCCAATGTGATAATTAATCATCATATCGAATCGTGATGAAATCATGTCTAGAAATTGCTGATTTAATCAAATCAGTCATCTGAATTGATAATAACAAACACATACACTCATTGCTCAGAAAATATATATAGTTGTTTTACACCACTCAGTTCAATGTGATGAACACATGGTCTTTAAGTTAAAAACATTTTTTATCTAAAATTTAACTTGAATGTGTTGTTTATTTTGCACACTAAGAGCTAGAAAAGTGTGAACTAGGAAATAATGAAAGTGGAATTTTTGTCAAAATAACATAACAATATAACAAAATTCACACAAATATGACAAATAGTGGAAGGGCCTGTTAGAATTTCCCAGAGTTTAAGGTCATTTCTTCAAATTCCTCAGTTTGTGCAATCAACAAAAAAAGTATTCTGTGATATAAAAGGAAAACGAATCTCTGTTATTCCACTCATCGATTAATGGACTTATTATTCCAGCACTATTGAACAGTGTCAAGCCAATCAGAGCATTGTTTATAAATGTATACAGTACATTACAGGATGTACAAAGTGGACCCTCAGTAACCTGGACGTGAGAATATTAAAGAGGTGTGAAATACGTTAGGGTGAAGTTTACTGGCCCAAATCACCAGCGGCTTGTGACCAGGACTAACAGAGGACACACCGCTCATCATATGACTGTTAAAAGCTCGCTTTCCATTATATAGTTAGC
This sequence comes from Dissostichus eleginoides, assembly GCA_031216635.1. Taxonomy (NCBI): domain Eukaryota; kingdom Metazoa; phylum Chordata; class Actinopteri; order Perciformes; family Nototheniidae; genus Dissostichus; species Dissostichus eleginoides. The sequence continues at coordinate 4,616,213 of CM062264.1, forward strand.
CGCTGTGTCGCCTCTTGAACTCTACAAAGCAACTTCCACATTTACTCATCAGGTCCCCCAATCAGGCAACAACCTGAGTCATCTGCCTTGTGACGAAATGAGAGATCAAAAGAAGATTTACGGAGAAAATCGGAAATGGTTGAGTCTTCTGTCTCAATCTAAAGTGGAGCTACAGAAAGAAAATGGGGGTGTGTTTGAACATTGTTTTCTCCGTCCTCTGTGGTGGCATAGCTGTGGTCTTTCACTGAAAAAAGGGCTCCCCAGTCAGAGAGGAACTACTTAGGGACTTTCTCTCAAACGGCCTCAATGATTGCATCCTACCCATTACATAAAGCCTCCCTCTCATTCGCGAGGAGGGGAGAAAGAGCCTCGTCGGTATAGGAAAAAATTCCTCACTAGCCCTCCCTTCTTCTCCTCCTCATCAGCCCCACCCTCTTCCTCCCTCCTCTGTGAAAGTTTTCCTCTCCCTCTCTCCGCCTGCTTTCTTTCCACTGTTGCTCCCCCCTCACTAGCCCATCTGGTTGTGGTTAGCGTTCAAGTCGCGCTGTCTCACTTCTTATTTTTCCTTTAGTACTGCCCACCCTCCCTCTATCTCTGTCTGCCCTTTTTTTCCCTCCCCCCTTTGTCTTCATCCCCTGCTGCCAGGAACGTTTCAATATGGAGTCCTACATCTGCTTCTCTCCTTTCTCTCACCCAGACCCGCTCTCAGACACAATAAGCCAACGGCAAACTGCCTCTCGCCTTTCTTCGAAATACAAAGAGTTTTTCAGTTTTTTGGGGAACTTTGTTCTCTTAACGATCAAAATGTAAAAACAACAGTAATTAGTCAAGCTGAATAATCAGCTGAAAGGAAGTTTTGAAATAATGAAATGTTCCTCCAACGTCAGTGTTTCCCACAGATCTGAAATATACTTGGGGGGGTGGTGGTAGCGGGGGGGTTGGGGGTTGAGGCGACGCGCCTTTGTGACGTGCAACAACATTAACATGAACCTTTCTGTTGGTCGCTTGTTAGCAGACCCTTCACGCCATGGCAGAGCGAACAGGTACAGGCAGGGCCCATAGTGATAGCCCTATAGTTTCAATCTACTACCCACAAATAAACATATGGACATGGGTTACTATTTAAAAAAATGGTAAATGTATTTAGGAAGTTTTTTTAATTTAATGTTGCAGTTAAATGCATCAATCTGGTGCATTTTGAGGGGAAAATAAAGAGACTAGATCTAGGGGAACACCTATATGAAACAGAACTGTATACATTTAAATAATCATAAAAATCATGGCCATAACCAATAACATATCCAATATGAAAAAACACTGAAACTTGTTTATTTATTTATTTTTGGTTCATTTATAGTTGTGAGTGTGTCTGTGCTCCTGAATCAGCCTCTCCTGTCTCCCCCCTCTCCCCCCTGCTCCTCTTTGAGGCAGCAGCAAAGACTAGTTTTAGCTCTCAACAAGTTTTAAAAGTACTAATCACTACCCCCTCAAATGGAAATGTGTTTACATAAATGGTGACCAAACCGTTTGAGACCCACTGAGAACTTAGACTAAGTTAACTATCTAAACACTCAGAGAGTCCTTTACCTCACCTGAGCTGAGGTTATCCCGAGCTTGAATGACACACAGAGACCAATCTAGGGCTTTGATTTATGATCTGTATGACAGTGGCCATGTCGGCAGGCCACATCATGTAGACAGCCAGTCACCCTGTGTGAGGCAGGCCCACATCACGTAGACAGCCAGTCACCCTGTGTGAGGCAGGCCCACATCACGTAGACAGACAGTCACCCTGTGTGAGGCAGGCCCACATTTGCGCAGCGTTGCATTCACAATACATACAAAAAAATCAAAAATTCCTCAGGCCAGCATGCCACTTAACAGGCCTGGCCATCGGGAAACCCCCCGGTCCTCCTGATGGCCAGTCCGGGACTGGGTACAGGAGGCGTAGAGCGAGGGATCATTGTCCACTAGTTGATTAGATCGCAGATGGCGTCGTGGTCGCAGACGAATAATAAAAACAAAAACAAAAAATAAATAAATGGGTGGCGCTATATATTGCCCGCCCAAGTAAAGTCTATGTGTGGAAAACCCTGAACGTGTTGTTTCAGTTCCTGTTTAGTCATATAGATGCATCCGTTTACACAATTGCAAAGGAGTTGAGAAGTCCATTCCTTCCAGATTACCTAATCATTACATATTCTGTGGTATATTTATCGGATGTCATGAAATAGGCAGTTAGAACTAATAGATAAATGCTTTGATCAGAAAACAGACCTATGACTCACAGTTTTGATTCGGAAAACAGGAACCAATACGTATTTTATAAAATGTGTTTTAATCTTGAATGAAGGATGTAGGGTTAATGCAAATATGGGTAAACATTTGAAAAAACACAAGCAGTCAGAAGATCAACCTTTTTCAAATCCATTTTTAAGAGAAAACAAAGACAAATTGTATATCTGTCTCCTGTTAACATTCCATTACAGTTAAAGGTAGGGTAGGTAAGAATGGAGAAACCAGCTCGAGTGTGCTAGAATTTGAAAGTACGCAGCTGAAAAAAATCTGCCCCTTCCTTCAGACTTCCTTACAGAACCCCTCCTCCAACACACACGAACGCGCACATGACCAATGAGGGCACGAGATAAGTTTGTGCACAGATGGAAGGCTGACAGGCAGGTAGGCCATCCAGTTACTTTAGCCGGGCCGGCTCAGATGATTGGTCGTGCTTTTTACAGCGCCACGGCTTCCACAGATGACATATTTGTATGTATTTATTGTCAAAGCATTTCATTTATTCATTGCTATCGGGATGTTAAGACCATTCCATGGAATATAACAAAAAGTGTTTCTGAAGTGAACCTACCCTACCTTTAAGTGGGTAATTTAGCTTTATTAAAATCTTTTAACGGTAATCATTGTTTTCAAGCGTAACTCTTATAATGCACTGTCCCAATCAATAAACGAAGCAAAACCATCAAGCTTGGGCTGAACGGATAATGGTATAAAACCATACACCAATACAAAATTGTTTTTAAAAAAGTGACTGTGTGTAAAAAACTGGTTGCAAAAAGACATCCGAGAAAATGTTCAAACTTCACACTTAATGTAGTACCCTCAGTGAAAGTGTTCCTAATGAGTTTATGGTCTCAATATTTAGTTTTAAGTCTTTTTTTTACAACATGATGTTTATTTGATCAAATTTAGTGTAAAACAGAAAATAAAGCAGGGTATGACTTAGGGCATGGCTACCTTATGATTGTTACAACTTTAAACCCTGAACTGTGTTTCAGTTCAGTCACGAAAATGAATTAGGGGTTAAGTTTTGATTGGCTAAAAGTAAGTACGGTGTTCGGTCTCACTAAGCTATCCCTTTTGTTTCAAATAATGTTTAACTACAAACCAAGAAGGCAATTGCCAAAAACCAAGATGGTGTCGGCCAAAATGGCAAACTTGAGGCTTCAAAACGGGTCAACATTAGGTGACGCCATGTACTATGTTCGCTTCTTATACTGTCTATGTATACTATCTATCATGGTAAATACCTGTGGTAACTGCCCATTTTGAGTTGATTTTAGAATACAAATTGAGAAATACATACAGTTCATGATTAAAGATCTACAATGTGATTATAGGTTTTACATTTGAAGTGCAGTCTGTACTGGTTCACTGTATTGAGTGCTTTAAAATGAAAACTACTAAATGGGTGTGGTTCGTGCGTGTTTCAGGCGAGAGCGCATTCTTCGACAGTTCCCCTGCCTAATATTTAACCCACATTTGCAAACCTTTGTAACTCTTAATGTTTTGGCGGAAAGTGGTTGATCCAAGCATAACAAAACATTTCTAGATCTTTGGCAGAGAGAGTTCTTTCGTATGGTTCAAACCCCACTGCAGTCAGCATGTCGTTGTGTCCCTGGGCAAGACACAAGCCTCAGGAAGATACTACTTAAACTACTTGACTCACTTTCCTGCTCAGCAGAAACATGCATAGTCATTGACTTGCTAATGCATTTGCTGTCACTGTCACAGTGAGTATTCCCAGAAGAGTTAACATGAAACCAACATGACACACCAAGGTATTTCTCACATAGCATAGGGACTTTACACACAACCAGTGGTTTGCAGCACCACCCCACAAAAATAGAAGCAGAGTCACAGGAGAATCCCCTCTTTACAGAGAGGCAGGCTTTTTTTGGAATCTAATAGACTTGTCCAGGAAGGGATTGAAACCTGAAACGTGTCCAACTGGTCAATCTTTCAGAGTAGTGCTCCACATGTTTATCAGCTGCCTGCTGAGTAGGGGTGAGAGGCTTTCGGTATCTAATCTTCGGTTTTGATTTTTATTCTTTGGGTCATTATTCAAAATCAATTCTGGATTCAGTACAAAGGGGTTCCCTTTTTTCAGGATTTGCTCCAATCCGCAGTGCACCAGAAATGGGGATATGGCAAAGTATGGCATGAAAGCAGAGTTAATTTTTTTTAAATAGTTGTATCAACTGATCGCAAAATGTAAATCCACAAAGAAATACCTAAGACAAAACGTAATTATTAAGACTTGACTTACGGAGTACATTAACACTTAAATACGTTTTTCACTTTTTTTCTCAATTCTGAGTGAGTTCAAAAATAACACCTTCAAGTTATACAAATATAAAAATGTCTGCCTGTAACAGAAATAAAACCTATAGAGCCACGTGCCTTTTTTTCTTTCTCAGATAATTAATCAGGTAATTACAAGATAAATTGTACACAAAATCAACAGTTTAGGCAAGAAAGCAACAAAAGGCTGAAGCATCTGTAGATATTACATAGCTACAAACCGTTTCAGATTACACATTCATTTACTGTTAATAAGAATGATTGATTGGTTCTGCTTTAAGGAGCCAGAAAGAATCAAACTAATATCACATGACAGCGTAACACTTATTCTCTTAATGAGCACACTGTTTGAGCATACCAGACCAACATGTAGCTCAAAAGGGGGAATTCATCAATCTCACACAAACTTTATATGCTTTAGCCACATTTTTTAACATCTATCCAATCCATTCTCAAACTCTTAGAGAAGTGAAACAGCCATTGTTTTGGACCACGACTTCAAGATGTCAGTGAGCCAAGGCATGATATTCATTGTTCCGAAACAATAAGGCTTTGTACCAATTAGCAAAAGAAAAAATCAAAAACTTGAAGCAGATTACAACTTTTTATGCTCTGATTTGTATACTTCATAAAACACAGTCATTGTGTGCAGCGTTGACAGTTTAGTCTGCAGTGATGACATGCTGTCTGTCTTACAGTGCCCTCAATGGGCGCTTTCACACCGCAGTACTTTTCCCACAAAGGTTCATCAGAACTTAGTTCATGAGAACTAAGTACAGATCGCGTTCACACCGGAATAAGTCCCTGGGGGAGGATTAGGCAAATGAAGCCGCGGACGTCACTTCTTCTTCTTCTGCTTTGGGTTTACTGGCAGGCCGCAAACAACTTCACGGCGTATACTGCCACCCGAAGTCCCCGGCCGGAAGTCCCCGGAGTTGGGGACTGGCTTCAGTAGAAGCTGCTGGGACTCCCAGCAGCTTCTACTGAAGCCAGTCCCCAGCTCTCTTCCGAGTAAATCGCCAGAACGCCGACACCTCCTCATCTCCACCGCTCCCATGTTTTCTTTTGTGTTGCCATAAGTTAGTCTCTCTGCGTTTGTGCGCAGGGCTAATGCTAATAATGCTAATGCGAGGATAATAAAATGGCGGCTTCACAAAACTTTTTGGGAGTTTTACGGGCGTGGTTTACAATCCGCCCGGCCAATCAGAAATAGGAACCTTTTTCTCCCACGAAAGTCCCTGCTCTCTAGCAGGGACGGAAAAGGGGGTAAAAAGGTTCTCATTAACTAATTTTAGTTCCGGATTTTTTTGGTGTGAACGGAACATTTCGGAACTATATCGGAACTAAAGTGGGAAAAGTACTGCGGTGTGAAAGCGCCTAATGAAATTCCACCTCAAAGGTCTTTTCCACTGAAATCTGAAGTTGTCCTTACATGGCTGATCGCAGTATTCACAATAATTTACCAAAATATAACAGGGGAATGGAAAAAGGCTTTCATTGTATAATAAACAATAGTTGGATGACTTCAACTAAATGCATCTGGATAAAATATGATAGATTTTATAATATTAGCTCCATCACCTTAGGGAAACCCCACCTGAACTACATGTTGTTTGAGGCAGTGAGCGGGTGAACAAACACAATAGGCGAATTTCAAGAACATAGATGGAAATATTTACTTAATGTTTGTGCTCATTATAAAACACAAATAGGTGTGTCTTTATAAATATATATTCATATAGCTAAACATACTAATAGAGAAAGGAATAGAGATTTAAGTTATATAATATATTTTATTATTTATATAGAGTTAATGACTTCTTGTTATGCTGTTGAACTGTCTGACAAGCACTTTTGATGAAGCATATTGACACCTTGAGTAGCATGAGTGTGGGAGGAATGAGTCCTTAAAGCCGGAAATTAGTTTAATCTTAATTTAAATCAATTTACCTCATCCAGTTCCCTTATCATGAATTCATTGTTTTTAAAATAGGGTTTTGGTTAGATGCCTGAAATAAGGTCAGTAGTTAACACAATCTTAAGAGATTGTCTAGAATGTTTTATTCTACGACATAAAATACATCAGTAACCCCACTGGTGATTATCTGAAGCTTCTGTCTCATAAAAACAGCGGTTGCTCCAGAGTTTATTTTCGGCAATACTCTCAAATCCCAGTGCTTTTAGTTTTAGGCCCCCTGATGCCAACTTCCATGCGTCCTACACAAATACATCATCACTGCACCCCTCTATGGACACTTTAAAACTCATTCCACATTTTGGTAACGTTTCTATTAAATACTTGCGAGTAGACTGTGTTTATGTATAGCCTTGACATTTTTTCATCTCGAGTCATGTAATCCATTAGCTCCTCTTCGGACCATTCAATGCAGATGCAGAATGCCTGGTGAGAGCAAAATGGAAGAGGATCCATGAGAAGATTAGATCAAGACAGACAGGAAAAGACATTTAAGTAAATGGAATTATTAAGAGCATAATTTGGAACGGGGAAATGCATTAAATGGAAAAGACAGATGGGTGGTGGCAAGAGAGGGAGAGATTGAGAAGCCTAACAGCTTCGTGAAGGCAGGGATGGAGGGACTGTGTCGGTTTAAAGAGCCACAATATAGGAGATGGAGGGAGCACTTGGTCAGTCTCCAAGATATCGATTTACAAATTAGCCTTAGTGTGTGCGTGAGTGTCTCTGTGGCCAGAGGAGAGGTGGGGGATGGGGCATGTGAAGTACGGGACCAGTTAGTGGTCCACAATCGAATTAAGGCCCCGTACACACGGAGACAAAAACAAACCGAGGTCGATAGCAAAAAAGTATTCCGTCCACACGGAATCGCACAAGAAACGTGTCCGTCCACACGAGACCGCTCGACCCGCTGGAGACGCTGTAGTACATATGCCTGGCCTGTAAGTGGCGCTGTACTTCCGCCACAAAATACACCAAAAGCAGCGAATAAGACCCCCCGAGCATGGTTGCCATGGTTACCTGGTTGCCCTTCTGGTTATTCTCCGCGGTGGATTTAGCAGCTAAATTACTACATTTTAGCAACATGTAGTTCATGTAGTTCTCCATGTCCACTTGTTGCTGATGCTTGTGGTAGAGGAGCTTTAGATTTTGCATTAACATCTGTAGCATGGTCAGTAGCGTCTGGAGCACGAAAGCAACCCTGTGATCCGCCATTGTTGTTGTTGTTGGCGAAACACATCAGCAATGACGCGGGTGATGCGGGGGTGAGCAGCAGAGGTGGGGAGAGGTGGGGCTATGGCATCATCGTTATCAGGAAATGATCGTATAGGGCCGTACACACGGAGCCGTTTGGCCCCCCAGAGCGTTTCGTCCGCAGATCTACCCACCTTGGGAGCCGTTATCACAGGGCTATCGGATCGGGCTCCGAATCCGCGTTTCCGTGTCGGCCTAGTGTGGACGAACCTTCTATACCAGGGGTATTCAACTAAAATTCAACGAGGTCCAGTTAGAGAGGTCCGGAACATCAAAATGTCTAAGTTGCTTTATGAATTAGTGTGATATATATTGAAGTAGCCTGTAGCTTTATCAACGTCTGCATGTAATCAACAACTGACTGCCAATCAAATAAAGAAAGTACAATTCAAAAAGAACAATATTTATTGTCAATTAACATTGAACTATACAGATATACAGTAAAATACTGTGGATATGTGTAATGTTCCTCTCTGGCTGCATTTACAAATTAAATAGAGAAAATAAATAAAATAGCTTTTGAAAATGTGTGCATCTTAAAAGTGCTTAATTTTAGATAAATAAAATAAAGTGTAGCAGCAGCTTGAGTTTCCCTTTTTCTTTGTTAACCGTTTCACATCATGACTTAACAGTTTCAGCCGATAATAGAACTAAGTGCTGGGCACTAAGTACGGCAAAGTACTTGGTTTGAAAGCGGCTATAGATGCTGGGGCCCAAACACAGAGAGCTGCACTCCCAGCCTCGCAGCAGAACAATAAGCACTGTATGCCACAGCGCTCACTGGCATCAATATCAAGAACGCTGAAATATAATTTAGTGGGATACAATCAAGGCGGGATTGTGTTAATTATGGAGCCCCACAGAGCTCAAATTAAATGATCATATGCAAAAAGTGTAATTTATATAAATGTTGAAATAATGATTTACTCAGCTAGTTATTATGTAATAATTCTTTATAACAAATTTAGTTATAAAGGTAATGTTTTTGGTTTCGTTTGCTATTCTGGCAGCATGATTTTTAGTCAATAGAGGGCGGTGCAAGGGGGTTTGTTAAAATAAGTATGATTGTATAGAAGTCTATGAGAAAATCACCCTTTTTACACATTTCCTGACGAGTTTCTGTTCTCAATTACTAGTTTCAAATATTTTTCAATATGGTCTGGTGGTCATTTTGTAAACAGTATATTTTAGGGCGTGGCTACCTTGTAACTTTGCTTTATTCAGCACATAAACAACACAGATTAGCAGTCGGCTTCTCAAATGTGTCAGCACTTCCAAAAGCACACAGTTCAAAGCAGATGCAATCGCTACTGTAATAAATGACCTCACTCAAAATGAGTCCTTGAATGTAGGTTTTTGTTGCAGTAAATTGGAAACTTCACTACTCTGTGGAAACACACATTAAGCAATCTGAAACAAAGGATAGTGTTGAGCAATCATTTATATTAATAGGACTAAAACCAAGAACCAAAACACATCAGCTAGACGGGGGGCAGCACCTGTTTTATGTCCTGAATGAAAAATAATGTTGAGCATTGTGGAGCAGGCGAGAAACAAGAAACAACTTCCTGTGAAAATGACTCACTTTATTCTACTGGCATAGAAACAAGAGTGTGCCTTCTGCTGTCCATCAGGCGTCATTGCAGGCTGGCAGGAATGCACAGGAGGTGGTCAAAGCCACAGTGAAGCCTTCCTCTTTCACATTGTTGTAATAGCTCTTTGCAATCACTTGTTTTTCTAAGAAGCAGAACGAGTGTCTGGTGGTATGGTATCCCTGCAGTCATCCTGCCTGCACACTTTTAAAATGATCAACATTGAAATCACGCTTAAACTGAGCAATATAAAACATCTAATGAATTCATCCTGATTAACACAAACACATTTATGTCTGCAGGCCTAGCAACCTACATTGATAAACAAAATTCCTATAAAGATTGATAAACAAAAGAAAAAAATTATAAAAAAATGAGATTAAAAAAACAATCTCAAACAATTCTCACAAAATGGAAAATAAAAGACAAGCTTTTTCTTAGTTAAAAAAATATTTAATTAATTCTCATATTAAATGAGATTTTAAAAAGTAAAATCTTTTTGAACCTTATTGTCTTTTAACCATCCTATGTTTTTTTTTTAAAGTTAAGTCTAATATATATAATTATACCTGTTAATGTATGGTTGTTGCCATGGATATGAATCATTCCTCTCTGTCTCTGTGTCTGTCCAGGTGTCCACATCCTGATTGCAGTCGGCGCAGTGATGATGGTGGTCGGCTTCCTCGGTTGCTATGGCGCCATCCAGGAGTCCCAGTGTCTGCTGGGAACGGTGGGTCACATGTGAAGGTTTTAATTAGTTGTAATTAGCGGCCCAAAAATAACCAAAACCAACTTCAAGCTGTGAAGATACTTTTCACACATTATTTCATGTTTTTTTATTCTCATTTTCTATTGATACAAATGTTTTTTTCACAATAATCAAATAGTGCAATCCTGAAATTGTGAGTTTAATTTTTTGAAGGAACATGCACGAGTACACATGTATGCACGTGTGCATTCACAATACTCACACTGCTCCACTGATTATCTGGGGTCATTTACTTGTTAGTAAACATGGATGTAAAGAACACTGGATTTGAAATACATTCAAAAGAGTAACAGTGATTCTTAATTCATATAGCAGAATTTTTCTAGAGAAATCTCCATTACCTTTGTAAATCATATTGTCTATTTAAAAAGTCAAAACCTTTGTTATCTGACTTGTTGAAGGAGTAATGAGATGTTTCTGTCGTGCAGTTCTTCGCCTGCCTCATCATCCTGTTCGCCTGCGAGGTTGCAGCTGGAATCTGGGGCTTCATGAACAAAGACACTGTAAGACGGGAGGTTAACATATGCATGCTACATTGAGGCTCAAATACAGTTCAATTGCAGGTGTATAATGAAAGAGTTAAATATTATGAAACAAATTACCAAGTTATTCTGGTTTATTAGTATTGCAAATGTCCACTCTGTGGGACGAATAAAGGTGTTCTGATTCTGATTTAGGCCTGAATTGCCAGGTTTAAAGGTACAAAAACATCGTAAAACTAATAATATCACTGAAGAACTTCTTTTAGTTTAACAGAGAATGTGATGTGAAAAAACGGTGAAATGATTCTTAAAACATGTTCTATGCATAGATCCTACTGTGTGTCCTTTAGTTTCTATTAATCCTTCAAACTAATTAGCGACTTTCCTGAAATCAGCTCAAAATGAATTGACTGAATTCAGGGAACACATGGTTTAAAGTTCCAGGCTGACTCTTTGTTCCTGTCTCAGGTTTCCACGGAGATGATCAGCTTCTACGACACTGCGTATGACAAGGCCATGACCTCGCCAGTGTTACCAGGAACAGAGAAGGACGACAAGGAGAAGGAGGCCGTCAACGCTGTGCTCCGGGTCTTCCACGAGACGGTAAGAACAAAACGAAATGACTCGAAGATAACTCATTCATTTTGAAACACAGGATGTACTTTGACAAAAGACGTCTTCATTTCATTTTAGGCTTTACAATCAGGGTTTTAGCATAGTATGCATTTCAATGGGACCTCTTAGTTTACCTATTACTAAAACACACTTCTCCTGTGCACTCGTCCTTCTGCGCAGTGATTCAGTAGGTAGGTTTAGTTTCTGTAGAAAGAAAATATATGCTGAAATAATATTTGAAATACTTTTCTACGTCCTATATCTCCCACTCACACCAGAACAATCTAGATTTACAAAAAATAAATAAGAATGTACTATTTTGGGGTGAACTGTGCCTTTTTTTGAGTTCCTCAGCGGGGGAAGCTGATTTGTGTAACTATTCTTTTTCTAAATTGTTATTTCAAATGTTTTCTTTTGTAAGGATATAATGAAGTCTCCTAGATAATGTAGAAATATAGATTTCTGATACGTAAATTAAGATTTTTGGCTGCCCTTTCTCTCGCCGTGTTTTAAGTTGGACCAGATCATAAAAGGAAACTAAATGCAGGTTAATAATAGGAAATCTGAGGAGAAGTGTAAAAAATAGAACCATAATGAGAAGCTTACTGTGTGTGTCTCTGTGTTTCAGCTGAACTGCTGTGGTAAAGGCAAGACGACGTCTATCCTCACACAGTTCACAGACACCCTGGGCCTGACTAAGCTCTGCCCCGCCACTGGAACCCTAGTTGTAAGTGCCTCCGTCCTGCCTGCACACTGTCTAAGGCCCCTTTCTGTTGTGTTCACATTGTAGCTGGCATTTCAAGTAGGCTTGATTTCAGATCAAATATTCAAAAGGTTACACCCACCAAGTCAACATCTAGCATTATTCAGAAGGTTTGTGCAATACCACTTCATCACAGAATAATGTGTCTTGACCTTAAATTAAGATTTTCTCTGAAATATTTGAATATCTAATATTTGTAATGCTTAAAGATCCTCTTATGCTTTGTTTGTTATTTCCCTTCCCTGTAGTGGTTTGTGTGCATGTAAATGGTCTGCAAAGGCTCAAATCCCTGTGTTCCCTTCAGAGGGAGTTTCTCTCCCACAACAATTTAAAGGCGCTCATGATTCAAATAAAGGCTATTTGTGGATCAAACTGGGTAGTAGTTAAATATGCTAATTTACAGACATCTCTTTCTCAATGTAAATCAATGACACAAAGGGTGCGTTTCACTTCGGTTAAATGGATTCCTTGCGTCCCTCACTTGCGTCGTTTCCCTGCGACTAGTCCCTCCCACCAGGGAAGCATGGAGAGACGCAAGGAAACCACGAGAAGCAGGGAAATGAGTCTTAAGAGCAATGGGACGTCGTTTCCTCCGGAGCGTCACGTGAAGCGACGTCCGTTTGTGATGACGCCGCACAGCTGATCGTCTGACAGCATCCAGATCAGTGCATGCGCTGCATCGTCCAATCAGTGAGCGATACACAGTAAGGGGGCGGGGCGAGTGTATGAGGATTTCACCGGAGGATGGTCTGGTAGTTCCTCGATTATCGCTCCTCCGTTATCGCTCCTCGATCCTCGGTCTTCCGGCACAAATAAGGCCACTGGGACGCTACTCAAGATGGCGCAGACAAATCAACTTCCGGTGATACCGAGCCCAAGGAGCGAGGAAATGAAAAATAAGAGAAGTGAAACGCACCCAAAGTATTTTTGGTCCCAATCACATCACTTGACCGACACAGAAGTACGGTAGTTCCCCCGTTTGGCCACAAGGAACATTTGCTGCAAATCCTGGGGGCGTGAGTCAGGGGCCTGAAAAGGTTGAGAAACACTGAAGTAAAGCAATCTTTTGATTGAAAAATAACAAAATGTGATGTAGAGAATCACTGAGGGCTGCTATAATGTTGTGAATATATCTGGGGGGGGGGGGGGGGGTTATCTGCATTCACACTGTGTGCTGCACCCCGGGTTAACCTGATTTCTTGGCAGCACATGCACATTACTGGAATGACCAAAGTCTGATCCAAGCCTCCCAGGATGCCAGCATTGTTGTGTGTTCCGTTTTCTGGAACTGGGTTTCTCCGGGCTATTTAGCCAATAAGCTTTTAAAGGAGGAGGGAATTTATTTTGGTGCATTTTCTTTAACAAAGTCAAATTGCTGAAACAATAATAGTCTGATGATAGGGCTGAAGTCACTGACATCCGTGCTTTAAAGTGGCCACACCCTGTCAAAGCATGGACTTGCCTGGATTTCCCCTTCTGAATAAAAGAAAGAACAAATGAACCAAAACATTTCAAACCAAAAAGCAGAATCTGTAATCCTGCAAGTAATAGACCATTTTTAGAAATGTAACCTTTATATGATTATATATTTTTGTATCTTACTATGAGGGAATACAGGTACTTTTTTCTGTATTCTGAGCGTAATCCTGCTACATGTAATCCGTTTCTCCCCAAGCCTGCACACAGCACATGTGTACATCTGTTTGGCATACGATCTGATGTCTGAGGCAGTTGGTGTTTCTCTATGGAGTCTCCATACTGTGTGTCGCTCTGCTGCCCTCTAATGTCTCCCTGTGCTCACACACTTTGCTGCCTTCATTTAAAGCACATTGTGACAGTTCAAGACAATAGAAGTAACGACAGTTGTCAGTAATGAAAAGCCTGCCTCGGTTTCAAAAGTGATCAGGAATTACAAGTTGTAAATGTGACTCAGTTGTCATTTTACAGTCTGTAATGTCTGGTGTGTGATTGGACAGATTGGTAGCAACAGTTACTGAAGGGGCGTGGCTTAGTGAACGCTCTATTGCCCATGTGAACAACTTCCGTATTACCTCATCCTATCATGAGCTTGAGCCAGACGCTGAATAAAGCCCTGAACTGATCACTGTTAGGTGCAGAGCTGAGGAGTAGTATTTAAATACTCAGCCACAGTCAATTGTTCTAGTCGCAGGTATGATCAGATCTTAATGACATGTGTTGATGGTTTCCTCTGCAGGATTGCCACCAGAGGATCGATGAGCTGTTCACAGATAAGATCTACCTGATCGGCATCGCCGCTCTGGTGGTCGCAGTTATTATGGTGAGAACAGAAAGCTGCACATCACACCTCAAAACGTTATATAACATATTGTATTGATGCCTGAATGTACCTAAAAGAAGACAGAAGACATTGTCATACATTCAAGTTTAGATTCACAAGATTATCTCATTCGAGGACACAGACACCAATTTGGATGAGCACCCGTCTTAGTGAACATTATGTTAAAATAAAAGGCCTGTATTATACAATAATATTTAGAATATTGAATATATTAGCATATTTAAAACATTCAATCTAACCACTGCTTGTGTTTGTGCTGGTCCTCCCAGATCTTCGAGATGATCTTCAGCATGGTGTTGTGCTGTGGGATCCGAAACAGCCCGGTGTATTAAAGCGAGGGGCCGGCAGCCCGCTGGAGGAGGGAGGACCCCCGCGTTTCCGCCTCGCTCTTTCCCTTTTTTCTCTTATAAGCAGGAAACGTCACGTATTATATTGCTTGCTGGATCTAGTCCGCTCTTTGAGAAGACAGCGTAACACATCCTCCATTGAGCATTTTAATTACACTGTCCATTCTTTTGTTGTCGGTCACACATGCTGGGTTGCATATTGGACCCGTGCTACCCTAACCTGATATGTAGATATTATATCACACCAGTCGCCAGTCCTGGTGCATTAATACTTTAGTGATGCATTAGTTGTTTACTGCTTCCTCGCGTATGAACATGCTCTTATATTCTTGGTTTTATGGATGTTTTTTCACTGTTTTATGTATAAACTGTATATAAATATATATATTAACAGTGCTTTATGACTGCCTCAGCATGGAAATTGTATTACAGCAGATCCTTCTCCTGTATTCTTCCTGCACTCTGCTTGTTTGTCTTGCTCTAGACTGAACCAGATGATGGTGTGTGCTCAGCACCAGACCACATTGCGTGGTGTGTGCAGGAACTGACTAAAGAAGGAATTCTCAGTTAATCTTGGAAGCTGGAACCAAAGTCAAAGTGACCCGATGTCTGTCATGTTGGACCTGTGGAGTGTTTTGTCTTTGGCTGTCTGTCGATCATCATGTGTCCAAACTGTCTTGAGTGCTAAGTTGTATAAAACATTTATGGAAGGGTAATACAATTGTATCAAATTAAATCAAGTAATGTATGTTCAAAACACACTGGCTTGTTTGGCCGGCCCGGCTTATAATCCTTATAATCCTTAAGCTTATATCCTCACCTGCATCTCAAATGTAGTGAAAAGGTTTCATATGAATATCATGAAAGTCTGCATATCGTTTGTATAATATGCTTAGCAGGCAGGAACATGTCACCAGGCTTTTGCTGGTCTGAGAAATCATTAGTTCACCTTTAGGGATTTGTTTGATGCAAGTGGATACAATTATTACAAATTATAGATTTAAAAGGTTTTGTACAACTGTGCACTTATTTGTGAAGGCAACGTGCTTAATGTTATAATCATCTCTACCAAATCAGAGGAATTCCATTGAAATATGACCCATCACATTTAAACTAAAATCAAGTTGGTGGAAATATCTGGTTGAGTCTAGTCCGGTTTCATGTGACCTGCTGTGTCATTGTACTATCTCTCCAGCTACCCTTATCATCACCATCAATCAAACTGTGATACATATGGAGGCCCATTCCTGCCAGCAACAAAAAAAAAAGAAAAGTCAACCAGCCGAGACTCCGGGTATTTAACCTGAAAAGATGAATAGTTCCAGCACGCAGCTTCACTTTTTGTTATTAATCCCTTACCAAGAAGTATTCAACTATCATGTTGTAACGTCAGTCTAACAAAGTGATTTCACGGCTGTTGGATTGGCTGTTTGCTGTTTACAGTGGTAATATGTGTACTATAGGGCAGCTCAGTGACATTGAAGGCATAGTTTGGATGTTTTTAGTGTTGTTGTGTGAGAAGTTAGTGGAGTGGAGGGTGTTTGGCAGACGCCCAGTTTGAATAGAACAAAGTTACAGTACAGAAGCCAAGCTATCTACTGCTGTGGAGCTGCAAAACATTTGTTATCCACTTAAAAGAAAGGCCTACCTATTCAAATCAATATAAGTTTTGCTATATTTATCTTGACCTTGCCTGCAGATGGCCCTTTCCAACAGGAAACACCAGACTCCACTGACAAAAACGGTTATTTTGGCCTTCAGAACATGGGAGTTTCTTAATTCAGTAGTTTGTTTCTGTTATTGTGTGACTTTGGTACGTTTATTACACCAAAGTCACACAATAACACAAACTAACTGATAGTTATATAGATGCAGTTTTTGTCAATGGAGTCTGGTGGCTGAATACAGCGTACAGTTAAATTGATATTGACTTTTTCAGTGGGGCCTCCATTTTAGAGCACTAAAAACGGTTTTGCTTCTCAACACATGGGGGGGGGGGGGCAACCACCATCCACTGGAAGTAGAATAAGAACCTCATACAACCCTACTTCTAAATTATCCAAACTATCCCTTTAACAGCTAGTGTTGAACCACAAATCAGTCATAACTGCCTGCTGGAGTTCAGCCAATCAGAAAGCCCCACCTTTAAGTGAACATGCTGTTTATTTGGTGCAGCAGGGTATGTAGCTGGATACTGTGCTGTCCTGAGGTCTGTTCCCACTAGCTCCTGCTGCCGCTGACACTTAACACACACCTGCACACATCCATCACACACTCACATTAACTGGAGTCATCTTGTGTAACCTTCCATATTATCACAGCTTTCCTCAACCAAGTAAAACCTTGTTAACATCTCATACTTAATCCAAGAAACAGTAAAAGTGTCTTGTAATATTTACAGCTCTGACGTATTAATGAAATCATGAAGGCTGTAGAAAGACAATGTATGCCTTTTCTTCTTCTTGTATTGTGATATCAGTGTTTGGTACGTTGTCAAAGGAGTCTGCGCAGAGAGGGGGAGATTCGGTGCCAGTGGTGAATAGTGACCTTCAATAGTTTCTCCCCAGAAATCATTGGAAACCATGACAACAGCCACCAGTCCAGTATTCTGAATACTTCTGTGTTTGTCAGGACCTGCTGTCCATGTTGCTGCCTTTTTAAAAACAGGGAGTGACTCAGGATCCTCTGCCACTGAAATCTCAACCCCTCTCTCTCTTGTAGACTTTGGTTTGCCCAAATATAAAGGGATTAAATGTATTTTACAAATAAACAATCATGTTGTCTTGTCTTTTTGGGTGGGAATTCCTCCTATACAAAATGGGAACTACCACAACAATTACAGGGATGGAAACAAATATGATTATTATTATTATTATTATGTATTTATTTCAACAAGGACCATGCATACAAATGCATTAATCTCAGAAAGGAGAAGAGATTAATTATGCCAGATTTGAGCTAATGGCTCATTTCCATCTGCAGTCTGAACCTAAAGGATATCTGTGACCTTTTTCTAACTGAACACTTTGAGTCAACTTGATATCCCCAATGGATTGCAGCTGAATGACTCATTCATTACATTACATGTCACTTGTTAGACGCTTTTATCCACAGCGACTTACATACTCAATACTGTGGACAATCCCCACAGGAGCAATTTGGGGTGAAGTGTCTCAGGGACACAACGACATGCTGACTGCAGTGGGGTTTGAACCTGTGCTCCCCTGATCCAAACACCAACGCACTATCCACTGCGCCACACGCCTCCCCGCTCTGAGTTGATTGCAGGTTATTCCGATCACCTATTGACTTGAGAGCAGCTTGGTGCATATCTCATCAGCCAATCAGTGTGAGACTGCTTACCACATTAAAGCCTCATGCCTGTAGGCTTTATTATGATATTGGTTGATGTGTTTTTTGTTCAAGAGGCTTTTTTTAATTGTTATTTTATTTAGGAAGCTTCTTCTTTTTTTTTTTACTGTGAAGGCACCTGTGAGGTTTTTATTTGAGCTAGGAAGTGTTTCTCAGGCTTCTTCCTGATCAGCTGAAATGTGGAGAATCAGCTAAGTTACTCCCTACCTTACTTTGCATCAGGTGACAACCTGATATGAGTGTTAGAATATGAGTGAAAATGTAAATGCTAACCAATTAATTGTAGGCCTGTCACAATAGTTACATCAATCGACTTGTTGTACATTATGAGGACATAACCTCCATTATTTCTGTTCAGTTTTTTTTACACAGAACGGCAGGGTTTGATTTGATATTTGAATATTTTCATTTCCAACTTCACTGTCTGAATACTCCAGAATAAAACCAAACATGCAGGATTGATAGTTTTGCAGCACTCTTGATACTTTCCAATCTGTTCTTCTGACCACACATGAGATAACAGCATGGATTCATAGTTTTGAGTCCATTACTGTTTTCATTCCAAGACATTTCTAAATCTCTATTTCAACAGAAGAACAGAATGTTATGAACAACGGGCGTAACCACATTACATGAAATGTTGTGCCGGGTGGTTATTGGTACATCCTGCACGCTGCAAAACATGAATCATCAAGTTTATCAGAAGTGTGGATTCAAGTCACATGACATGGACTCACATTTGGTAACTTTAGACTCGACTTGGCAAAAATCAGAAAGACTTTCGACTTAAGAACATCTCATGATCTTATATATTTGTTCTCTTCCTTCAATAGCCTTTTTCTTCTGCCAGGCTGTCCTTGTAAACAACTCTGTGTTCTAAATGACATGTCTGGTTAGATAAAGGTTCAATAAAATGCATCAATGGATTTTAGAGACTTACATTCCTACAAAGTAAAGCTTTCCAGACAAGAGTACAGAGCACTGATGGCTTCATGTTTGTTAAGGTGATTGATTACAGGTTATTCTTACTTCAATGGTCCTAAGAGCTTTATTTAGACATGTCTATGGAAGTATATTGATTCCAAAAGATGAAATTAGGGCACAAAACTAGTTTCAAGTCAACCTTTGAATTTAAATTGGACAAGTGTTCCCAGGAGGACAGGACTGTGAGTGTAACACATGAAATGAGCAGCAAGAGGAATCATGTTTCACCATCAGAGTCAGCAGCGGGGGTTCTCACGCTCAATATGATCAGAGCTGCTCACTCTGCTAACTTTTGGCAGACTGAGAGCAGACAAATTGTCTTAACCTGGAAGTGTAAGGTCAGCCATTATCTGTCCTTTTATTTTCCAAATAAAAGCTAGGGGCAGTGGCATTTTCTAACCACCAGATGGAGGCAAAGGGCAATATTTGGTGCCTGTGTCCAAAATCCAAACAATACTGAGAAATCAGATTCGATAATTGTGTCCACTATGTCAGAGTAACTCCAAATAAATAATAGAAGACAAATCTAAATAAATAACCATGCCATGCACTCAGAGACAGAAATCCAAACTGCTCAGGTCAGAGTGACCAATGTAAAACAGACCCATTAAGATGATGGGAGAGGTCAAAGGGCATTTTGTTCGACAGGTAGAAAATGACCATAAAGAACTTTGGAGAAGAAGGAATGTGGCTGCAGGCAGACAGAGCCGCAGGCTGACAACACGTTATCTACAGGTCAGATCCACAGAGATTGATGTTGCAGTGAACCGAAAAGGTGTAGAAACTATAAAAACGACATGTTGTCCTAAACAGTCATATTGTCATTCATCATTCCTTACAGAGCAACACTATATTAAAAAATGCTGACTTCCTTCCCTGACGTTAACTACGAAAAATCAGCTCATTGAATGGCTGTTAGTGTCACTATCACTGTAATAATTAGTCACGGTCTAAACATACGCATGTGGTGAAAAAGAAACGCTATGAGTTTTTACACCTGGTTAATGTTGTGAATGGGAAAAAACCCTACTCGGTTGGGTTAACAAAAAAAATGATAATGATTTAGTTAAAATATGTTCATTTCAATAAGACAATGTGAGTTGTACAAGGGATAGAGACAGTTGCCCCCGAGGGGAAAGTCCTGTGTACTTTGTTATAATCCACTCACCCCGACCTTCCTCAAATTCATCGCTCATACTTCACTTAACTTCCCTGTGTCATAATTACTCAGGCCACTAGAAGTCGATGTTGTCTTCTTTTTTTTTTATCAGTGATCATCCATGGAACATGTGCGTAGATGATAAAAACCTTCTGAACCTACTATCAAATGTAGCAGGCCCCTTTTAACACATTACAGATAACGCCCATTCAATTGGCCGACTACATTTGAAGCTGTGTTTCCTGTTTTAGCTTGCTCGTCAAACGTGACCTCTTGCAATCTCAAGTGCCACAACAGCTGGAGGAAACCGAGCAGACTCCGAAGACTCAGACTGCCTGATGGGGATTTAATGCTCAAATCTGATTCTGCTCTTACGAGTCTGTGCCTGCACTTAGAGTTTGCTCTTTCAAATATGTTGTCATCAATATACCTCCATACAAATGTAGAAGAGTTAAAAAAAAGTAGGAAGAGTATCTGCATCAGTGATGGATTAAAACAATTATTAACAATTACTAAAGACAATTGTGGCCTGAAGAATGCTCAACACCGTTTCAAAGAGTGAATCTTTTGATACTTTTTCACATCACTTTCCTTATTTAGTGATATTAGACAGCAACTGATTCTCTATTAACTGATTTGTTGCATAAATGACAATGATTAAAATATTGGATTTTTAAAAAGGTCATATAAGATCTGCATTTGATCTTTTATTAAAACGTAAAGGAAAACAACCACACCCTTAAGCTTTTTTTTTGTACACATCCAGGCTAGCTGTTTCCCCCTGCTGCCAGTCTTAATGCTAAACTAGGCTAATTGTCACCTGGCTGTAGCTCCTCTTAAACCTAATAGACAGGAGTCATCAATCTACTAATTTAACAATTATGAATTGTTTCTTTATCTTAACCTAACATGACAAAACATTAGCTACGTGATCTTTTCCATGATCCTAGGTTAAGTGAATTTACGCTTTCCATATAGCTAACATCATTGAACGTTTTGACCAATCAGAGGGCTCTCTGGCTGACTCTTATACCGAGCCTTGGCTTTTATAACCATGGACAATAAGATCCAGGTGAGCCCTCCATCTGGTCCTCTTTACTGTCTGGAATGCCTGAAGCTAGACACCCTAGAAACTAGACTCTGTGTGTAGACACAAACATGAAAGTCGAACACGAGTAACTTCAATCATAAATAATGCTTATTTTGAAATGTATACTGTATCTTCTTTTTCTAAATGGGTACGTTTGTTACTTTATTTATTTTATGCTATCCGGAATTATTGAAACTGTTTTAATTTGTATTTTAAAAAAACTGCAATATTATATTCCTATTAAATGTTTGGTTTAACATTATCATTGTCATGTTTCACACGTGCAATCAATCACGACAAAAGTTGTTGCTTGTTCTCTCCATTGACTTCTGTTACTTTAGCATCTCCGTTAGCTAGCATGCTACATTAAAGCTACATGATCATTCTTCTTCTTTAAGAATGTTTTACATGACTTCTGTGTAAAGGATTGCTCATAGTGAGTGGGTGATTTAAACAGGTTCATGTCCTTCTAACTGAATGTCATTTGTAATATTTGAATATGCTTTTGTAAGCCATGTTTCACTCTGTCACTCCCCCACTCTGTGCTGAGTGTTTATCTCAAGACATCATTTCTCACTGCCATGTTTTAGTCCTGGACGCTCTGAATTCCAACACCCACTCTCCATCTAATAAACCACCTCCGCCCCATCAGTGCAACAAGAAACCGAGCAAGTCATCCCCTTTCAAACATATCAAATTCTTCTTATCTCAAGGCCTCAGCATCAGATAATATCCATGTTTAACAGTGAATAACTCCTGCCACCCTGAATGATAAAAGTATACTCATACATTTGTATTATCTGTGTTTGTTTCCGAAAGCTTATTAGAACCTAAATGTATCTTATTCTATACACTTTCCCTGAGATTCAGTTACATTTAGCTGCATGGTGGTTATTTGGAAATGAGGCCCTGATTCCTTTATAAAAGGTGTAGCAGAATCGTACGGAAGCCTGTGAGTGCCAATTTAAACATGACAAGATTCAATCAGTTGGTATTTTATTTCAGTTTCTGTGTGCACGACGACTGACAAATTGAAATGTTCTACTTTATAATCAAATTTTCATGTTTAGAAACCTTAATTACTTGCACAATTGAAATAAAAACTAAACCGACAAATAATTATGACACTAAGCATAGGAACACTTAAAGTGCCCGTGAAGTGCATTTTTTTGCGCCAAAATGAAATGGCAGTTTCATTTCTTACATATAATTGTACCTGTTCATGGCTAAAATAATTTTTTAGGAAGTGCGAGGGACGAGATAAACATCGCAAATTTTTCATCCCGTGAACGGCCGTCTGAGCCTACCGCTGCTGCAGACGATAGCGGCTGTGACGTCACAAGATGGGCCCAGTTGTGATTGTAAACATGGCGGAGACTTCGGAAAGTGATACTGGTGCGAGAGAAATGAGTGATTTTGACAGCTTTTCGGACAGGATAGATGAGGAAAGTGGCCATGGAAGTCAATTTAGTTGAGGACAATATTTTGTCATAGATCTAGAGTAGATCTACACACAGGATTGGCCATCACCTGATCATACATTCATCTGTTCATAGCATGATGCAACATTCATGTTCACATGCAGTGTTGTGCTAGTTACTGAAAACCAGTAACTAGTTACAATTACTAGTTACTTCACTACTTACACCAAAAAGTAATGCGTTACTGTGAAAAGTAACTTTTTAGTTACTTAAAAAAGGGCACCCATTAATGCCCTTATACTGTAGCCTTCATTTCAGTACTGTTATTGCATCGGAGAATAATACAACCTGTTGATCAACTTGACATGCATTTGCATCACTGAACTCTGCTAAGCAATGTGGTCTATACAAACACAAAGATATGTTTCAAAGTGCCAATCCAGCCGCTGTTGCTTAGGTGGAGGTGGAGTGGCGTCGGATGAGTCTGGGTCTGTGGTCTTAGCTACTAGCTTCGTCCCAGCATGTTGTTTCTGCAGATGTTTCAACAGATTTTAATTGCTGTTTTGGGCAGTCGATAGGATCTTTGACCCGCCAAGACACAACTTACATTTAACTAAAACGTTCTTTTCTTTGTGCTCGACAAAAGTGAAATAGTGAGAATATCTCCAGGCGGAGAAACTCGACTTGAGCTCTGCCGCCGCCATGATAGTCTTGTTAGTAAACACAAACACAGTGGCCTTTATTTTTCATAAACAATCTACGAATCTACGAAACAATGACACCAGCCACTCACCTTCATCTTTTGGGAACAGAAACATCGCCACTTCGGCAGAATTGACATTACCACAGCCAGCGGCAATGCATCGCTTCCCGTGTGTTTTTCCTCCCTTTTTCTTCACTGTCGCCTCCATTGTCAGGTTTCCTCGATTGGCAATCACTTCCAGTCGACTGCGAAACACTTTCCAATAAAATACTCGCTCAAAAACGTTGGTAAATTCCACTTTGAAAAAGAGACAAAATGAACGGTGGTGAATGTAAACACTTCGGCTGGGCCCATCTTCTGACGTCACGCAGTAGATCGCAAGCCACGCCCACGAAGGCGGAGGTCGACTGCGGATTTCCCAGCGGAAAATTCACAACTCGTCAAATTCGTTGCTATTCCAACATCTTGGATATGGGTTCCAATGGACAATTTTGGTCATTACTATACGTATTAGCATAACAGATCATGCACCGGCGTACACTTCACTGGGTCTTCAATGTCTCTTTAACTTTTCATTTTTATGAAAATAAAACATATTTATCTTCTTTATAAATGTGTTTGTAAATCATGCACACACATGTGGAATTACCTTTTGTTTATTTGTATTATTTATTTTTGTATTATTTGATTTCAGGCACAAACTTCCCCAGAAGAGAACAAAAAACTAAAATGAATCACTAAAAATCATTTGATTAATGTTTCAAAAGTGTTTGTTTTGAAATACTTTGTGTGGTCACAAACAAAGTAAACATCATGAAAGCCAGTCATATTTTAAAGCTGTAATTAGTGTGGTACAGATGATTCAAATGCTGACTAAACAGCCTGTAATTAACTCAAAACTATATAAAATAAGCCATTAAGGGAAAATTCGTCTGGAATGAATTAACTAAATGAGAACAAAATAAAGTGAGTTAACACACATTCATGGGATTATGCAAGCAATAGTAAGAGGTCTTGCCCTCTGTGTGTACAGTGAGTGTGTGTGTGTACAGTGAGTGTGTGTGTGTGGGTGTGTGTGTGTGTCAGTGTGTGTGTGTGTGTGTGTGCTGTTACTAAGAATACCACATACTCCTCATTACATCCCCACCCAAACTGAGAGTCAGAGGTTTCTGTATGTCTGTGTGAACGTGTTAGCGCCTCAGTACGAGCAGCACTGTTTCTGGGACAGGAATCCCCCCCCCGAGCCTCGGCCCCCGACTTATTCCTGCTCCTCCTCAGAGTGAGCTTCCCAGTCCTCCCCCAAGATTTCTCATGTTAGCTTTAACTGATGAGCTTATTTCCACATTCCTGGGCCCTGAAACAACCTCCACATCGACAAGAAACTGTGCCTATTTCACAATTCTCTCAGGATTTATTCAGATTTTAACGAAAAATGTAGTTGTAAGCCTGAGGGGAATAACCTCCAAACGTCAGCAGTAGTGTTGGTGTATTCAAGGATACATGCCTATCTGCTTCTCATGAGCCTGTATTCTCATTGTGCTTCATCTCAGGGACCTTCAGGGGGACTTTGGAGTGACATCATGCGGAAGTTGTTCCCGTCACTTCAGCTGACCCTGACTCCACCCTTACCTCCTGCTAAAGTCATCATTTAGTTTTAGGAAATCTAGGTTTACACATTTGTTATGACAGATACATTTTGAACTTTAATCATGTGTTCCTCACATCATTGAGGTTTTCAACAGACTTAAAGGAGTGGTATGGAATTCAGTGGGAACACCCATTCTGAAAGTTATCTGGTTAAATGGACAATATCATTGTTTTTTGCTACAAATCTTATACTTAAGAACACTGCACTTATTTAGTGAAAGTGAAATGAATCTTCCAAACCACACAACGTTTCAGAACTGAATGAAACTTAACATTATGCACACAAACAGAAGTTTATTCAGGCATAATCCAAAAATGTACTTACCTTTAGAAATCATTGTGATTTTGAATAAGAATGTTTGTAAAATTGTGTAAAAATGTAAACCTCAAATGTTCTTAGCTTTAAGCTCTACATGACCCGAGGTAAAGCGGCTTTGTGCTGACTGCGGTTGTTTTCCCTTTGGAGAGAGCGAAACCGCTGCCCTATGCGTAGACCACCGATTCAAATTGTCGCTCAAAGATCCAATTATATATAGCTTTAAACTTGATTTAAATTCTGACCTTTTCACCTCAAAGCCAAGCGTCCAACCTGGCATGAGCAAAGAGCAAATCACGATCATGTGAAGGCAGCTTAACACTGAGAATACAAAGATCCAGGATGACAACACATTGTTGGTTCTACACCAGCACCGGTTTCACCGACCTCTATCACTTATCCAGTTTATTTTCAGTACTAGTACTGAAACATCTAGCATAGTGCATTTACTAAACTTTATACTCCATATTTCAACCTTATTCTTGCCATTACAACATTATTTTCGTGTTTTTTACTTTATTCTTACCGTTTCGACTCTCGCAGTTACCAACCCGTCCTCAAAATATCCTTGTCCACCCCAACATTTCAACGTTATGCTCACCATTCTGACTAACCCATTCTTTGAATACAAAATAAAAGCAAAATCTTGCTCTTCTGATCAGTGGCGGCGTCAGAGATTTTGCTGTGGGGTAGCTTGACGTTTCATAGAGGGCGCTCAAACATTTAGGGTTTCCCATTAATGTACCGGTCGCTACAGTGGAATTTTCTACTGCAACAATCCCCACGCAAATACACAGTATACCCGCGACAGTTACAATGAAGGCTCGATAATCAACTCACGGCATATAGGTGTAAGCAGGGGTAAAAAAAAAAAGACAGCAACAGCTGACATCAAATCTTTGCTGAGCCTAAAGATAATCATAAATAAATAACTTAGTGCAAATAAATGTATTGCAATGCTCAAAACAGCAGCATCCAACCGTCTCTAATGCTTGGATATTACATGTCACTGCAAGCATGCACAGAGCACCCGTTGCGCGGAGATCATCATATCATTACGCCTTGTATTACTTAACAAAAACAAAACATGGCTTGTTCGCGGGCGCAAGCAGGCGACCGACACATCACTAATACCTATAATGATCATATAAACGTGTGCCTCGGAAATACTTGTTTACATTAATCATGACCAAACCGTTTGAGACCCACTGAGATAACTTAGACTAAAGTTAACTATCTAAACACTGAGAGAGTCCTTTACTTCACCTGAGCTGAAGTTATCTGAGCCTCTCAGTCTGACAGGAGAGAGTTCTCCCTCCACCTTGTTGAAAAAGCTCCCTATATCCGTTAGCGTAGATAGCTAGCACCACATGCTAACAACAACGATCTCCGTTACAGTGCGCTCTCTCTCTCTTGCTCGCTCGTGCTACACACACACAGAGCCGAGCTTGAATGAAACACAGAGACCCAGACGTACTTGTACTGTACTATATTATTTTCGAATCAATCATTTTTCAAATTATGAATTTCACATATAAAAATAAAAAAAGGCATTCATTTATTGGGGGTGTTTAGGGGGTGCTGTTGCTATAGTGTGATATAAAAAGGCGCAATTAAAAAAATACAATTGCCTTTTAGCTGGACACAAATGCCTTTTTATACAACAATAACATTTGTACAATTGTTCCATTACTTAAAACATGTTCATATTGATTTAATCCTATGTTGTGACACTGATTACTGACACTAACCATATTCACTTAAAGGTAGAGTAGGTAAGAATGGAGAAACCAGCTCGAGTGCGCTAGAATTTGAAAGTACACAACCGGAAAAAATCTGCCTCTTCCTTCAGACTTCCTTACAGAGCCCCTCCTCCAACACACACGAACGCGCACATGACCAATGAGCACGAGATAAGTTTGTGCATAGATGGAAGGCTGACAGGCAGGTAAGCCATCCAGTTATTTTAGCCGGGCCGGCTAAAATGATTGGTCGTGCTTTTTACAGCGCCACGGCTTCCACAGATGACATTTTTGTATGTATTTATTGTCAAAGTATTTCATATATTCATTGCTATCGGGATGTTAAGAGCATTCCATGGAATATAACAAAAAGTGTTTCTGAAGTGAATTACCTACCCCACCTTTAAATAAAGCTGCAGAACATTTTTTGAAGAAAACATAAATCAGTTAACACATTGTTGGAATTAATAGAAATGTCTCAAGTTGCAAAAATGTTAATTGGTAACATCATCTGGGCGGTCCCTCGTTTCCATGAAAACGATTTGCTGTCATTTCTAGGAGCAGGTTGTCCTGACAATAACTGGGAGGATTTGTTTGCCCCCCACCAGCCGCCAGGCCCCGCCCACAGACAGTGGGCTTCTGAGCTCCAGTCCGCAGCGGACACTTCAGAGCCAGTCACCGGAGGAGTGGAAGTGTTTTCTCCCGCTGTGAGGATGAGTGTCCTGCTGGCTGAGAGCTGCTTCATGTCCGCCATGCAGCCCAACTCCTCCTGCACCGCCTATGTTCTTCCCTCGGACGGTCCCCCCCCCGGACCAGCTGGCTCGAGCCCGCCGTGTCCAGGAGCAGGTCCGGATGCGGCTGGCGGAGAAGAAGTCCTCCTCCCTGCCCCGGCTGGACGACTCGCTGGTCGGATCAACAGGTGGAACACATCACGGTAAAAAGTTGCTTTGAATTCCCAGCTGCTGTTTATCAGTCAGTGAACTGCTGCTGCCATAACATTCAATTATTCAAGGGCAGGGACAGGGTCAGCAGCAGATAAGGAATAGAGAGGCAGGAGTCATTTAGTTTCATGTGAAAAGTTCAATCTGACAGACCAACATTAGGGCTGTGAATGTGATTGACTTCACTGCTGGAATTAAGGCAAAAGCTGCAATCATAAATTTTTATATTGCCATTTGGGAAGTGTCTGTGTGTCACACATCATCCATTAAAGGTTTTTTGGTGAAGTGCAAGCAAACTAGGGCTTTCAGTAACTAACTAACTAACTAACTAACTAACTAACTAACTATCTAACTAATGTTTATTTCAAGTTATCGTTTGGTCGATACAATTTCACAAAACTGTCCAAAATGTCCATACAGAGGAGGACAACTGTACATTTCGGTATTTGAGAGGCTGAATAAAGCATTTATTGACATGTTTGCATAAACATTGACTTTTACGATTAATCTCAAAATCGATTTTTCTTCCATCACTTCACTAATCGATCAGTCAACTTATCGTTGTAGCTTTAAAGCAAACAGTTGCCTATTAACATCCCTCAGATAAAGAGCAGCATTAATATAAGTTATCAAATGTCGACAACTCCGCATGATGAATGTAAGTTGAATATTTACTCTCTTTTTAGCTCTGTTTTGGTCCCTACCAACTCTTTATGAAAACTCCAATGTTCACCAGCTTGTTGCAAACGTTCTCTGCTTGGCGTTTGTTGATGGGCAGACAGTGTGCAGTGGGCTTATCAGAGCTTTTATGCTAAAAACAGAGGAAGAAAATAAGGTTGGCGTAGTGTCGAACCAAAGCAATAGGGAGAACATTTTTAGCTAAGGGCTAACCGCAGAGTTGGGAGATCATTCTTGGTGGGTTTGTGAGGGTCTTTTGCTCCAAAGGTGGAAGGTTTTGGGGTTGTTGTTGGGTATGTTTCCAGTAAATGTAAGCCTTAAGCAGTTCTTATTGTAAAGATAAGCCACTGAAATGTTGGCGTATGGCCAAAAATGGCAAACGTCAAAAAGTCAGCCTCATTGTTTTTCGAAAAAGACTGTAATCCCTCAGTTTTCCAAAGTTTGAAAAACAACCCTGATGATGTCATCACGGGGTCACCTCACCTTTAGGCATGTTAAAGCAAATTGAACAACCTGTAGAAAAAAGTGGCATACCAATTTGAATGTCATGTACCAAACTGTCTCGAATGAACCGACCGTTACGATATTATGATTCATATAGTGAGGTGTGTGGCTCAGTGGGCTAGTGTGTTGGTTTTTCCGGATCAGGGGAGCACAGGTTCAAACCCCACTGCAGTCAGCACTTCACCCCAAAGTGCTCCTGTGGGGATTGCCCACAGTATTGAGTATGTAAGTCGCTTTGGATAGAAGCGTCTAACAAGTGACATGTAATGTAATGTAATATAGTCAAGTACCATCCCACAATTATATGGAGTTTTAAAATAAAAATTCTGTGTCTTTTGAAAATCTTGCTCTTACAGTTGCTTGACTTAAATGTACCAAAAGTGATATCTTTTGGTGTATGTATATGAGGTAAGAACAGCTTATCCTATTGTATTGTTCACCTACTACACAGATTTGTGCACGATGAGTGCCACACTATGAGTGTGACATCCTGGTCATTTCCTGTTGTTTTCCTCCCTATGGAAACTTTAATTATGACATCACAGGTTCCTGCCAGGATGGTTTTGAGTTATAACATGTTAAAAAAGAACAATTTTTCAGTTTTTTAAGTGTGAAGGTTTCTTATAGTAGCCAGTCAGCGTGAGAAGTTCAGATGATCTACATCTGTCTTATTGCAGGCCTGATCGTGACCTTGCAAAGTCTTTCCAAAGGGAAAATCCGTAAAGGAAGGAGAAACCCCCTCTCCTCATACGCCAGCTAATCCCTCTCCTGTCTGATAACAGTCAGTCTGACCCAACCGGGGGTCAGGATGTTGTCTGAAAGCTGAAACGTAATCTTGTGTGAGATATTCTTTCATCAGTGAAATGAATTACAAACCCTAACCCTAACCCCAAGCAAACACTGATAGCTCTTCCTTAGAAATATCCTTTATCAATGGATAAAGGATATTTAAGGTCAGTTGGCGGATAGTATAGCTTTAAATGTAAAACTATACTATCTGCCAACTCACCTCAAATTGTGGAACTTTTGCAAGTTTTATGTCATGCAAAATCCAGAATTATCTTCATTTCTAAGTCACTTGGTACTGTTGGAGCTTCGCCCCAAATGACCGGTTATTGAATCATATTAGGCTCCACTAATAAATCAGGCATTTAGTGTTATGGAACTGAATGAGCTGAAGACGTTTAGCAAAATTGGTTAAGTTCCCACATAGTGGTCTAAATTCAACATAGCTTGGATGCAGTCCACCTACAAAGAAATTGCAAACAAAGGAAACAGATGGGGAGGGTTCGTGGAGCGAAATAATGCAAACTTAGACGGAAATGACTGCAAACAGTTGTCAACTCCAGTTAAACAAATTGGAATCTAAGAAAAAATCCTGTTGAAAGGGAAGCGTAAGTTAGCTGATGTGTTCAACACCCTCCTGAGCTCGTTGACCACCTTGTGTGTGGAACATTCCTTTCCTATGCGCTTTTCACAGCACCTTATCAGAGGCTATTTTAGACTGTTCTGGACTTCGGCTAATTGGGTCAGGCCTGCTGTCATTGTCTGTATGTTTCATTGGGACCTTAACATTAGTTGTACTTGGATTTGACGGCAATTGACAGTTGGAAAATAATACTTTTTTGTCTCAGTTATAGCATGTGTGTCTTTAGATTTGTAGATTGTATTGACCTGAGACCTAAATTAAATATAGATAATAATAGATATACAATCAAGAGCTCAAATCCTCAAAGTCTTTAAACCTTGATTTTTCTTGCTCCCATGACCAAAGATTATTCAAAACATTCTTATCAACAACCATTGAGAAAAGAAACTGTTAGATTTACAGTTGAGTGAGATAAGCAGCACAGGGCATACGAAATGTAACCATCCTAAATACCAAGGCCAAGGTCAAACTCTCTATCCACTTTCAAACTTTCAGTTGTCTGTCCAGATCAACACATTTCGACTATCATTGGTCGGATTGACATGAAAATGGCCCCTCATACCAATGACAAATCTAAATATCCCCCCTGATCAGTCCAACACATCCACAGCCGTAGGCAGCCCTGAAGAAGCCGCAAGGGTATAAATCTGGGCGCTCAAACTAAATTGCTCCACTCCTTGCGTTTGATTGACCAATTATTACAAACACGGGTGAATAATACAATCCAGTACCAGTGGAAGTGAGATTATGATTGATATTGTGGTGGGATTTGTGATTGAATGCAGTTAAACATTGCGATAGAAAATGCGGCAGAAATTGCGTTCAAAAGTTGCAGTAAACTGAAAGTTAACTCTCTGTCCATGCAAAACCACAAGTGATCACTCAGGTTATAACCACTACCAACTCCGCCCCAAGCTCCAGTGTAGGCCCACGACCAAAAATAAGTGAGAAAAATAGCATATAATAAATACAAATCACAGAAACCTTACCTTTGGCCCTACACATATTGTCATGAAAATGAATGCACATCCATTCACACCAGAAGATGAACCATCTCTAATTGGCTTGTTTCAACAGTCAGGGTAAGATAGTGATAAATGTATGTTTCGAAATATGTCAAAATGTTGCTTTAACTTTCTGACCTCAGTTAGATGATAAGGTTTAAACCGCTCTCATGTGTGCTCACTAATTATAAAGCTAGCAGTCAGAGTGGCCAGAAAAGTTCCCGACTGCAAATCTGAACCAAAGGAAAGTCATATGATCTAAACAGACAAACCTTTAAGACCTTTTAACCCCAACGACTGTCAATAGGTTGTTTGTTTCATCACACACGTGTGCATTGTTTGGAATAAATCATGTTGCAGAGAGTGATAGGACTTTTGTAAGGGCTTAAGACTCGTTTTGGAGACCAAGGTGTTGGAGAACAGGTTGTTTTTTGGATATCATGGGACAAGAACTAAAGATTTATTCGAATTTTGCGACAAAGCTGGATTGAGAAAACTCAGTGTTGAGAAAGGCTGGGTTGGGTACCACGACCCAATAATTGCTCATTTGGAATGAGAAGAGCTGCACACATTCCATACGCAATAAATACATAAATCACTGGGAGGCTTCTTGTTTTGCAGAAGCAGAAAACGCTATCATCTGGGTTCAATTATAGTCATAAAACTTTGAGAGAGGAGTTGATTAAAACTAAACTTCAGATAACACTCCCATATTCTGGATTTCTAATGGCATGCAAGTGTGTTTTTCTTCAAACACAGTTACTATTAGCCTACTTCTCACCTTTGGACTATGGAGCTATTTGTATTTTTCACTATTTGTAAATTGAGACGATGAATATGATTCATAGACCTTTAGTCAAGAGCTTCCCTAAGACATATTTAGGGTCAAATGGAGACAATGCCAGATTGCACTGTAGCTCAAGTACGCCCAGAGAAAGTATATCTGCTCTGATGGGCTTGTCAATAATACATCCATAATCCCTGCAAATGTTATATTTTTAAATAAAAAGTGACAGAAACTAAAAAAAGGACTTGCACCCTTGCCTCGTTCCCATGCTGCAGGTGAGGCTGCTTTTTGGAGACTATAGCATGCAATGCTGGTAGGCGATCAACTTCTTTTAGTAGTTCTTTTAACTGATTTTTATTGAGTTGAAAATAATCAGTTAAATTATCAACAGTAGAATAAAATATATACAGCCATAGAATATGAAGGGTTTAGGTAAAATACCTCTCAAATTGTATATTGCATGATTATAGAAATAGTCAGACAAAATCCACGTTACACTTGTGTTGTTGTTATGGAACTCATATTTGCAACTTGGTATTGTCTTTTAACACCAAAAGCTTATGGTAACAGAAAAAATGGTGTATATGATAGTAGACAAACGTAGAAATTAGATATCTGACTTAATGCATTCATGCCCTTCCCAGAGTTAGAAGAGCCTTCACAAGCAAGCCATCTAATATTGCACATTTACTAGCGACATTAAATTATTAACAACCAGAAACAACATATTCCATAATTCTAAGCAAACATCACTTAAAGTGGACCTATCATGCTATATTTGAATAATATATTGTAGGGCCATACCTATATAAAACATGTCTGCGAAGTTTTTTTTTCAAAATACCAAACAGATCATGCATTTTAGCCATGCCTCATTTCGCTCTATTTGCTCTTTTTTAGCCCTGTTTTTGCAAGGGCTGATTCTGTGAGAAGTCTTCTTCGCTGCTTTTGTGGCAGACTACAGCGCCACTTACAGGCCTGGCATATGTACTACAGCGTCTCCAGGCTTTCGAGCGGCAATGGCCGTGGCTGTCTCCTCCTGATAGGTGGAGAGTTGCCCATATAGGCGGAGCTCCCCTTTTCTGACGTCAGAAAAATTCAAATCTGTATCAGTCTGGATCAGATCCGTTGCAGCCCCGTTTTTAGAGATTTGGGTACGGAGGAAAAGAGAGAGGGTTGTGTTTTCTGACACTTGGTGAGTTCCCTGACACACCGGGGACACATATTCATGTATAAAAGACGTACAAAAGTGCATTTTGCATGATAGGTCCCCTTTAAATGGCACACAGTTGACATGGCCAGTGGTAAAATGGTTAGGCTTCAATTCTAAAATAATTCTTCTTTTGAACGCAATCTCTGCCGTATTTTCTATCGCGATTTTTACCCGCCTTCAATCACAAATCCCAACACAATATAAATCACAATCTAACTTCCACTAATGGTACTGGATTGACTTATGGTTGGACCATTTTCCCTAGCTTTTAATATAGTTGAAAAAATAGTTTAATTTGTGTTTCGCCAATAGTAGTGTCCAATACTTTGAATTGTGGTTCAAAGTATCGATTCTTCTTCTTCTTCCATCCCTTCATAATGAGCCAAAGTTGCGTCACACCATCTCATAGCTCCTCCTGCCCGGAATTGTTTTGGGATCATAGATACACATCATGGCCTCCTGGAACCTCTTGGCCTTGTGTTGGTCTCCTGTCATAGTGATTGTCAGTGGAGAGAGCTGTTGGAATTTCTGCTGTTGACAGAAATGTCAATATGTGGATACTCTTCGGTGCTCTTCATTTCGTGTTTCACCAACAGAGACAGCAGGGACTTTGAACCATTGATTAATAATTACCTCACCTGATGAAGGAGAGAGAACAGTGGACCATTCCTTTGAAAATGGCTGCATTAAATGTAATGTAAATGGCTAATTTTATACAGGAAGCTCTGGATTGTAACCCTTGATAAGAGAGGTTTTATGTCAATGTTTTACGTTGTCTGTGTTTCCGTTGCTGTGTGATAAGAGATCCAGATGACATATGCTGTGTGTGTGTTGTCCCGGTGGTCGAGTGTGAGCATACCTCCCCTCAACCCTGACCTGGTGATGCATATGTTCAGGCATGTAGGCCAGCCCCCACACCCCCCCTACCCCCTGCAGCATCTCCTCCCTGCTTCCTCCGGTCCTTACGTCTCATAATTTGTTCCTAAAGAGGCCCTATTATGCTTTTGGGGTTTCCCTCTCCTGTAGTGTGTCCTATAGGTTTTTGTGCATGTACTGTAAATGCCTGAAACGCCTCCATAGGACTCCTCCGTTTACTTGTGAACATAGTGAAATCATTATGTAACACTTGCGCTTCTGTATGTATACATTGTACGTGATAGGCTAAGGGGCAGGACATCTCTAAGTGGTTGAGCAATCACAACAGAGCAGGCCAGCTAACCAATCAGAGCAGACTGGGCTCTGGTTTCAGACAGAGGGTGAAAAGAGGTGCTGCAGCACAGACAGTATGAGAAAACTAAAGAGCTTTTTGAACATTAAAGCATGGAGACATGTCACAGTAGAGACACTACATACTGATATACACCTGAACATCAGCAGGAGAGGACTCTTTAAAGTAGAGACACTACATACTGATATACACCTGAACATCAGCAGGAGAGGACTCTTTAAAGTAGAGCCACTACATACTGATATACACCTGAACATCAGCAGGAGAGGACTCTTTAAAGTAGAGACACTACATACTGATATACACCTGAACATCAGCAGGAGAGGACTCTTTAAAGTAGAGACACTACATACTGATATGAACCTGAACATCAGCAGGAGAGGACTCTTTAAAGTAGAGACACTACATACTGATATACACCTGAACACCAGCAGGAGAGGACTCTTTAAAGTAGAGACACTACATACTGATATGAACCTGAACACCAGCAGGAGAGGACTCTTTAAAGTAGAGACACTACATACTGATATACACCAGAACATCCAGGGAGAGACTCTTTAAAGTAGAGACACTACATACTGATATGAACCTGAACATCAGCAGGAGAGGACTCTTTAAAGTAGAGACACTACATACTGATATACACCTGAACACCAGCAGGAGAGGACTCTTTAAAGTAGAGACACTACATACTGATATACACCTGAACACCAGCAGGAGAGGACTCTTTAAAGTAGAGACACTACATACTGATATACACCTGAACATCAGCAGGAGAGGACTCTTTAAAGTAGAGACACTACATACTGATATACACCTGAACACCAGCAGGAGAGGACTCTTTAAAGTAGAGACACTACATACTGATATACACCTGAACACCAGCAGGAGAGGACTCTTTAAAGTAGAGACACTACATACTGATATGAACCTGAAAATGAGCTGAGAATGAAATACGGCTCCTTTAGCCAAAATGTTTAATCACTTCATAATGCCAACGTTTAAGACACTGCAATGATTGTGGTTATGTTTATAGGCTTTATTGTATGATGAGCTGGTAACCATTTTTTAAGGTCATGTTAATATATTGTACGATAAATACAAATGATCAATCATCGTGAATGCACGACCGATTCCACTTTGGCATGCGAGCGTTTGCCAGGTTTCACCCCTTCTGTCTCCCCATTTTAACTCGGTCTCTTTCATGAATGCACTGATGGCCTGAAAACATCTTAAAAAAAAACTGAAATGCTGGCATGCTAACCAAATGACTTGCATTTTATAAACTGACCTCAGCTTCCCTCCTGCCTCTCTGGGGCCTTGACCTTGTCCATGTTGATTGCTGGTGTAAATAATCTACATAAATAGTTTGTTAGTTACTTTTTCTTTCAGGCATTGGGCTCACAGGGTTAACCCAGACAAATTGAATATGTAATGTATTGGAGAGATGCTGTTGGTACGTTTCAGAACATATGGTCGTGTTGTTCTCTCCAGGCCGCTCACAGACAGGTTCTGATCAAAGTTCTTCCAGCTGCTTTACAGATAAACTGCAGGGCGTGGACAGGAAGACGCTGTGTCTGGAGGAATACCTTCACTAAAATGTCACATTTTCTTTTGTTCTACAGACACATGTGTATCCGCTACACACACACACACACATACACACACACACACACACCAGTGGCGTAGCTGTGGGTGGGCCCGGGTGGGCCTGGGCCCACCCACATGCACGTCTGGCCCACCCACAGCCAATCAGCGCGTTATAGCGCAGAACCGGGAAGCCCAGAAGGAAGTGCCACAAACTGCAGTTCCTCTAGTGGCCAACAGGGGATGGATGCAGAAAGGAGCAATTCCCATAGACCCCCATGTTAAAATGCCCAACTTTACAGCAGAAATAAACATGTTTCTAGCCTGGATCCAATAAAACTTATTCTGGATATAGTTAGATTCCACCTTCATGACAATGGAATAGGGAGTGCATTTTTTTTACCGTGAGTAAATTAGTAAGTAAAGTAAGTTTTGCCGTGAGTGAATGAAAGTCTTATTTCTTCTTGAGGTCTGCAGTGAAGCGTGTACACATTTGCTAAAGACTCTCAGTGTGTGCCCACTGCACTGTCAAGGATAAACAACCTGTGGCCGCCGAGCCAGTCATGTGTAGGGATGGGTACCGAGCCCCGGTATTAACGGGCCCCGGGACTGAGTTATTAAAGACCGTGGTACCATTAAGCTCCGACGTTATCGGTCGGTACTGGAGGAGACATGTAAAAACTATATCTCATATTTATTGCATTGCTACACAAACATTATATTGCAGTTTTAGTGTCGCCAACTCCGTTTCTAATATGCAAAAAGACAGCAAAATGCGTCTATGATTATTTTTAGTATTTTAGATCTTTCCAATCCAGACGAGAGATCTCTCTCCCCCGCCTGTGTGCGAGGGGGCGGGGCAGTTTACACACACGCAGCTGCTACATGCAGCAACACACACACACACACGGAGGAGATGGCGGAGAGAACGCGCTCCAAGGTGTGGTTAAACTTTACCCGTTCGATGTGGACAATGCTCGTTACCAAAAGTGCAATAAGAGTTTAGCATGTAAGGGCGGTAACACGAGCAATTTGTCTAAACATTTAGCAAAAGTGCACCACATTCAGACGGAGAAATGCACCGGGTTCTACTGTCTTTCTAGTAGCTCTGTAGCCACATCCACGAGTAACGTTTCCACGTCAGGTATTATGTATGCTAGCAGCAACACACGGAGTTAACTCAATTATACAAACATGGGTTAATGATTAGAGGTAACTGAGTTATTTATTTTGTTAAAGTTTCAGCTATTCTGTTTACAGTTCTGTCATCAGATTATTTAATACATTTGTTAAAACATTGTTGTTTCTTTTGATGTGAAATATTATGTATTTAATTAAAATAAAAAGCAATGTTAGTTTTGTTCACAATTTGTTTAGTTAGTTTACCTTATTTTTTTTCTCCAAAAAAAACGATAAAAGTACCGTTAAAGCACTGGATCGATAAGCGGTATCGATAAAAGTAGTAGTAGGCCTACCGTTAAAACCTTACCGATACCCATCCCTAGTCATGTGGATGTCAGTTTTACACACATTCTGAGGCCGCCGTGCCTATGTTTTTGTTTTCACTGCTAGTTTATGCTTATGTTCAATTAGTGCATTAAAAAATCATTAAAATCATTAATGAAGTTTCAGCTCAGACCCCACGCTTAATAAGTCTCCCCCTGGCCCACCTACATTTCTCCAGGCCCACCCACACAATAATTCCTGGCTACGCCACTGACACACACACGCACACACACACACATACACACACACTTACCCATGCCAAAATACCTTTCTCCTCACAAAGCCTTTCTTCTGTCTGTTCTAAGTCAAAAGAATAATCCCCTCTCTTATTCTTCAGTGCCGCTCAGTAAAACTTGAGGTGGCATTCTGAATATGAATATCACATCTGTTTTCGACACAGTTGCATAATGATGAAAAACACTTACATTTGTGTCTTTCTTCTCTTTTCCTAGACTTCTATCATCCTGAGGCAAAGAGCTTTTCACACACCCTTGGTTTCAGTTCCAGATCCATGGTACACACACCCAGTCGCGTCATGGCTGTGAGTATGAACACTATGATGCATGCGAGAAAACATCTTAAGAGCTGTCCGGCACACACGAGCGAGAAACTCTGCAGCTTTGGGATACTTTTAATGTAGCTCAGGTCAAAGACAGGAAACACAAACAACTGTTGTTTCATTAAAATTGTACAATCTTTAACTAGAATCAATCAATTTCTTTTTGTTGTGCACTGGAGAGAAACTTCTGTGTTTCTCTGTATCTATTTCCTCTGTTTTTGTGTCGAAGTGACTAATAGCTACACCACATTTTGAAAGTAGTCCAGTATAAAATCAGAACACTGCAACATGCAGTTGCTAAACAGGATGCATTTGAGTTTTTATGAGCAATTTCGCACGGACAGTTTAGTCCACTAAAAGTCCGATTTGTATTAGTGTCTGACCATTTTGCACAATGGATCCTGCAGAGAATTTTTCCTTTACCTTTTCCTCTGTTTGTTATTGTGTCACGTGACCTGTTGCCAAGAGACAAGGATGGAAACGTGAGAGTAAGAGAGACTACAATTTGATGTGAGATTTGGTTGGTTTGGAGTACAACAAGCTCAGCTTCGTGTTATTTAAAATATTGAATTGTCTTGGTGAATATTGAGCTGATTAATATAATGTGGATGGGTATGAGATCAACACTTCTCATTCAGTGAGACTTTGTAAGACAACAACCAATGTGCAGAACAAGCTGGGTAAAGAAAACATTTTATTTGTTCTGGTCTTTACGTTAAATAATGTCGGACACAATTAATGTATTTTATTGAACATACATTAATGATTTGGCATCTCCCAATATGATTATCTTAGCAGCCATTTTCGTGGCTACAGTGCTATTCCTAAATATTGGATCAAAATTGTTGTCCCCATTAGACACTTAGACACAAACACATGGGAAAATAGGGTCCAGGATCAGCCTTTTAACTCTTTTTACTGTAGTCTCCAAGCCAAAAATGTGTTTTGACTTATGTGTAAACTCTCGCAGTCAAAAGATACAGGTCACAAGGCAAGGCCCTCTGGTTCGAGGGAGGGAGATCTTCTCTGATGCCAGGATTTCCCAGTCCGTGTCCCCAGATTCATTATTTTGTGTTTGTAACATTGGGTGTCTGAACGCCTAGCAAGATTCTTTCCATTAAACACTCATGTGTTGAGCAGTTCTATGTTTTTTGTTAATTGAAAATAGGGGCCAAACACCCAAAGTAAGGTATCATTAGGCAATATTGCTGAGGTCCCTAAGATAACGCTGTTTAGTTGAGTTAGGTAGCTGCCCTCACATGACCTCGGTGTCCTCAGTGTTAGCGATGACTCTGCTGAGAAATGTTAGCCGCCACATCGCTAAGTCTGACAGAACATGACAGGAGAGTTCAATGAGTTGTGAGAGGAAGTAGCAAAAAAATGTAAAATGATAAACCACGTGTTGTAACCAACATCCAACAGCTTACACACAGACTGGTTTAACTCTGACCCACTGCACTGAATGCTGGGAGCAGGTTTCCTGAAGGGGTATCGGCAACATTGTGCTCAGTTTTCCCTCCAAATAAAGCGATTTAAATGTATAAATAATTTATATAAATTCCCCACTGCTTGTACATAATTCAGTGGGTTTTAAGATGTCAACACCAAGCGAAAACTCTGACAATAAGACCAAGTTGTAACACATTATAATGTAATTTGAATTTTAAAGAGATCTAAAAACAAATGTCTGAAAGAGTAGGGAAGTGACACATCAAATTCCTTGACACACACACACACACACACACACACACTGGATGGCAATGAGCCAATATTGAGTATGAAAAAGGTTTCCTCTCTGGTCTAATTATCCAACATCGCCGCCCAAATTCAGAACAATGTGAAGGCAGGAGGAAAATATAAACCGGAAGTGTGTGTGATCCTTTAAAGTCGTCGGTCTAACAATGCTCAGCAGCCGTGAGCTTCCTGCAGCTTACAGGAGCAGGCTTTAATGAAGCAGAGAGGAAGAGCTGCCCAATGGAGCCTCTGAGTTTCAGTGTTAGTCGCCTCAAGCATCGCCCTTATAAAACTTCTGAGAAAAGAAGATTGTAGAAATACTCTTCTCTCCTTGGCTGTACTTTAATAACTTCTCTACATCTCTTTTTGCAGTACTGAGGAAGTTCAATTAGCTTTTAAAAGAGATTTTTAGGCTGGATGCCAATTTTAGTTACCTTACATTTGAAGTACTATGTAGGTTTGTGTGGGCTTAATAATGAAAATGTCACATTAAAAGCGTTTAAGTCTTAATTGTTACCAGTTAATGTGTCCTCTAGTGATCGGACAGTAGAAGGTTTTATCTTAGAGCACGATTAGAAAAACTCACAATAACTTATAACTGTAGTGAATTTCCATTATTGTTATTGGGAATATTTGGTCTTAAATATCTTTACAGGACTGATTTGAAAAAGATGTCTAGCTCGGTATCATGGTACAGACATGAGAAATATAGTCTGATTAAAGTAATAATATTATTATGTTAGCAAAAAGCATACCAATATAATATGCTATTTTTGAAGTGCCCTTCCTCCATTCTTATTTAACTACCCGTAGGGCAGCTAGTAGATACATCAACAGACTTTCTGCTTTCACGTGCATCGTGGTCTGGATCTGGTTCGGACTGTAACAG
Source organism: Dissostichus eleginoides (assembly GCA_031216635.1). Taxonomy (NCBI): domain Eukaryota; kingdom Metazoa; phylum Chordata; class Actinopteri; order Perciformes; family Nototheniidae; genus Dissostichus; species Dissostichus eleginoides. Next base: position 4,657,422 of record CM062264.1, read on the forward strand.
CAATACTTCATATTTCACTCATGCAACAAATATGAAACATCTCTGTATTCTGGGAAGAAAATGTTGTTGTTTGCGGTCACTTATTTTTGACATATTAAAAAGGTGTACAGTCATGGCAACCAAAGGCAAGAATTGATCGTTTCTCTCTAATGGTGGCCAACAGCAACCTGGCAACCGTTTCTGTCTAGACGTGCAGTCACATTAATAATGTGTCTTTTCATGTCAGAAATTCAGAACAAATTCATATTTATCTTCGCCTTCTGCAGTGCTGCTTCTGACCCCTCCTCTCTCCTCAGATGCCCACCGCCCCCCTGCGCTCCTCGGGGGTGTCGGCCCGCTCGGCGGTGGAGAGCGGCTCGCTGAGCCACCGGGGGGGCAGCGTGGTGCAGAGCAGCTTCCTGTCCTCTCACAGCAGGAACACTCGCTCCAAGTCCCTGTGCCAAGCAGACCTGGAGACCCTCCCCCTCTCTGTGCCCACTCCCCCAGAGAACCCCTGCTACTCCATCTCTATGCCCCCCCCCGGCACCCTCAGGCGCAGCCTCAGCGGGACCCTGGCCCAGGACAGGGGCCTCTTTCAGCAGGAGGCGGAGCTACCCTCTCAGTACACCTATAAAGGCCCCTCCCACCGCACCATCAGCCGCATCACCAACCGCCAGCAGCACAGCCAGCAGCAGAGCGCCGCCTTCGGACAGGAGGGCTGGGGGGGGACTGGCAGGGGGGTCCCCACGGCAGGGGACGGCTGGGGGACGCAGTGGCAGCAGCATGTGTCCAGGGCCAACCATGTCTCGGGGAACGGGCTGTACCTGGCCCCCATCCGCCGGACCGCCTCCACCCACAGCGTGAGGAGTGTGGGGAGGGGAGTGGACATCCTGGATGGAGCGTCCATACACAGCAACGACCCTCTGGAGGAGTGAGACATGTTCTTTATTCACAGTACACACCCTCTGGAGGAGTGAGACACCTTCTTTATTCACAGTACACACCCTCTGGAGGAGTGAGACACCTTCTTTATTCACAGTACACACCCTCTGGAGGAGTGAGACATGTTCTTTATTCACAGTACACACCCTCTGGAGGAGTGAGACATGTTCTTTATTCACAGTACACACCCTCTGGAGGAGTGAGACATGTTCTTTATTCACAGTACACACCCTCTGGAGGAGTGAGACACCTGTATTCACAGTACACACCCTCTGGAGGAGTGAGACACCTTCTTTATTCACAGTACACACCCTCTGGAGGAGTGAGACACCTTCTTTATTCAGAGTACACACCCTCTGGAGGAGTGAGACATGTTCTTTATTCACAGTACACACCCTCTGGAGGAGTGAGACATTCTTTATTCACAGTACACACCCTCTGGAGAGTGAGACATTCTTTATTCACAGTACACACCCTCTGGAGGAGTGAGACATGTTCTTTATTCACAGTACACACCCTCTGGAGGAGTGAGACACCTTCTTTATTCACAGTACACACCCTCTGGAGGAGTGAGACACCTTCTTTATTCACAGTACACACCCTCTGGAGGAGTGAGACATGTTCTTTATTCACAGTACACACCCTCTGGAGGAGTGAGACACCTTCTTTATTCACAGTACACACCCTCTGGAGGAGTGAGACACCTTCTTTATTCACAGTACACACCCTCAGGAGGAGTGAGACATGTTCTTTATTCACAGTACACACCCTCTGGAGGAGTGAGACACCTTCTTTATTCACAGTACACACCCTCTGGGCCCATTCTGGGTCCGCTGTACATGTTGCTCTAAGTGTAGGCCCGTAAAGATAATTATCATATCACCTTATTGTGCGATATGTCGACATGTCGTTGATCCTTTTTTTTTGTGGTGTGTGTGTGTGTGTGTGTGTGTGTGTGTGTGTGTGTGTGTGTGTGTGTGTGTGTGTGTGTGTGTGTGTGTGTGTGGTGTGTGTGTGGTGTGTGTGTGTGTGTGTGTGTGTGTGTGTGTGTGTGTGTGTGTGTGTGTGTGTGTGGTTGTGTGTGTGTGTGTGTGTGTGTGTGTGTGTGTGTGTGTGTGTGTGTGTGTGTGTGTGTGTGTGTGTGTGTGTGTGTGTGTGCAGTATGCGGGGTATGGACATGCCTACAGCTGTCCGATATTTGTCGGAGTCAGATGCTGGCCTGCAAGTTCTGGGAGCCGCGTACATACAACACCAGTGTTACCATAGCAACGATGCCAAAAACCAGGTAGAGCGCTTACACCTGCAAAATAATACTGCACCATGAAATGCATTAAAATCTCAGTGAGTCAAGTCATTATTAGGGTGCTTGATCTTAAAAGAGAAAAAAGGCTTTTAATTTAGTTTAGAATATTGCTGTAAAGCATTATGAATATTACAGTGCTTTTAACTATAACTGTAGTTCCTCTCCTCTCTCGCCCCCCCCCCCTCAGGTCCGTGCTCTGCATGGCGTTCTGGCTCTGGTGGAGCTGTTCGGCAGTGACAACCAGGAAGTGCAGCGTTACGCCACAGGCGCCGTGAGGAACCTGATCTACGAGAACGCTGACAACAAGGCGGCGCTGATAGACGCTGGAGGAGTTCTGAGTCTGGTCAACATGCTGAGCAAACCTGACGAGGAGCTGCAGAAGACCATCACAGGTACTGAAGAGTTCTGATCCACTATCCGGGTCCACAGGAGTCAAGTAGAACCTTCTCTCTGGGGTCCACTGTGCCAGCTGTTAGGAATTAAGGACAGAGAGACAAGCTTTGCTCAAATTGGACCCTGATCCAAGGCGACTGCCTAATTTAAACTGTCCAGGGGTCAATGTAGACCATCCAACAATTCTGAATGCCTTCCTTTTACTTTGTGATGGTCATCTATGGAGATTATTTGCTTAAAAACACACATTTAAAATAACTAGGAAATAAAAAATGTTGTACTGCATATATGATTTTCATTTTGCCATAGTTCAATAATTGATTAGTTAGAATTCCCATTTGAATACCTGTGTAATATTGCTGTACAAAGACTCCCAGATGCATTTATTTGATTCATTGTGCAAAAACTGCCTTTTTCAAGATTACATTTGAACTAATCACAATAACGTTATAATCTAATATAATATTTGTTCTGAACAAAGTTTGAACTCATCATGATGTAACTCAATCCAACCTCAGTAAAGGTTAGTGTTAGAAAAAATATCACTCAACACCGGTTTGAGAATCAATAATCAGGTACTAATTTATTCTTGCAAGAAGGAGCAGAGTTAGATCACACACAGGAATATGGTTCCACTCACACACATGAGGTATGCTGCTCAAAGGAACAGGAAATCACATCAAGCTTATATAGTCTAAGTGCAGTCCCACTCAAGTCGTACATCGGTTTGGTGTCGGCAGGTCTCCGTACATGCAGGTATTCCCATTTACGATGATGTTGCTCTTTGCCCCTCAAAGGGTAGGAAGACAAGAGTAGGTGTCTTCCCATCTGTAGATAAACAAAGTGAATGATGCCCTGCCTCCTCCTATCTAAAGAGGAGGCAGATGCAAGGTCATACACAGTACCAACAGTTGTTAGCTAACATAGGAATACCAAAGTCACTTTTCCCAGTATTTTCCCCAACAGTTAGCCGTTAGCTTCTTGTTAGGAGAAGAAGGAATCTGCCGCCCACTGTCACATCATCCGGGTGTCCCATCTTTTATTTGAGAGATTAAGGTCTGAACGCAGAAAGCAGAATGAAGAGCTTGTTTGTTGTGTCCTCAGGCGTCCTGTGGAATCTGTCCTCCAGAGACAACCTGAAGGAGAAGCTGTCCAAAGAGGCGTTATCAGAGCTGACGGAGAAGGTTCTGGTCCCTCTGTGCAGCAGACTGCCTCTGAGCCCGTCTGAGAGAGACGTCTTCTACAACACCAGCGGCTGCCTCAGGTCTGTCCACTCACAGCCTGCTCCTCATCTTTTCTTTTTAACGGAAAGACTTAATGTCATTATACCAAAAGTTTGAATTTGTCACTTTTGCAAGTTAGTACTATACACAAAATACATCTAAGGCTGATGGGAAAGTCATGTTTTGCCGTAATTTGTTCTTAGTTAAGGGAAGAAAAACGAAATGTTACATGGAAACTCAGAGAAGAACCAAACTGCAGTTCACTCTATCTACGTGACATCTGTGACTCTGCTCTTCCTGCTGTACGGACACTTTGTAATTGTTGTGTCTAGGGTCTGAAAACACAAATATTAACTATATGGGTTTTATCCTTTTTACAAAACGAAATGACAATGAGATTGCCAAATAATATTAAGTCAAGTTCATATAGACCTCATTCTTAATGTCCATCGCATGGAGCTGAATATTGAAGTTAAACGAGCTGTATACAGCATGTCTTCCAGGAGATATAATTGCATGTAAGTGCAGCATGCTCCAAAAAGTAAAATAAAAATGTTGATAGTGGAGAAGTTGCTTCTGAAAGGTCTAAAGAGATATTCATAAGCTTTGTGCTAATGCTGCTCAAATATGAATTGTAGTAGCACAGCTTTACTGCATTACGTTCTGACAGCCTGGGTTTGATGAGTCTGTGTGTTTGTAGGAACTTGAGCTCAGTGAATGAGAGGACAAGACAGAAGATGAGAGACATGCGAGGCCTGGTGGACTCTCTGGTGTCTTACATTCAACAGGAGGACAGGGCAGACGACAAGGTAACGGACGTGCGCTGTTAAAGCCTTTGACATGATTACACTGTAAAAAGTGATTCTAAAATCACTCTGATCATCCCAGCCAGTGAAAAACACTGGCTGCCCCTTTAAAGCTTCAGTTACTGAGCAGAAGCAAACAAAGCTGGAGAGAAAAAGGACAAAAAGATGAGATTGCACAAAATAAAAAACGAAACAAAGGGATTATGATTTTGGGATGTCATATGTCTGTCCGTACGATAACTCAGGAACGCCTTTCATACATTCATAAGATTTGGCACAACCATCCATGATTCAAGGATGAAATAATTAGGTTTGGTGCTCAAAGTTAAAGGTCAAGAGGCGCTTTCACACCGCAGTACTTTTCCCACAAAGGTTCATGAGAACTTGGTTCATGAGAACTCTTTAGTTCTCATGAACTAAGTACAGATCACGTTCACACCGGAATAAGTCCTGGGGGAGGATTAGGCAAATGAAGCCGCTGACGTCACTTCTTCTTCTTCTGCTTTGGGTTTACTGGCAGGCCGCAAACAACTTCACGGCGTATACTGCCACCCGAAGTCCCCGGCCGGACTCAGCTACTGCACTAAACATGGCAAAGTGGACGTCTATAGGTCCTGTTCGTGCATGCTTGTATTTAGTGTTAGATTGTAAATAACACCAGAGAGAAGAACTGAATTTCCCCTCAGGGATAAATGAAGGTGATCTTAAATCTTTCTCCCTGAACAGTCACCCTAAAAACATCTTGTAATATTGAGAAAATAACAAGTGAACTAAATGCACATTCACATTCAAAGTGGCAGAAAAGAGCTTGTTTATCAAAAAAGGTGCCAGGGGAGGATCCGTTCAGAATTTCCATCTGGCCCCTAGCTTCCTGTCATTTTACATAAGTGGCCCCTGGGCAAAACCAGTTGGGTATCCCTGCTGTATTGGTTCTAGTTAGACAAACCAGTAGTAGCAGGACGATGTTTCCATGCGTCAGTTACCTGTTAAACATTACAAGACATCAGAGTGCTTATTCTACCAGGTTAGATATTTATTTAGTATTGCTTTTAATACCACTTCCCCCCTCGTCTTGTAAACATTGTCTTTCTGTTTAGGGTTTGGAGAATTCACTGTGTGTGATGAGGAATCTGTCCTACCAGCTGTACACGGAGCTGCCTCCGTCCGTCCGGCTGCGTCTGGAGGGCCCGTCCAGGGCCTCCGCCTCCAGGGAGAGTGAGGCCATCGGCTGCTTCACTATGTATAACAAAAAAAACAACGAGGTAAAAATCCCCTGATACACAACCCCCATTTTAGGATTTTCAGAATCATTATCACAAGAGAAACAATGTGGACAGTTGTTATAATTTATTAACATACAATGATTCTACCCCCCTTTTAAGCCACCACACTCTGTCAATCACTGTGATTTTACTGATCAATGTAAAATACACTTCATTGAAACACAACAGAAACAAAAAAACCTTGCACTGTTTACTTTCTAGCAAACGACATCAACCGCTTTATGGCACACTCGTGACATGAAACGTCAGGAAAACAAATGGAAAGCAAACTTCTCTGCTGGCAATGGAAAATCCAGTCCATTTTCACATTTCCATTATGACTGCTTTACTGTTTTCAGCTGATTTTATTACCATCTCACAGACACAACATCAACAATATCCAAACATGTTAACAACATCCATAACATTCATCTGCTATTTAGTAATTATGTATCTAATATATCATTCCAATAGCTTGCATATATAATCTTATTTCACTATTTCACTTTTTTTAAACTATTTTTCTTTTTGTATTTACTTTTTAATATTTACTTGCACTATATCTTTCTGTTTATCTGTATTATTGTGTTGCACTGTTGGAGAAGCCTGTGACCTAAGATTTTCATCGACATAACTACACTGTAGCTATGTGACAAATAAAGAACCTTGAACATTTCCTCTCCTGTTCTGGATTGCTGGCTGAATGAATATCATACTCATTGTGTTCATGTCATGGGACCAGCTTATCTTCCACTGGGGAGCTCTCTGTATTGTAAAAAAGGTTGCATGTGTCAAGGTCATATAACAGTGCTGTATAAAATATGTAGCCAACCAATGTTGGGCCACATGCACATGCATCTCAAGTGTGGTTTGTTGTATGCACCATCATTATCAGAAATGACACTTTTTAAAAGATATTACAATTATCAAGTAGCAAAATATCAAGCTCAAGCCGTTGTTCTCTCAGGTATCTCAGTCATAGTTAGATATAATACGTCTGTGGAACACAGAAACTCTAGAAGTGTCTCTGGGTCCACAGGGAGGATCGGTTTACTCCACCAGCAGATCACATTTCTCCTCTCAATAGCAGGCTGTGGAGGCCAATGAAAAGTCAACATGTATGTTCCCATGGTCGCCCCAAGAGTCAGGAGAAAGGGATCTCTTTAACCATGTGACCTGCTTCTCCATGTGATGTAGCATTGCTTAGCAACGGTTACATGGAGGCTAAACAGGAAGCTTTTATATCCTGTTCATCTGTCCCTGAGGATAGTGACCTGTCTCTCTGTCTGTTCATCTGTCCCTGAGGATAGTGACCTGTCTCTGTCTGTTCATCTGTCCCTGAGGATAGTGACCTGTCTCTCTGTCTGTTCATCTGTCCCTGAGGATAGTGACCTGTCTCTCTGTCTGTTCATCTGTCCCTGAGGATAGTGACCTGTCTCTGTCTGTTCATCTGTCCCTGAGGATAGTGACCTGTCTCTCTGTCTGTTCATCTGTCCCTGAGGATAGTGACCTGTCTCTCTGTCTGTTCATCTGTCCCTGAGGATAGTGACCTGTCTCTCTGTCTGTTCATCTGTCCCTGAGGATAGTGACCTGTCTCTCTGTCTGTTCATCTGTCCCTGAGGATAGTGACCTGTCTCTCTGTCTGTTCATCTGTCCCTGAGGATAGTGACCTGTCTCTCTGTCTGTTCATCTGGCTAGTTCTTTAGTTATCAGAAAGATGAAACCCAACAGCGTCCTGCTGCAGAGCTACAGGCTGGGGCTCAACCCTGGCAAGGGCTACTTATAGCTAGCTAACTAACATACCAGCTAACACAAGAGAAAACATTCTATCAAAAGACGGATAGAGGGATAAATATCATAACATTTAAACAGAATGCACTGTATGTTACTGTACAATAAATGGACATCCTTTCTCTCTTTCACAGCGTAACCAGAATATGTTCATACTGTCTGAAGTGTCCCGACAACCTAATGGCGCGGAGTGGCTTTGGCACCCTAACATGGTGGCGTTGTACAAGCTTGTTCTGCAGAACAGCGACTGTAGCTCCACCAGCCGGGAGGCGGCCGTAGGAGCCCTGCAGAACATCACTGCAGGAGAGGGCCGGGTATACAAATATACAATATGCATGTTTATTCTGAAATGACTGACTCATTATCTTGTGCAGTTGCTTTGGCACTTGAGTCTTCCTCAAGGAAATAAACAACAGAGTGGCGCAGGAATGAGGCCTGAAACACGGAAATGAATTAGCTTTTTTGCGTTTCTAGTTGCCTCGTCTTGAAGTCAATGGTTTTTTGAATTAGTTTTGGCTTAAAGGATGTTAACGTTTTGTTCTAGGACATAACATATATCTGTAAATACCCTCACTGGTAAATGTCTGAAGCTTTTACATGTCATAAAAAACGTCAGTACGGACTACCAAACGTCAACACGCATGGGACCGTGACGTAGCTTTTTGGCAATTTCATTTAGTGTTAATTTATGGAGATTATCTTGCAGAACAAAATGTGTGATAAGTTCTTTTTGGCAATATTCAAAAATTCTATGGAAAAATAAGATGGTATTTTGTAGAGGGAACCAGGGCAATGCTAACATCCTGGTATTCCTACAAAAGTGCATGTTCCCCTGCACCACTCTATTACACACAGGCAACACAAGGCTCATGTAACCTTTGCCCCTCCCATCAGTGGGCGGCGGTGCTGAGTGGGGTGGTGTTGGAGCAGGAGAGGATGCTGCCCATCTTGCTGGATCTGTTAGACACCAACAGTGCCTCAGAGCTGAGGCCTCTGACCGGCCTGCTGAGGAACCTGGCCCGACACTCCACCAACAAAGACCACATCGGTACGACACAGACAAAGACTCTTTATATTTTTGGTTTGTCTTTAATGGATAGAACCGTCGTATAGAGACAGGAAGTGGAGAGGTAAGAACTAAGCCTTTAGAACACGGCTAAAGATTACTGAACGTGGCTGTACATCCTAAATTAACGAGGGTATCTATGTGGATACGTCGGCTATTGTGGTCCATATTGGTGGATCACATGAAACAGAAAACCGTGCATCGTGGTCATATCATTTATTTATCCATCGCTCTTTGTCCTGGCAGCTAAAAACATGGTGAACATTCTGGTGACCAAGCTGCCCAGTGACGGCCTTCAGAAAACACCCTGCAGCGAGGTGGTAGTCAACATCTGTGGAGCCCTCAATCACCTGGTCACCTGCAGCTCCTTGGCAGCCCGGGACGTCTCATACTTCAACGGCCTGCCGAAACTGATTGGAATCAAGACATCTCATGATAACAGGTAGGACTGACTTCTACTGAATACTGAAATATCAGTGTGGTACAGCGAGAAAACATAGCTTCAGAACCAGAATTATTCCCTGATCTGTGAATACTTACGTTCCTATAATTGGTGTTTCTTTACGTCCGGACATCTGTTAGCTGTCAGAGACTTAACATAATGCTTTCCCCTCTGGCCACACAAAATAGTGACCCTTAGATAATTTGTAGATCATTTTAAAATGTTTATCTTTGGTCTCTCCCCTCTGCTTATGCTCTGGTATTTCCTCCTTGTTTCTAACTGTCTTTCACTGTGTCCTCACTTAGCTCTGGGGGTCTAAAAGCTGCCAGAGCAGCATCAACTGTCCTCTGCAACATGTTCCAGTACAGCAAACTGCACAGAGACTACAAGCTGGTAAGACCCACAGCTGCTGATGATATTATATCAAATGGATCAAAAATGATAAACACAGCTGAAACATGTCACCTTTTATAAGAGAAAGGCACATACCGAGACCGCAAAAACAAGAGCTTGCAATCTTAGCTCAGGACAAATGACAAAGAAAACGATAAGGGCTGCAACTTATATCTGTTATTGTTGGATAATGAGTCAAAGGTTTTTAATGGGTACACTGTGGTTGGGCTTATTGATTGCAACACCAGAATTGTTACAACATGTTAACTTAACAAAGCTACGCTCGTCATTTCATTGACGCACAAACATGTTTTGGAGCCATCAGGGTGCATACGTGTAATGACAGTTATTTGTTGGTCACCACCATCAGATGTTTTACATAGTTAAATCTGACTGCTCAAGTCTTGCCTATCGACTACTGATTGTCACATTTCTTTTCCCATTGATCCACCTTTGTGTGGGCATTTTGTATCTACAGAAAAAAAGCAAAAATCAACATAAGTGATATATATGACTTTAATTTAGCTGTTGTTGTAGAGCTGGGCTGTTTGGTGTGTGTAGCGGCGGGGTGTGTGTGTATGTGTGTGTGTATGTGTGTGTGTGTGTAGGTGAGGCACTGTCTTAGTACTGAAACAGATCTGTCAGGAGGAGAAAGACCGACAGAACACTGTTTCTTAGCCTACTTACTTTTCCTGGTTATAAATTGAACTTTTGTCCTTATTACATTCATTTATTTGTCACAGCACGCAATAACAACGGGCAAAAGTAATCAAAAGTCAGAACCTGAGGAAACTGAAATTGTAATGCTATAAAACAGAGAAAAGAGCACATCTGGCTGGGGGGCTTAGGGGCATTTACCGTCATCCTTTTCTTGGGAAACCTGTGGTTGGTCAGACTTAAATATGGATTGCAACACTGGTTACAAAAGTTTTACATTTTAAAAACAATCCTCCTCGGTGTGAAGGTGGTACGTAAGGAAATGTTAGAGATGGCTGCTTCTCACCAAAAAGGGTTGTTTTTTTAAAATGGGCATCAACTATTATTCTCCCAGAACCTCTTGTCCCCCCACCACTGATCTCACTGTGGGCTTCTGTTCCACTGTTTTGAGAAAAGAACCACATTCTCAAACACATCCATCTTAAGAAAGATAGATGGTAGTTAGTGAAAGGATTTGGGATTTGGTCCGAGTGGGAGGCAGCCTTACAGTGCTGTCTCTGTCCTCTGTCCTCTGTCCTGTGGCCCTGAGTAAACTTGAGTTGAAACCAGATGAAAAGAGTCTTCATTAAAATAGTTGAACCCCAGGCTTTTAAGGACATTCACCCAATATGACCTGGTTAGTTAGTTTATTCATGATAGTGCTCACAGGGGTCATTTACACTGGGGAGACTAAGTACATGTCCCAAACACTTTTTGATTTATTAAAAGTGTTCTGGAAAATAGCGTGCACAAAGAAATGTGATATATGAGAACAGTTGCTCATAGAACTGTTGGTGGATGGGACAGTGTATGTTGACGCTGTTGAGTAGGCCTACTGTTGGCTGCGCTGATATTGTTGCATCATGTTGTTTAAATCCTGTAAAATAGAAGATACCAGTGCTGATTGATATCGTCCTAAAGGTTGTGATAAAGCCTGTACCCCATCGGTGGATAATCCTGTATAAATATCTTGGCCTACAGGTGTTTAAACTTTGTAGCTGCCAATGGTTAGCGTTAGCACTTTGCCCTATCTGTGGGCTGGACAATATTCTTCTGATATATCAGTTGATATTGATATTTGTCATGTCATAAATTGAAGTCTGCAACCAAAGTATATTAGAGGAACACAAAGGATAACAGAGCAACCACTGCCCACCCAAGTTTACTTGTAAATATGTAAATAAAAACACTGATTCGCTAAAATGTGCCACCATATCTGAGGCCTGTACTACGAAGCATGATTTGGGGTTAGCGAGGTATCTTCGGGGTTAACTCTGGGTTTTCAGTCCTACAACGCTGATCTTACCGGGGTAGACACTGTGAGTGCAGAAGCCGACGTGTCACACTTATCACTCATATCACATCATATTTACTCAGTGCCAAATTGGGGCCCTAAGCGAAATGTTGTCGTGAGAATCTTTTTTTACCAGCTGTTCTGTATTGACCTTGCAGCTGCAACTATGGATTATCCTGGATTAAGTGTTTAAGTCATGCATGTTTAAAGTTTAACTTTTTCATATTCGTCTAATATTAGTTTACTCTTCATTCATGAAGTATGACGCTGTGCTGTCAGTATGCTTCTCCAGGTTTCTGATTGGTCAAATGTTGCTAACCCCGCCCCTTTCACCTGAACACACTAGAGGCTTCTCAATTCTTAAATTTCCCCTCCTCGACTCCTCGGTCCTCCGGTAGTGACCCGGAAATGAATTTCAGCGCGCCATGTTGAAGGACATCTAATTTCTCTAAATGCACATCGAGGACCGAGCATCGAGCATCGAGGAGGCTCTCTGGAGGAGCTATGATCGAGGATACACTGATGCATCCTCCACGGCTCCTCCGCGGATGCATTTCCGGGAACGGTGGAGGCGTTACGCACGGCCGGACTTATCTCAGCCAATGACAGCCCTGCATGCATCCCCTGGATATTATTTTAGTAACTGCTTTCATCGCGACGCAATGTTTACAGAGAGAACAGCTGTGAGGTCCGTGCAGAAAGCAGAGCAGTGTGTATAATATATATCACTCCGTATAACAGGCCTACATTACTCTCTGTATTTGTATGCTGTAGTTTAGTAGATATCTACAAACAAAGAGTCGACATTTTTCTAAGACCATTTAGTGCTTCACATAATAAAATACACAACGGCTGTAGCCTGATTATGCTTCAGGAGCTGTAGGTGTGTGTGGTACAGTGTGTAGGTGTGTGTGTGTACAGTGTGTAGGTGTGCGTGTTGTACAGTGCGTAGATGCGGCGGACAGACGGGTCTCAGTTGGTTTGGTGTCCTATGCTTACTTTTAATACTTGTAAATACAACTTTTGGCCCGTAATTTCAATTCCCCATTTCAGCGACCAGAGAGGGGGGGGGATATATCCAGTCTCTGATTGTGTTACGTTATTATGAGAGTGCTCTCATACTTGTTTGATTCTGAAATTGTATATATTTATATAAATATATGTGTGTGTATATGTCCGCATCTGTAGCCTGTTATTGTCTCATTATACCGCACTGTCAATGAATTAAAAGTAAATATATAAGTCGTCATGAACACATCTGTCCATCAGACAGAGTGCTGCTGTGCCTCCTGTCATCATTAATGGACGTCTCTTTAAAATGACCGCTCAGAGGAGAGGAGTTCTCATTTCTCTAACCGCCTGCTGCTTCCACTCCTCTCTCCTCGGTTCTCCTCCTCGGCTCCTCCGCTCGCATATCCTGTGGGCGGGACTAACTCACGAGGATAGGAGTCGAGGAGGGGAGTCGAGGAGGGGAAATTTAAGAATTGAGAAGCCTCTACTCTCAGCCGGACAGAGAAAGCCTGGGTTGATTTACCGAGTTGATAACCAGCGTCGTAGGACGGCTTAGTGAGTCGGGTTAGGGTTAGTTAAGATAACTCAAAGTTATCCAGGGTCTGTTGAATGTTTAAATAAATACATAAAAAGAAAAAAAACTGAGCTATGTAATAAAACTAAATCATATTTTCCATGTGTTTGTGAATTACCAGATTAGATTAGATGATATATTCTTGGTCTACTGTCTTGTGTTGGCAGTGGGACAGTGAATCTTTTCAGTTCTTCAAGGTTTAAAAAAAAAAAAACCGTCTCTGTGAATGAAGACACGTCGTGAGTCAAAATGGAGAGCAGTGTGTGGGTGTCGGCTGACTTTTGTCTGCAGCCGATGGTTTTCTGGTCTGCGTCTGCACACATCTGTTTTTTATCACACACTTCCTCTCTTCCCATTGGTCCTCTCCTTCGCTCCTTTGCCCAGTCCTGAAAGCCTGTTTTTAGCCTCTGACCAGGCCTTATCTGAGAACACTTGGCTCCTCAAACGCAAATATTTTCTCTGTAGCTGATACCTATTAAACTGTAGAGTTTCCTCCCACACATTGGGAAAGCAGTGGTGATGCAATTTTTCACTGGAAAAAGCCACTTTTAAATGATTTGATTCATGACTATTATTTCTGAGGATGTACTGTAGAGATAACTTCAACCTGAAAGTGGAAAGTGTAGTCAGAATTCTTAGGAACAAATAAGATGTTGTCTTGGTTTGAGAACAGGAAACAACCTTTTATTTATTCATAATTCTAAATACTTTCCCAAAATAAGCAATACATTTGTGGCAGCTCCTAATTCATTCCTTTTTCCTTTTTCCTGATATTCCCAGATCCTCTGATTTGATTTTGATCACCTGTTGGCTCCTGATGCTTTGTGCATCAAAGCCATGTTACCTGCATCAGAGTACCACTCTTAGAAGGTTTATCTGACCAAAACTCCTTTCATACACAGGTCATTATTTCCAAAAAGTTGTTTATTTATTATTGATGGGGTATTTGTGATGATTGAAGTGGCGTCTTTTAGCTTTCATTAAGGAGCGTGGCGTTTACTTGTTGTTCGATTTATGAAATATTTTTGTGGATAGGAACTGGTTCTCAGGCTTCTTCCCGATCAGCTTAAATCAACCTCAAAAGATATGCAGGAGTTGTTTTCTAGTGAAATGACTGAAAAAGGTATTAAGTGATTTATTGTGCACTTTATTAGGAAGCAAAACAAGCTGTAATCGCAAACCTGACAACTGCTATGAAATAAATGTGTTAGCAAAACGATATTATCTGAGTTGAAAATGAAATAGATAGAAGGACCTGGTAGCATAAATGAGCTAATTGAAGTCGTGCCGAGCCGTACCATGCAGTGGAAACATGGGAAAGGTACACCTAAAGTAGCTTTCCCCCAGCCCAGGTTATGAAGGGGATAAAGATCCAAAGTGAGTGGCTAACAGGATTACAGCAGCCTCAGCACGAACAAGAGGAGAGCTCCTTTTATAGGAGGATGTTTTACCAATCTGCTGAGGAATGCCCCGCTGGGTAAAAGATAATTCCTCTAATGCCTGCTGTCAGGGCTGTGTAACAGTAAGTGGAAATAACAAGGGAAAACTGACCATCAAAACTCCTCTTGCATAACTTCAGACAAATCCTTTATTTTTGTCTCCCACACTGAGGACACTCCTTCCCTCTGAATTCTTGTGAGAACCCCTGCGTTATCTCCGGAATACTCTACTTCTGTCTATCACCGCCGGAGTCTGGCCGAGGTTGACTCTGGTTTTAGTTTTTCAGCGAGTGCTCTCAGCAGGAATGCAGAGTATCTGGCTCACATACTTTAGGTTTGTCTTTTGTGAGCCTTCTGCGAAGAAGACTTTGGTTATGTGGACTTGGAAAGCCCTTTTGTTTTCCTTCTGTATCCCCCTCCCCCCTCACACCCACACATCAGGCCCCATTGAACTAAATCACCTGACACAGCAAACAAAAGCCTTGTGTTTGTGTGCCTGCTGGTGACCATGGTGAAGTTGTTACATTCGATAGATATCCTGTTGTGTGTCCTCGAACCATTCTCATGCAGTTCACACAAAACTTGCTGCACTCTCTCTGTCGTTTTCACAGTGGACCCTGTTAGAAAGCTCTTTGAAAGACTGCCATGAAATGAGATGTTTCTCGTGGATATTCGTGGTCCCCAGAGGGTGAACCATTTCCTTTCCCGTCAAAATATTTCATCATCTCAAAAAAAGCTGTCAATGTCCAGCCTGGGTGTATGGACTCAAGTTGTTATCTATTTTTTTATTTTGGCAAGCGATCAGATGACTGGATCTTACATGAAAGGCGTCTAGTTTAGTGATAAACCCACTAGCTGTTGGTGCTCTTTAGCTCTCTTTGGCTATTTAGCACCTTTCAGCTCTTTGTTTTAGTTTCCGGCCACATTGCACTTTTTTTGAAACATATTTGCACTATTGTCAGTTTTATTGAGAGTCTCTGATAAAGCCCCTGTACACTACCTACCTACCCAGCACTAATCAGCAGAAAGACAAACTTAACACTAAATATGAAATACAATGAATCATGTAGCAGCAAATAAGCCAGATATATTCGTCAGGACTTGGTGGAGACCAAACAAAGCAAAAAGACAACTCGACTTACATTTTGATGATAGGCCATGAACACGAGTCCAAACTAATGTTGCTCTTAGTCAACAGCCAACGGTTTGCTTACATGTTCTGCATCTGTTTTTAAAGCTGAAAAAAGTCACCTCATACCGTATTTGGTTAGCTGGTGTAGGGCCTAACATAATTATTAAGTATGTTAATGGTAACATTTCAAGGAATTGGTGCTGGGGATGATGAGTGAATAAACTGAACAAAAGTAAGCCTTGTAAGCAATTCAAATAATATCCAAATGGATTCTAGAGAAAACTGGAAGCCAGTGTAATGAAGTTATAATTGGAGCAATATGGCAGCAGACTTCAGAGGAAGCTGTAGGTTATTAAAGACTCAAATATGCAGATGAAAATTCCATCAACATTAATGTTATCTCTGTAGACAGATGCGTATGAATGCTGTCATCTGTAGGCAATGGGATAAGATTGCCTCTGAAGACAGTTTAGCCAAAAATATTCCCATGGCAATGGGCTACCTTTTAAAGAATGGTGTTGTAGAAGTTGTCTATCGGACTGTGAACAATGACCGATGCAGAGAACAGCAATTATTTGAATAAATAGAGTCTTACTGTCGCCAGATCTCTTGCCTTTAAATTCTGACATCGTAATAACTGTAAACAGGAAGTTAGAAAGGGAAATACCTTGTGGTGACAGAGCATGCAGCCAATGGAGGATGGCCACACAGGCTGTTTGTTAATCATTCTTTGGAACATTGCTTTACTTCGTTTGTTCCAAGTGTTTTCATTGTGTCTTCATGTTTTTCAGAAAGGATTTGCCAGACGAGACTTCACAGATCCCACCATCTAGTCTGCAGCGAGTTACGCGACTAATACTGAGCTTCTGACCTGAGGATAAAGGTTGCTGAGAGAAAAAGACAAGGAACAACAGTTGGACTTAATGAGCGGATTATCTCACTGTGATGGACCCAGAGAAGGAGAAAAATGGACTGGAGCCAACGGAGCGAAGGACTTACTGTTCGTCCTCTGGCAAGTGCTGTGTGTGTTTAACTTGGCTGAGCTCGCAGCAGATGTATCAGCCTGGGAAGATGGGAAGTTAATGTTGTCAACACTTACAGTGGACTTCAATCCCAAAACTACCAAACGCTTTGTGTGTGTTAGGGTTAGACTGATTATTTTCAACTAATGCTGATAGCTGACATTATGCCCACATTACAGGCACAGAAGCTTCTTTAGTTCCCAGATAATAACTGGGATAACCTTTTAGTATACACATGCACTTAATTCAGAAATAGAAGAAGATGGGGCCATATATACATAGTCTAGCTGTATGTAGCAGCCATATGTCTGCATTACGAGGCTGGGCAATAAAAAGAAGTCTAATACCGCAATATCTGTGAACAAATTCTTAATCTCATATATTCAAAATCGAACATGATTTCTAATTCTGGAACCCAATGTAAATGTAATATTGTTAACTGTTTGGCCCTACTGCTTAGAACAGTGGTCACCAACCTTTTTAAGCCCAAGATCCCCGACCTCGGCCTAGGTGAAAGGCGAGATCTACCTATTGCAGAATTGAGTGAAAAAGACAGCCCAGACAGTACTTCCAATTTGAGGCCTTTTATGTAGGCTAATTGCATCTGAATTACATCAAATCATTTGGTGCAACTTCCAATTTGATTAAACCAAGAACACAACTTAACTAACATGAAAAAGGATAAATATATATATTTACATCATACCTATCATTTTAAGTTTCATTCATTCCTTCATTACCATCCTAAATATAAATGTATGTAGCTTATTTTCCATTTGTTTGAACGAATGAGTAAATTATTTTAATTATTTTATAACAACAACAAAGAAAATAACATCTTGCAGTGAGCAGATAACATAAAGTGCCATTTTAACTGTGAGGCTTATTCACTGAAGCTTCATGCAAGTGCAACATTTAACATTAAAACTAGTTATTTTAACACAATTATTACAAATTCAAAATTCTAACAACATTCTTTATCCGTGCGTCCGGTGTGTGTAAACACCGGACGCGATGCGATTTTTGGGGGTGGCGCGATTACATGTAAAGTCAATGCAAAGTCTATTGACAGACGCGGTCGATGCGAACTCGGTCGATGCGAACGTGGTCGATGCGAACGCGTTCGCGCGGTAGCCAATCAGCGGTGAGGATCTCAGCCTGCCGTCACTGACGTTGAACCAGAAAACCAAAACATCAGCTGTTAGCTGTTAGCACACAGAGCTCACAGCTCCTCATATCTATCAGAAACTAGACAAAAGTTAAACAAGTACAAACCACAGACTGTCTGTGTCATGGCGAATACAGTCGCTGGTTTATTTATGTCTGTATCACGTTGTTGTGAGTGTGGACGGAGCAGATACAACGTTAGCTTAGCCTGATCGATCCGATCTCCATTCAGAAAACACGCATTTTAAAAGGTTTTTCGCCTGCCGTCTGTCTGCAGACTTGTCAAAGCATTAATTCATGGTTTTTACTAACTGGTATCAGTATGTTGTTACTTCGGCATCATTTTGAAACGTGTATTACAATTAAATCACGGTCAAATATGTTCATTTTGTTGTAGTTGGTATCTAATCTACCATACTGTAAGTGCAGTGAGTTCCAAAATATGAAGCATCACTTTCAGTCAGTCTATTATTTTCGGGAGTAAGAGGGAATGTCTCTAAGATACCTCAATCAAGTGCTAACGGGGTGGTGGATGATAGGCTTACATCTAAAAACTTTTTTTTCAAAACATTATTATTTTCGCGATCGACCGGTTGGTGACCACTGGCTTAGAATAATGTTGAATTTTCCAGGATTAAAACAAATCAAATTTAATCGGAATCAGTTCAGAATTAGGCAACGTACAGTACATTTTTTGAGATCTCTCAATAGGTCTGTTCCAACATGGCGGATGCGCAGACACACATCAGCATTATCTTTGTTTTGTATCTTTTTTTTTGTAATATTTGTAATATTCAACAAGTTTACCCAACCAAGTTTATCATTGCCGTGAATGCTAAACCAATCAAAAAAGCACTAATTCATAAACTTTATCAGTGGTGTCTTGGTGGGTAAAAGGCTTTACAGATTGCCCTGAATATCAATTCCTGTTCTTTTTCCCCACAGGAAATGTCACAGAGGATTTCACTGATAAACTTTATGTGTCAAATGGGGAGAGACAAAAGTAACATTTTTACCAGGGACCGGATCTCTCTTTTGGCTCAATGATAGCAATGTTGGTCCAAAGCGATCCTACAGGTCCTGGTGATGATCACTTCAAATGTTTAATTTAATATTTTAGTTAATGAGCACTTACATTCAAAACTAAAACATTCCTATCAACCTCTACTGTACTTTGTGTTTAGTGCTAATTAGCCAATGTTAGCATACTAACAAGCTAAGCTAAGATGATGAACATGGTAAACTTTTTCTGCTAAATATGAATGTGTCAGTGTTTTCATTGTGAGAATGTTTGCTAGATAATGTTATCATTTAGCTCGGAGCACCAATGTACAAAATATAACTAGCTAGTGTGACCTTAAGTTTAGTCTTTTTAACAAGGAAGTGCATATTTACAGATTTTAAAGGTCTCCTATTGTACTATTTTTAGGCATATATTATAGGTCTCAGATATATACAAAACATGTCTCTGAAGTGTTTTGCTCAAAATACCAAACAGATCACCCATTGTAGTATGCCTCATACCCCTCTATTTCAGCCCTGTTACAAAAGTGCTGATTCTGGGTCTGGCCCTTTAAATGTAACCGAGCTGCTGCTGGCCACGCCCCTTTGGAGCTGCTGCTGGTCACGCCCCTTTGGAGCATTCATGAGCTCTCCTCTGTGAAGAGAGGTTTCTACCGGCAGATACAGCTAAACGCTGCCGTGATTAAACGCCATATTATGTTCCAAACCACATCAAGCATTATTTCTGAAACAATATCGAGCTCAAATGCTTTTTCTCTCGCGGGTTTACCATACGGAGTGTACCTTTTTATATCCGCCTTCTTTACGCATATTCTCTCCAGTACAGCGTTAGCTCTGAGTGTTAGCGATGCTTGCTAATGTAAACACAGACCATATTACTTTCAAAACACGTCGCGCATTGTTTCTGATACAGCGACGTTTCTGATAGGGGACGATAGGTTGTGATGGTAGTTTGACACTGAAGCTTTGAACGGAGCTTCAACCCTGGACTTCCTTTCCATAGAAGCAGTGATTCGAAGCTTGCTTCAAATCACGTGACATATGACGTCAGAAGCAGCAACTGCTTCAAATCATGACATGTGACGTCCGAACCAGCAACTGCTTCATTTCCTGAATGAATCACCTGACTGGTTCACCGTCCAATCAGGTGATTCAATGCACTGCCTCGTCTCGATTCTGACAGGTGACAGGTTGAAACAGTTTCGAATTTGAGCGCTTCAACACTTTATAACGCTCTAAACAATGCGCAATGTGTGGGTTGTTGTGGTAGGTTTGCGTTGTTGCTGTTGAGTTGTTGTTGGTATTGCATTTGAATTGGATCATTATAGAGCAAGCCAGGAAGAAAGATAGGTCGTTCTGGCTCGGGAAACACTTCGAAATGTGGAGAAGTTGTGAACAAAAAGACAAAGAGTGATATAAAAACAGTTTAATGTGTAAGGAATAGATAGCCCAGTGGATAGAGCCGGTGGCCTGAATGCTGCGATGTCCTCCGTGCAGCTGGTTCAAACCCCGGAATGGATGAGCTTTTAATCATTGCTTTTCAACTTTAATACTTTAATAACTGATAAAAGGCCGTCTCCGCCCAAAAAGATTTCCAGCACTCTCTAGTCTCTTCTCAATAACCCAATACACACAATTATCAATCTTTAATTGCAAATAGAACATGATATTCAGTCTTATTGTGTGTGTGCATCGAATATTTTTCAAGGCAAAGATACGTTAAACCCACTGCAGCCTTGCACTTCGCCAGGAGAGGTCGCTGTAACTGAAGCTTTGAGAAATGAACCTATTTCCGACACAATTGTACAAGTGGTTCGATGCTTCATTCAAAGCTTCATTTTGCCATCACTAACGATAGGTTGTGTGGGGGGACGTTGCCAGGAGTTCAACGTAAAGCCAGCCCACATTTTAATAAAGTCGTCATGACCGCAGCAAATCTGGATCAGCTCCGTTGTTTTAGAGATTTGGGAAAGGAGGAAAAGACAGAGGGTTTTATTTTCTGACACTTTGTGAGTCTCCTTACACACCGGGGCAAAATATTTATATATAAAAGACATCAAAAAGTGCATTTTGCATAATAGGTGACCTTTAACCTCAAATATATGATGAAGCCATAATTGAGTTAATCAACTCAAATTAGGCTACATCTGTCCAGAAAAGACAACAGGATCAGCTCCAGATTTCATTATCATTTGAAAATATGAGTAATTCATATTTTGTTCAATTGAGGTTTCGCATTTGTTTGTCTGCCTATTTTGTACTTGTGCCTAAGCAATGCAGAGACAGGAATGGAATACATTTAAATTTGACACACCATGGGAGTCCCTGCAGAAACACCAGCACTTCACAAATGAACTCAAACAAGGTAATTATCCTGTCTTCACAATACAGTATTTTCAACTCACAACGAGGTAAATCATAACCTTGAAAACTTGACAGTGAAAATAGAATCAACAATGGAAGAAAATAGTGTGTCATTAAAAGAAAAATAACTAGACACTGCACTTCTGTAGCAGATGGAGGAAGGGAGGGGCCGCAGAATGAAAGGCCTGGATCAGTGGGAAGAACTGGAGAGGGGCTTCAAATAAAGACCACCCACTCCTTTGAAACAGTGAAAGTGTGAATTTAAGAGCATAAAAAAGACAAAAATGTGCCAGATTATCTTTTTACAAATATTCTCTAAACAAATCATACCCTATGGGCTCAGAACAGTCTCATAATACACACATGCACACAGAAGGATTCACACTCGTATTTCATGATCCGCACTTGTGTTTTTCAATGCACACACAAATGTGATCCGTTTCATATACATGTAAATAAAATCCAAATACAGAAAACAACAAACGGAAAACAAATATGTGAGGATCAAAAATACATATGTAAAACCTTTTCTGTATTTGGATTTTATTTACATGTATATGAAACGGATCACATTTGTGTGTGCATTGAAAAACACAAGTGTGAATCCTTTTGCGGATCATGAAATACAAGTTTGAATCCTTCTGTGTGCATGTGTGTCATGAGACTGTTCTGAGCCCATAATACCCAGCTTTATCCTTTATTTTACTCTTAACGGGATCATCATTTGAAGACCTGAACGCAGAGATTGAGACCATAAACTCATTAGGAAAATGTTAATTTAAGGTAATAAATCAAGTCAGTCAGAAGTACGGATATTTTCTCATGAACTTCTATACAATCTGACTTCTTTAAGCAACCAAGGGTGTCGCCCTCTGCTGGCCATTAGAGAGAATGTGCTTTTAAAGCACTTCAGCAATCTAAGTCTCAATGATCGAGTGGTTTGCTCACTACTTTACAAACAGATGCATTTAATCTGAAACATTATCATGTATTATACCTGTGCATAAACAATCTCACCTTACTCAGGAGTTCTACCTATTCGTACAAATCCACATTTTGAAATGCTTTAGTGAAAAATGCATGTGGTAGTCAATTATCATACATTCAACTGGATAAATGGGGCTTGGATGAAACTTTGAGTTGTATAGAGGATGTTTAAATATAGTTTTGCTGTGGTCAAATTATCATCTTGTGGGTAATGTCGAGCAGATGCACAGAATGAGTTATATCAAAGAAAATGGCATCATTGGTAATGGAATATGGAATTGCTTTTAATGTGTTCCCCTTTTTCTTTCTCTTATAAATGTATTCCCTCTTGTCAGCTAGCGCCCTGGTCAGATGTTATTGTTGCTCTCTACACCCACAGGGCTGTAATGTAGAACCCCCCCCTCCCCGATAATGTGGTGTTTACAGCTCTGCCCGCACCGAGTGTCCAAAGAGAATCACTTTATGCTGCCTCAATCTGAGCCTGTATGGAGCTATGAACATTATAATTATAATAAATATTGACTTTCATAACAAGCTAATAATGACAGCTACAGTGATGGACAGAACCTTAGTACATGACACCATTTATCTTAAGTGCAAGTAGGCTACTTTAAAACGGATTACTGTGACTGTTTTCATTTACACTCATTGTGTACCTTTATACTAACCGGACGTTATACTGAATTGATGTCAGATACAGTAACAACGTTTGAGATTTTACAAACATAATATTCAAACAAAAACAAGCTTGTAGATTGAATTACTGAGTAACGTTATTGCAGACAGCTTTCGTTTTTTCTATTACATTTGACCTATTTATTATCTTATCTTCAGTTAAAGGTGTGGAGGCTGTAACATATGAGCTGTTTTGCAGTGAGTGTACTCTACGTTGCAAGATGACCAACAGTAAGTGGTAAATACCAAAAGTGGATGTAAACTGAGGCAACAACAGCCCAGTTCTCCTTCACATTGTCTCATCCCCCCCACCTCCTCCTAACCTCATAAACCCAGCCTCACACTGAGCATTCCTGACCTCAGTCACACATACCAGCACAAACCCAAGACCTGTTCATGGCCACTGAGGATCGGACTGATGCCAGACTCCAGAGAATACTGTACCTCGGTGGGGGCATCAATCTTCAATCTCCTGAAGTATTCATGTGTTTTCCTCAACTCAATTATAAATGATTGTATTTACTTGATTAGAAAAGATGCACAGGACTCGGTTAATGACTGATTCTATAATTTGGGGTACATTTCACATCAACAAAACAGTACAAAAAAAGTGTTCTTTCTCAATAGAACAATCAGTGGTTCAAGTTAGTATATTCCTCAGTGTAACATATCCACTAGTTGCAAAGCTTAAACATTTTTTTATTTTATTTTAAGGGAAAGGATGTTTTCACTACTCAGTTTGTCAACTATGTTACGGACAAACTTGATGTCATTACAATCATTTGATTAAGTCCTGCACTTCAAGTAAAATCAAATTTGAAATGCTCTTGAGTCTATTCTACCATATATCCAAATATTTTTTAAAGTTTAAAAAAATAATTGTATTAAAATTTTGTTTTTTCATGTGATATGTTCAGCACTGTCATTAAGGATAGGGATATTTTGTATTATAAAACTACCATACAGGTCATTTTGATAGTTTTAAGAGATGTCATGTAAAACTCCAACCTGTGTAGATGTACATTATACTATAAAGCAGTGGTTCTCAACCTTTTTACACCAAGTACCACCTGAGAAAATAGTTGTCTCTCCGAGTACCACCATATGACCAATGTTAAAATACAGTCTATGCACAGTTCATGCAGGACTCGGAGGCACATGTATTCATAATAACATTATTTATTGTCAGCCACAGCTACATGTACAAAGGGCAGTCTCTCTCTCTCTCTCACTCATCACTCACTCACACACCACAAGTGAGAATATAAAGAACAAAATAATAACTTATTCTCACACAACAAATGACAACTGTACATACATGTACCAAATACCAAAGTGTGAATGTCCTATTGGGAATTCAGTTCCACAATAATAATGAAAGCCTCCAGGAGCAGATGAGCCTAAGGGCTAATAGCTCATCTTCAGTCTGCTGATGTTTGCTATTGCCATTTCTGTGGTGGCAAAGTAAAAAAGAAAAGAAAAAAGATAACAATTAAGGACAAGTGTGTGCATGTTCAGCTTTTGACCTCGGTCACAGCCTTCTCTCCATTCTTTGTGCAAATGCCTTCTTCCTGAGTCACTTCTCATCACAGCGTTGTGACTGTGCATATCACTTTTGCGTTGCTGGCGGAGCCTGTGCTTGTGCTCTGTTGATGACTGTCCTCCTCCTCATTCACTTGTTCACTTTCGCTGGTAATATTCTCCTCTGTACCTCTCTCACAACATCATTCAGCTTTCTTCTTTCTTTAGCTTGCTTGCAACGTTCGCTAATCGTTCGCGGGTAGTATGGTCGTCATTGGCAACGCCAGAAAAAAAAAAAAAATGTTCGTTTCTAAATCTAAAAACAACAATAGCCTATTAGAACTTATTTAAACCACAGTTTCAATTATCTCAAGCTTATTTTCATTCGTTGTAGTATTTCGATAGTATGATTTATTTTTTAATTAATGTTATTCAATCAAGCCTCAAACTGATGGCACTTGTCCCTATAGCCTGTTTTAAATTGAAGTTGTCTGAGGTCCTTACCACCAGCTGCTCTTGCAGTAATAAGTAGTGTACCTTTCTGTCCCAAATGTGCACAATGTAGTGACTGCTTTTCGTCTTTTTGTTTACTTAGTTGTGTTCTCTGTATTTTATATGTCTGTGTTATGTGTAAGAACGTGTAACGTTGCTGTCTTCTTGGCCAGGTCAGCATTGTAAATGAGATTTTGTCTCAATCTTTTCATCTGGTTAAATAAAGGTTAAATAAAATGTAAAAAAAAAAAAAAAAAAAAAAAATTATTATTATTTAAAAAAAAAAAAAAAAATTATGTCAGATTCCTCCGCGTACCACTAGCGGGAGCTGGCGTACCACCAGTGGTACGCGTACCACAGGTTGAGAACCACTGCTATAAAGGATATCAGAAGCACTATTTTAGATATTTTAAATTTGAAAAAATGAGGTGCAACATAGTTGACAATGAAACTCAAACATTTGACGCAAATAACATAGTTGACTGGACACATTATTAACCATCAGCACTATGTTCATTTCAAGGCAGAAGTAAAAAATTCCATTGATAATGATGTGTAATGATGTCTACATGTCATACAAATTGTCAACTAGCTTACCTGTCAACTAAGTTACTACAGTTATTACATTACTGGGTAACTTAGTTGACAGGTAACCTAGTTGACAATTTCCCTATTTTGACCCATCATTTCAATGGTAGGCCTTGCCTGGATGACCACATGTCATTTTCTTGAACAGGTTAACATCACATTTGAACATATAATTGAATTAAAATCATTAAACAATTGTAAACCATAACAATGTACGTAACATTGTTGATGGTCAATTAATATACTCATTGACAATGTGCTATTATACATAAAATATTGTAAAACATTAGAGGACAATCACCACAGTGTGTTCAAAATGTCTGCCAAAGAGGAACATGGCATCATGTGATGCTGGTGACATGGTATTGGGACAAACCATTTTTGAGTTAAAGGGGGGAGTTCTGTTAGTAACATAGTTGACAGAACTTTTGCGGACATTCATATATTAAGATATTTAAATTATTTAAAGGAGGAAATCAATTTAAAAAATGTTATTATTCTTTAGTATTTAGACTTTTAAAATAAATGAATACTTTTTTTTATTTACTTTAATGGTTTTTATTCATTATTTTGAAACCAAGACACCCTCAACTGAAAAACGGACATAGCAAAAACTGACAATTTAAGAAAATCATGACACATTTCAAGCTAAATAAAGCATAGGATGCACATAATGTGTGTGTGATATTATAACATGCTTTCCAATAATAGGCAAAATATGATATTTTTGAAGAAAATAGTTAGAATAATTATAATTATCATCAATGGACATCAATGGACATGGAATGTACCCTCAATTGTAGAATCACTCTTATACATTATTACAGAGGAGGATTAGACCCAAGTGTGAAACATCTATTTGAGTTCTGAGGTTTGAGTAAGAACACAAATACATTTAAGATGTTTTCTTTTGAATTAATTCTGACTTCGGTCTCGGTTAAATAATTATGCAACAAAGTTTTGATTCATTCCAGAAAAGATGTTAAACATTTGGTAGTGGATTACCACAAGATGGACGGAGGCTGCTAAAAATGGACCTACACTGCCCCCCTGTGGCAGGGGTCTGAACATGGTGGTTTCAATATCTCAGCGTAAACATCCCAGAGATTAAAGGGGACCTATCATGCTATATTTAAATAATATATAAGGTATATATATATATATAAGGTATATTAATACGTTTTAATTTTCAAAATACGAAACAGATCATGCATTTTAGCCATGCCTCATTTTGCCTCACTCCAGCTCTGTCTTTGCGAGGTCTGATTCAGCTGACCACGCCCCCATGCGGAAGAGGGGGGCGTGACACGGCCCCGGCACGAGCGTCATGTTATCATGCTTGCTGTGATTACGAGTGGAGAGCAGCGGCGCCGGATTCATTTCAGAAGTGGGGGGGCCAAAAAGTGCGTGTGTATGTGACATACTTGCCAACCCTCCCGAGTTTCGCGGGAGACTCCCGATTTCCTCCCGGTCCCGGGGTCATATTTATCCCGCATTTCTCCCGATTTCTGACTAAATCTGATTTGTGAGTCACGACCTGTTTCATTCTAACATAACGCTCCAAATGTTACTGTTTCCACTCGGACTTCAATACAGCTACAACATTGTTTGGTTTCCATGGTAACGCGTCTCTTTAGTAGCGCGCGCAACTGAAAGTCTGAGAGGGTGTTCAGCATGGGGAGGAAGATAGTCACAGAAAACAGAACAAGAATGCACCACTCTACCCTCTGCTCACTCCTTTCCTGTAAATTAAACTATACAGGTCCAGCCCACACATATGACAGCGCAGTTGCTCCATCATTCCATCTCTCCTTTTTTCCTGCTCAATACGCTCTTGTTTGACAAGCTGAATGTTGACTGGTGTTTGACTGAAGTAAGCGCACTTTTTTTGAACACACTCTGAAAAGTTCCAGTTATTAACTCCGGTATTTACAAAGCTGTCATCTCCACATTTTGATTTGATGGATATCCATCGATCTGATTGATTATTATCGGAGCAAATGATCAAAGTAGTAACGGAGGGAAAATATTTTCGTTTGGATTACTGGTCTGGGGGGAGCTCGCGAGTGTGTGTGTATACGTGTGTGTGTTTGTGTATTTTCGCCTTTGTGTGTATTGTGTTTGTTTCCCAGGGAAAACACTCACGAGAAACACCGGCTGTTGTTATGCCTGCTGTGACGTAAAGTTACTCCGTTCTCCGCTTGTAATTATGTCGTTACAAGCTTCAAAGTTGTATTTATCATCTGAATTTGCCGAAACAAGTTTAATATTCTGAAAGCCAAGACTTTGTTTATTTGAAATCAGATGAAAACAAACTGTAACGGACCCTGCCGTGTTATCTATGATTACTATACGCCTTACATTCATAATTTCAGCGGAGGGAGGGGGAGCGGCGCTGTGGAAGAGCAGAGTGGCGAGTGAGAGCTGTCATCTTCCCTTTACAAGCTTCAAAAATGCCTGTAGCTAATGAGATTGAATATAACAATCAAAAATAACAAACATATACACAGCTAGATCAGATCGCGTTCTTTTTAGATGCGACTTTAGAGTAGAGGGGAATTATTGAAACGGGATGTGTACAGTGTTCCGCGGCATCCGCTGCTGCGAGAATGTTGGGCAGGGCTGTAAAGTGGGGGGGCCAATGGCCCCCTGGCCCCCCTGCTTCCGGCGCCCTTGGTGGAGAGTCAACATGGCCCAACCTCTCATTCCCCTGATTGGTGGAGAGTTGACCAATCAGGCGGAGTGCACCTACATTACGTCAAAAAGGTGCAAATAAAAAATCCACCCGTATCAAATCCGTTGCAGCCCCGTTTTTAGAGATTTGGGTATGGAGGAAAAGAGAGATGGTTGTGTTTTCTGACACTTTGTGAGTTCCCTGGAACACCGGGGACACATATGTTTGTATAAAAGACATCACAAAGTGCATTTTGCATGATAGGTCCCCTTTAAATAAAGTCTTGGCAGGATCATGCAGACATACTATCAGACAATATTTTTTACTTATGATAAAATAATACATTTTAAAACGTTTTCAATACACAGAGAACATTGAGATACGCTACAGAGAGCAAACATGGCAGAAGGAACAACAGTTCACTGTGAATACATATGAACTCTGAACTGCTGTTTCTTAAGATGCCAACCAGGACTCATAACAATGATGAGTGGAAGATCTGTGATGTCGATCAGAATACCAGTACAGGAAGTCTAGTTGTGGAGCTGGAAAAGCTTAATATTGATAATAGTACCCTTTGTTATTTATATAGCATCTTTCAAAACAAAGTGCTTTAAAATTAATAAATACAAAAAACATATATAAAATATGATAGATAACAGTTTCAAGAAGAGAACTAATAGATATATCTGAATTAAACTTCCCCAGTTATTTACTTACATTTATATATTTGGTTATTACCCCTTTACCGTTTCCTAATGTTTAACTATGCAATTGAAGCATCATCAACACTTACTTCTGGGGATTTGAGGGGAAATGTACAAATAGACAAAGTCAGCAAAATAAATATCTAAATGTGCATTGTGTATGTTTACTTTCCACTAGTCTATAACAAAAGCCGAAAAATGTTTGAAATTCACCAGTGCATTCAAAAATGGCTTCACTAATATGACCTAGTCACACGAGAGAGCAGTGGTAAAACACATTTTTAATTCATTCACAGAAATGGATAATTGTTTCTAACAATAAAAATATTCATCAGGTCACATTACAAACACCTTAGAACAGCAGATGAATAGTTTGATATCCCTCTCAAAGTGCAGGATCAGTTTGGTAGCAAAAATCCCTGACAAAAGATCTCATGGCACCAGATAACAGCATCTGGCTCTGCTATAGGCTACTGACTGTTCCCATGGAAACCTTCCATCACATCATCGGACACATCGCAATAACCAAAAAGCATTAGTTTAAATAATTAACCTATATAGGAGGTTTTCTATAGCGCTGTGGAGGAAGTTTTTTGTACTATAATAGTCTGGTCCTTAGTGTCCCTTTTTATTACAGATGTTGGTCCTGTTGCATTCACAGGGGCAACAGAAATATAGTGGAAGTGTCCTAATGTCAAAGTCAACGTTTTTCTGAAACCGTAAATAAACTGATAAATGTCCGAAGATTTTATGAATCGTAAAATCGGTGGTTGCTAAGAAATAGCTACATGAGACTGCTAAACGTCATCACGAAGAACATTAGCCACCTTTAGCTAAGCGGTGTTGACATGATGCACTCAGTGTGATGTAGTCATTTATAGCATAATGTCATCTTTTTACATCTGGCAATTGCATTTAAACTTAAAAAAAGATAAAAGTGGTGTTTATGTTCGGAGATTATCCTGTTGAACAAAAGGTAAGTATCATAAACATCTGTTTGCCACAGAGACTATTTTCAGCATTATACTGAAATCCAAAGGAAATATCCCAGTGGCTTTTTATCCAAGGAGCCCTTGCGATGCTAACTTCTCGGTCGGCCTACAACAATCCTCCCTGCACCTCGTTTTGAGCTTAACACTGCGGGTGCAGATCATTCCGTTTGTAGATGCTACGTCAAGGCATTTTAAAAAGTCCTCGCGTCGTTCTTAGATACTCGAGCCAGTGTTCACAGTCCAGTGATGGTCAGCTGACCACAGTTCCTGAGCTAATGGATGGACTCTATATGAAAGCACCAGCAATAAAGTATCTCTCCCTGTAACTCCCACACCTTTACAGCAGTGTGGTGGGAGGACTTTGCCCCAGTGTTAAGAGTCCCATTAGTTTCCTGCATAGACAACATTAGATAGATAAATGATTGACATCAAACTCTTTGGTTGAATTATCAGTATAAACTTTAGGCAACTCAGTAGGGAAATGTTTGAGTTTTTATATATAAATAGGTACATTAAAACTTTAGGAGGTAAGTCAAGAACTCTGAAGAATCATTTTGGTAAGAAATGTCCAAGCTATTTAGAATTCATAACGAGCAGTTTGAATTCAGTCACATATTCAGGACACTTAAAGCCGTGTTTTGTTGGCAGTAGACCTTTCCTCCCCAAAGACACTGGACTCTGCCTCACTGATAACATTTACAATGTCATGACACGGTGCGAGGGCCCTGAGACAGGTGGATGGAGATGACCACAGCTCTTTCTGTGCTATAAATATCTCCATAAAAAGTGGTTCACCCAAATGTGTTCGCGGTGTACTGGAGTTGGAAAAGTTGGAAACAGCTTGACAGCACAAAAAATGCCCAGATCTGGTTGAGCCAACATGGGCTGAAACACATTAACATTTCCAGCACAGGCTGACATGATAAAGCTACAGAAATCAGTGATGAATTTTGATTGGCTGACTTATGATGCACCATATGTTGTTTCCTTTTTCCAATATTGGTATACCCTCTCAGGTCCAGTTTAAATAGCAGATGTGGACCTGAGACCTGGTTCAGGTGGAGTCTGGTCCTCTTTTCTGTTTCAGGACCTCTATGCATACATTCCATGTTTGTTACTCCATCTCCTGAAAGCCACTGCTGAGAGCATTCCAATTATTTTTTGTTCCAGGGAATCCTGTGAAGAGAGAATCTCCCCCCCCCCCCGCCCCTCTAAGTCCAGTACTTGACTTCCGCTGGTTTGATGAGAGATGGAGTTGTTGTAAATAATGTCCAGAGATTGTCTTTATTAACATGCTGCATTTATCCAGGAGATGGGACTGCAGCCCTGGTGGTGAGGTGTTTAGCTCTCAGCGCGTCTTCCTGTAGTAAACAATAGCTGCTACCAATGCTACTGATGCTACTATGGCTACTGTCCTCCACTGAGAAAAACCACGGATCACCCCCTCCTGGAAAGATCAAACAGACAAAGAAAGATTAGTAGCTCCATACAGTTCTAAACCAACATGTAGAATGATTGTAGCACATCACTCACCCAGCCTCCCTGCTGCACCAGCCACGAGTAAAGCTGCTCTCTGATCACCTGCAAGACCCAGCCGATGATTGTTCTGATGTTCTCTAGATGGTTGGTGGTCAGGGCCTTTAAAAGCAAAAACAGGAGACCAGTCAGAACAACTTTGTAAGCTACTGACGCCACATATCTGTAGGTAAATATCCATACTTCATTTAGGCCCGTCCACACGGAGACGAAAACGAACCGAGGTCGATATCAAAAAAGTCTTCCGTCAACACGGAATCGGCAGAAGAAACGTGTCCGTCCACACAAGACCGCTCGACCCGCTGGAGACGCTGTAGTAGATATGCCGGGCCTGTAAGTGGCGCTGTACTTCCGCCACAAAATACACCAAAAGCAGCGAATAAGGCCGTTGACGATTATTATTATTATTGTTGCTGATGGTTGTGGTAGAGGAGCTGTAAATGTTGCACTAAAATCTGTATCATGGTCAGTAGCGTCTGGAGCACGAACGCAACCCTGTGATCTGCCATTGTTGTTGTTGTTGGCGAAACGCATCAGCAATGACGCGGGTGATGCGGGGGTGAGCAGCAGAGGTGGGGAGAGGCGGGGCTATGATCGTTTAGGGCGTACACACGGTGCGGCAAGCGTTACGTTACCAGACCTTCCCACTTTGGGATGCGTTATCGTTTGAGGGCTCCGTTTCCGCGGTTCCGTTACGGCACATGTGTCAAACTCAAGGCCCGGGGGCCAAATCAGGCCCGTGGTGGATTTAATTTCGGCCCGCAGGATTATTTTTAATTACTATTAGATCTTGCCCGCCGGTATATTGCACGCACACCTTCACTCAATCCTGAGGATTTCCTCCGCTCAGAGTCTGACCCCAAACATTGATGAACTTGCACCCAAGATTTGATATGCCAAGTATCTGTCTTGAACTAGCATCACAGCAGCAAACTGAGTTTAAATGGATGTTTCCTTCTGCACTTTTTTTCTTGCGACAACAGGGCACGTTTGTTTTTTTTGTTGAGGAAAAAATGTTTTTGAAGCTGTTGTTGGCCTGTGGAAAAATGTAATCATAAGAAATGACTCTGGAAAAGCTGCAGATAGAGCCATAAGAAATGAATCCAACTGATTATTTAATGTTTAATGTTGTTTTTATAGGCAATAATTTAAGCTTTGTTAGTTCCAGGTTAAATATGGGAATATTAAAATGGGAGGCGTGTGGCGCAGTGGATTAGTGCGTTGGTGTTCGGATCAGGGGAGCACAGGTTCAAACCCCACTGCAGTCAGCATGTCGTTGCGTCCCTGGGCAAGACACTTCACCCCAAATTGCTCCTGTGGGGATTGCCCACAGTATAGAGTTTGTAAGTGTCTTTGGATAAAAGCGTCTAACAAGTGACATGTAATGTAAAATATGTGCAATAAGTTCATTTCAATACGTTTTGCAATAAACATTGAACCAGTCCGGCCCTCGACTAGTACCGATTTTTTTTTTTGGCCCACTGTGTATTTGAGTTCCACACCCCTGCGTTACTGCCTTGTGTGGACGAACCGTCCATACGATAAAGAACTATAGCGGATAACACCCGTTTCGTCTCCGTGTGGACGGGGCCTTAATCAGGTCCATGTGAAACCCCTTTCACTGAAATAAGTTCTTGCTGCGGCTAGTGTTGTTGGTTCAAATTGTGACCCACTTTGCTTTTCCACTCAGAGACCCAGAGAAGCCACGTCATGACGTCATCATTTATGTTGGCGCAACGTAGCGTGGAATTTTCCACGCTACACTAACAACGATGGAATGTGTCAGAGTTGTGCTCATGTTGTTTTAAAACCCACAAATATAAATTGAATTGCAAGCACCGGCCCCGAACTGGCCTTGGAATTGTCGGACGTGTCGGCAGCATTGATACAATAATAAACACATTCATGTCAATCAGAAACATTTTAAAAGTACAATACACTTTGCCAACTACTGGATATCAGCATCTTAATAAAAATGTGGGAGTCCTTTCATTTCTTAAACCTGTGTATTCTTTCAATTTGGTACTTTTTCTGAATTATTGTGTTTTGGTTGTCCAGTAGCAAAGGTTGTGGATAGCTGGTAGATATTGTGGTACCACCTCAGCCAAATGCCAACACAATGAAAAACTAAATAGAGAAGAGAAGCTTACAAAAAGAGCAGGTCTATAGCAGTCTAATCAAGCAGAGTACTAAGACAGAATATGCCAAGCTCTTTCCAAGACTGAACATTGGTATCTGATATGAAAAGGGCTCTGCTTATCTACCAAATATTTCCAGAAAAGGTGCGTTACACAAATCTGCTTCACAGTGTTCTGGAGTTTAAAAAAAAAAGACTGTTTGAAATGCTTCTGTCCGATCCATGCACACGTGAATAACAAAACTTGACTTTCTCCTCCCTTACTTTGATGTTTGTGGTCAAATTTAACCGGTCTAGTTGAACTGCTCTTACATAAAGAACATTTAAAAAAAAAATCTTACTTAAAACTCCCTTTTAAACTGTAAACAATTTCTCAGACTGCTGGTTTACATGAATAAGTGCAGTGAATATACAAAGAATACACACTGAAAATGTATTCCAAAACTAACATGGTGGTCGGATGGATGAACATAATCAATGAACATTCATTTCCTATGGCGGTCATTTTGGACCGGGATCACCCAACCCAGTCTCACGGCATTTCGTGTAATAGTGACGAAATAAATGTAATCTATTGATTCGTGTTCACCAACACGATTTTCCCATTTTTTTTTCGTGTCACACAGAACGATTTTAAAAGCAATGTATTTCTATTGGTAGTATGTTCCGTGCCTGCAACACGTCTTTTTGTCCGGTCGGGTCTTGAAGACCGGAAGCTGTGTGGTTCATAAAAAACATGTTCTTACTCAATATCAAGCCACGATTATTGTTTTTATTTTAAATTGTATAATGTCGGACTTTTTTTGCCGTCTGTGAGGAAAAGAAATGGGGCTCAGAGCCTCAGAATACTGAAATCTGTATTTTTTAAATCTTTTTTTCCTTCTAATTTGTTATTATTTGGTGCAGGCACGAAACATACTACCAATAGAAATACATTGCTTCTAAAATCGTTCTGTGTCAGAATACTGAAATCTGTATTTTTTTAAAATCTTTTTTCCTTCTAATCTGTTATTATTTACATTGCTTTTAAAATTGTTCTGTGTGACACGAAAACAAAGGGGAAATTGTGTTGGTGAACACGAATCAATAGATTAATTTCGTGACTATAACACGAAATTCCGTGAGACTGGGTTGGATCACCATAGGTGTAAAACCTAAGTTGACAAAACCACTCAAAATTCAATGAAAGTGGTGATCAGCAATTGTATATGTTCAAATCCCTACTGTGGAGGATATCATAAGGCTTTGAGGCAATCAGACGTAAAACACAATATTTCTGATTGATGAAAGTAGTAGTAGTGTTACCTTGTGTATGAGTCTGTAGGCCAGATGGAAGAGAGCCACCACTCGCCCCCAGTTGATGCCGTCAGCAAAGATGTTCTGGGCCACCTTCATGAAGATGTCCTGAGCACAGTTGGCCTGAACCTGGTTGATCAGTCTGACAGGAGGAAAAGGACACACTCAAACGTTTTCATTACTCTCAGTAAGTGACATTTCTCTGAAACAAGTCTAACGTTAAAACTACTGTAGCAAACAGTAATAACTGTCGTTATGGCGTTACATTTTTTCAATATTTGGCAATAAAATCCAATACAAACAAGGTGCATTTGAATATACGTTTGCAAAAATAGTAATGTTTCAGGAAAGCTTTAGCGCAACATCACCAGTTATATTTCACAACAAATAACAAATTAAACTCAAGTGTAATCTAACAAAAACATTAGATTTTATTTGTGTTGTGTATGTGTGTGGGAATGTAGGTCTGATTGATAAAGCAGCAAACAGACCGATCAGCATTTCAGTGTTAATGTGTCCATTCTTCAGTCAAGGTATGTGTCTTATTTAAAACTCCTGCTTTACATAATGCAAAGTCCAACCAGTCACAAGAGATTGCCATCAGCTGTTTGTCTGCTATCAAAGAGTTATTCTAGAGCATGGGTCGGCAATAGGCGGCGGGCCATTGGTGGCCCGCCAGCAATAGTATTTGGCCCGGAAAATTATTTTGACAATAAAAATAAAAGATTATTTTGAGATTTTTTATTTTTTTAAATATCGGACCGACAGTCGCACATATAGGCTATAATGCCCGAATAGAGAATCTACCTACACCTGAAGAATGCTTATTGTACTTTTATCCATGTTGAGAGTGAATGACACACAGCACAGGCACACTCTGGCAGCGGGGTGCACTGACGCTGATAGTGGATCAATAAGTAGGTGGACAGCGCGTGGTGCTGAAATAGCCAATATGCCGTTTGTGGTTTGAAAAAAATTACACCAGCTCACTAAATCATTCAAATGTAATGTTTACTTATATGTGAACAGTAACAAAGTTCAGTCAAAACATTGACAACAAAATTGGAGAAGCCGCCTGATCATGGAGGGCGAGGGGTGGCGGTGCATATGCTGCCACCCCAGTTGGCAGCTTCGTTTTGAAAGAAAAGTTTTGGCTCATCGGACATTTATGAGAGAAAATCCCTAATGTCCGAGTGCAAGTGAATGCAGCACAAGACGCGAGCCTTGTAACCCCTCCCCCGGCCCTGGCGCGAGCATGGAAATGTGATTGTCATTTGAACGGGACGGCGCAAAACGAGAAGCATTCGGTCTACAATGACAGAGAAGAGACTGTCAAGTTTGGCTGTACTCAGCATTGATTCAAAATGCACTAAAGCTTTGGATCTTAAGAAGCTTGTGAGCAGTGGCAGACTGGCCATCTGTAGAATCTGGAGAATCACAGAACGGCACCGCAACGCCCCCCCCCCCCCCAAACATTGGAACGTGTCACATGTTTTAACAATCAATTACTTAAATAAGCCTTTGATTATGTTCCGGCCCGCCATCTAGTGGCTCAGAAAAAAATTGGCCCAAGGCCAAACTTAATTGCCGACCCCTGTTCTAGAGTGACATATAGGTAGGGATGTCGCGACCTCAAAGATCAGCATCAGGGTTGTCAGAGGACATGTTTAACTGATTGTTCTTGTTCTCTATATGAAGTTAGCTGGAAGTGATGGCATGAAGCCCCAGTTTAATGATAAGTGAGCACTTTGCCAGATTGTTAAAATGCCTTTAAATTGACTAGTACTCTTTAAATGCTACATTGATTTTCAGCAACCGGATTTAAAAGTAGAATATATCCTTTTTTTAAAGTGCTGTTTGGTGGATCAAATGTATGTGAATTTGAATAATGGTAAATGTGGATATGGATAAAGTAACTGATAAATATCACAAAATATTGAAGACTTTTAAATAGGGCTGTCAGTCGATTAAAATATTTAATCGCGATTAATCGCATGATGTCCATAATTAATAGCAATTAATTGCACATTTTTTTATCTGTTCTAAATGTACCTTAGAGGAATATTTTTCAAGTTTTTAATACTTTTATCAACATATGAGTGGACAAATATGCTTTATGCAAATGTTTGTTTATTATCATTGGAACAATGACAAATATTCTCCTGAATATTCTCAACACAACAACCTGGAACCTCTCTCTCTCTCTCTCTCTCTTACACTCTCTCCCAACCCTGTCTACTTCTTTGCACTGAGCCAGTTGCTCAAACAGACGAGCCTGTTTACAGTTGTCGGCGAAATGCCGCTCCTCTGTCTTTATCTTCAGTCAAAGCATGAGACTGAAGTTCCCACCTAGGTCAAAATAATGCGCTGTGATTCTGCAGTCGACATGTTGGATGCGGTCCGAATGATCTAACGCAGCCCTCGTCCTCCACAATGTTAAGCTGTAGCCACCCATTTAGCTATCGCTGTTGAAAGCTTGCTGCTCGTAGAAGTGTCCAGGCGTCTCCCCGGCAAACTTTCAAGCGTGGTCTGCCGCAAGCGAGCGGCAGGAGCGGGGCTGTCAGCATCAGCTGTGTGCTTGGCTTGCTGTTTAAAACACCTTTTTTATCCATATCTCTCGCTAGAATCTGCCACCATCCAACTAACAACAACAACAACAACAACGTCAAGCAGGAAACTCACAAAAAAAAGGTTCATGGCCACACCTAAAACCCCTGCCTTGGGTTCACACTTCATCCCCAAAAACCTGCAACAACGTTTTATGGATGCAGTGAAAATGATTAATTGGGGGGACACTCTGTCCTCTGAAGACATTGGTGAAAACAGTGATCTGTTTATATCTAAAAATGAATCTTACAATGTCTTCCTTCTCAAGGAGAGGGTGCCTTAGGGATAGGAAGGAACATCATCTTCCCTGGCTGAATCTACAATGCAGGAATCTCATGAAATCTAGAGACCAACTATTAAAGCAGAGCTTGAAATCCGGACTATCCACTAGACAGACAGAAATTCACTCATGCTCGTAACATAAACAATAAGACAGGCTAAAGCAAACTTCTTTATCAATATAATTGAAGGTGCGAAAGGTAACGGTAAAAAAGTTTGGCAAATCTTAAATAAACTAGTAGGTAAACATACCAAACAGGAAAATAATGTTCTAGAATTAAAAATCAATGATGCCCTGATAAAAGACCCTGCAGTGTTGGCCAACTCTCTCAATGAGTATTTCATAAATAGTGCTCTGGACATTACAAAGCTCTTCCCGCCATCTGAGGTCTCATCTAGCCCGACTGTTGATACACACCCCATTTTTGACCTGGAGGAAATCACAGAGGTTGAGGTAAAAAATATAATCGTGGGGTTAAGAGGTTCTAAGGCCAGGGATGCAGATGATTTAGACACCAACTTTATAAAGACACATATCGACGGTCTAATAAAACCAATTACTATGCTAGTGAATCAATCTATCAGCACGAGGGCCACGGTGACACCGATCTTTAAATCTGGGGATAAAGCAATGATGTCCAATTACAGACCGATCAGCATCCTCCCCTGTCTCTAAGATAGCTGAGAAATGGGTGTCAAAACTAATCGCCAAACATCTAGACCAGGGGTGGCCAACCCGCGGCTCTCGAGCCGCATGCGGCTCTTTGCCCAGTTTCATGCGGCTCTTCAGTTCATATCGAATTTTATGTGTGAGTGTGGGGGAGAGACACGGACTCCTGACAGTTAAACCTGATATTTAGTAGGTCTGTCAAGTATTGAATGCTGATAATTCTGACGTAATTTGGCCGGTCAAAGTTGTTTGGGCTCGGATAAAATCGCTCCGTTACTTTCGTCCCGTGTTACTTTCGTCCCGTGTTACTTTCGTCCCGGCTCTCCCTACGTGTGTATGTGTGGTGTCAGGTGTCAGTATGAGAGGATGACAGCGCGTCTAATTTTGATGTGGCCCAAGAGCCAATCACAATAATACCTGCGATGCAGTGAACCAATCACCTTTGAGGGGGGGAAAACCTATCGTTGATTAAACACTATCTGACCATGAACTGAGTTTGATCCTAAAATGGCAGGGAAGAAATGCACAGCTAAGCGAAAATATGAAGACGAACATAGGACGTTTTTAGTAGAGTGGGAGAGTTCATGTTTTTTTATCGAACGCCATTGCAAGCCATTTTGCCTTATATGCCAGACAGCATTAACCCATTTCAAGGCTTCAAATCTTCAGCGCCATTTCACCTCACTCCATGCTAACATCGACCAGGACTTCCCAAAAGGTATACGGAACTTCGCAAGCAGAAGATAAATACCTTGAAAAGTCAGGCAGAAAAGCAGACACAGTTTTTCCAAAAAATAACGAAGTACTTTTAAAGTAAGATAAAAAAGTAAGATAAAAAACCTTTTCAATTTTGTTTACTGAGAGTTTGTGTGTGAGTGCACACAATGTTCATTGTTATGTTGTTATGTTAACTGGCCTCTGAATACTGGTAGGAGAGGTTTAATTCAATTTCTGTCAATATTATGGTGTGTGACATTTACAATAAATCTGTCTGAGCAGAGCTATGTTTGTCTTTCTGTGTGGGGAGGGTCTTTGAGTGTCTTTGAGTGGGTGTGTGGGTGTGTGTGTGTGTGTGCGTGCGTGGTGTGTGTGTAAATTTTAGATTTTCATTTTATCTGTGTGAGAGAGAGAGAGAGGGGAGGAAGAAAGTGAAGGAGCACAGAGAAAGGCTGAGAACAAAAGAGAGAAGGAGGGGGGGTGCACACGCATCTGTGACTGTGTGTTTGATGTGGCTCTTTGCAGTAACATAGTAAAATGTTTGGCTCTTAACCTCTGACTGGTTGGCCACCCCTGATCTAGACAAAGCTTTCGCTCCACTCCACCCAATGCAGTTTGGTTTTCCTGCTCACCACTCCACTGAGACAGCTAACTGTGTCTTTGTGGAAAAGGTTAAATGTATGTTGGACACGAGCCCATATGTAGGTGCTGTCTTCCTTGATCTCAGGAAGGCTTTTGACACTGTTGACCACCAAGTGCTCCTTACAAAGCTGACTCATTTCAATTTTTCGGCAGTTTCGATACATTGGTTTAAGTCTTACTTATTGAACAGAAAACAGTGTTTTGGTCAACGGTGCCAAATCGCCCTACCTTGTCAACCCTGTTGGGGTTCCACAAGGTTCCATTCTTGGACCATTACTGTTTTCTCTGTACATTAATGACTTGCCTAATGTATGTCCTGAGTTGAATGTGCAAATGTAAGATGATGCAGTCATCTTTGTACACGGGAAGAACACTGAAATGATCTCATCTTGTCTCTCAAAAGCTTTGGACAAGGTTCAACCCTGGCTGAACAACATTTGCTTACAGTTAAATGCAAAAAAAACAGTATGCATGATGTTCAGTAAACGACCAGTCAAAATCGAAGGATCCAACGTGTTTTTAAACGGAGCAGATATAGAACTAGTCTCCCAGTTCAAGTATCTTGGAGCCATATTGGACTCGAACTTGACTTTTAAGAAACAGATCAAGAAAGTATCCAACACCATTAAATTCAACTTGCTAAATTTTAAACAAATTAGACCTTTCTTAACTGTCAATGCTGCAAAGTCATACCTCCACTGTATGATTCTATCCCACATTGAATACCGTTTTACAAACTGGTCGTTTGCTTGTGCCACAAACCTGAAACAAATAGAACAGCTGTACAAGAACCCAGCGGATCTCAGTGACTGGGGGGCGTTGCCAAATTGCTAGAGGGCGTTGCCAAATGTTCCCATTTGTTCAATTACAGGATTTAACCATGAGATGGCGCTTCATTCACAAATACACAAAGACAACTGGGTGTTGTAGAACTTAGTCTGTTTGCAATGTTGCAGCTCTGCAGTTGTGTTTGCTGAATAATGTAGCATTTAATCACTTATTTGTTATGGTTTTCACAGGCTACTATAACGAAAAAACATCAATATTTTAGATCAAATAAAGTATATCTAATCTTAATTGTAATTCAATAATATATAGTCTTTATATATTAAATAATCATAATAATGTAAATGTTTACACTTCTTTATTTTTTATGCTCATACTTTTACCTTTACAATAGTTTGCTTTATGCAGTATATTTTTTGTAATATTATTGTGGTGTTTTTACACAGTACAGTAGATCGAAGTAAATCAACTTATACATTAAGATGAGATAAGATGGACCTTTATTAATCCCCGTGGGGAAATTCAGTAGTTCAAACAGCAACAGGGTGAGAGTGAAAAACAGGACAGCACAGATTCACACAGATTAATAAAATCAAAAATAAGATCAGCGATAAAAATAATAATGAGAAACTATGAAATAAGAAATGAATAAAATTAAAATGTAATTATCATATATTATAATGTATTGTATTATTAAGTAATATCATACATTAACCCCATTATAGCAGATGCCACATTGAATTTATGCATTAGGTCCGGTCTGACAGCGCTTAGCTCTCTGCTGCAGAGAGGAAGAGAAGATCACTGCTCTAAACAAAGTCAAAAATCGTACATCCAAACGGAATTAATATAATTAATTATTATTACTACGTTAAGTCTTGTTCATTGTTACAGACTGCTGGAGAAGAGAGATCACAGGGGGGGTTGGGAGATCACAGTAATTCCGATAGCCCATCGGAATGTGACCTCCACACATTCCGATGGCCAATTAGTTTTAAACAAAGAGTTTGCAACATACAGTAGGCAACATAGGGGGGTGGGGGCTGGTGAACGGTATGGTCAATGTTTGTAAACACTGTGAAATGTTGACTTTATTTGATCATTTCAGTTAAAAACTAACGTTCATATTTCTCTTTTTGAAGAGAAATATGAATATGTTAGTGGCTGACCCAGCCCCATGGTCTGTCACAGTAGTGCGGGAAAGAGAAGTACACTGTTTTGCCTGGCTGGACCTGTATTTTACAGGAAAGGAGTGAGCAGAGGGTGGAGTTGTCGATTCTTGTTCTGTTTTCTTTGACTATCTTCCTGACCCTCTCAGACTTTCAGTTGCGTGCGCTACTAAAGAGACGCGCTACCATGGAAACCAAACAATGATGTAGCTGTATTAAAGTCCGAGTAGAAACAGTAACATTTGGAGCGTTATGTTAGAATGAAACAGCCAGGTCGTGACTCACAAAAAAAAAGTGTTACTTCACTAACTGTAAGCTTGTCACTCAGAGTAACCTACAGTTAACTTAACTGCTGGAGAAGAAAGATCGGGGGGGGGAGAGAGCTGTGGCTGATGGGCACACAGCTGATCACCTGAGAGCTGCCGTTTCATTCAGACGGTTTAAAAAAAAAAAAACGAATTGCACAATGAACTCAATGTGTGATTGTTATAGCAGTAATATTAAAAACTAATAATACAGTAAACTATTGACACCGTACATATTATTGTTTGCCCGTGGGGAGATGACGAGGCTCCATTAAAATATAAACCTATTTTTAGTGAATTACTGAGTTTAGGCACGTTAATAACGTTTTAATGAAGTTGACTACAGTATATTCATATTTGTCAGTGCTTTCATGTCAATTCGGCAAACATAAACATAAATGATCGTGGTGAAGATGATGATTAAATTAGGATTAAAAATCGAGAGCTGGGCTGCATTTCCTCCCGTCGGATGTGATATAAAAACAAACCGATTATTTTTGTAGTTGTAAACTCACGTGGATTAAACCATTTATTAGTGCTTTCATGTCAATTCGGCGAACATATGATACATTAAATGATCGTGAGGATGATGATTAAAAATCGTTTGTATGAGCCGGTCAGCATTTCCTGACGAAAAAACATAGCGATGGTTTTGTACTTACGCCAACATGGATTAAACAACATTATTTTGTTAAATAAAAACATGGTGATGTTTTGTAAATGATTACATGTCTCTTATTTAGCACAGAATATGATCCTATCCATGACATATGGATCTTAACAAATATCCGCTATAGTACCAGACATAAATCTACTGTATCAGAGTTTATTTCACATGAGCTCCAGTGTGGAACCCCACTGCACCCCCTGGTGGATCAATGATCCATTGCAGCCGGCTTCATTATAATTTTATTTATTTATCAAGGGGGCGGTCTCAAGTCACGCTGGAGGTTTTCCTTTCAGCGAGGGCAGACCCCGTGCCGGCCACGGCCCCGGAATTTCAAACTGTCCGAAATGAGGTGCTACATCTGTACCATCCTTGAAAAACACAATTTCTTAAGTTTTGACAATTTTAAGTCTTTTAAAAGTATGTGTTTTTTTTATAAATGTTTACATGGACTGGCCCCCCATCCCTTAGGGGAATTCATCCACAAAAAACACACTGGACGCTGCACTAGGTCAGAAACCAGAGGAGACTGTGAAGTCCACCGTAGACGGACAACTTTTGGACCAAATGTACTCTCCATTAAAAGGCAGCTCATTGTGGAAGAGCCTCCCAACTGAGATACGGGATTGTCCCACTCTCAATAGTTTTAGAGGACAACTTAAAGAATGGTTGAGCAACAAACAGACGTGTAATCACCGCTAAATGCACTTTAACACAGGGGTATCTCCTCTTGCACTTTATGTAGCTCTTTTATCTTATCTTGCACTTTATATATCATAGCTGCTAAATTGTACTGCCATGTGGTAAATGCTTGTGTGCTGCTCA
This sequence comes from Dissostichus eleginoides, assembly GCA_031216635.1. NCBI lineage: Eukaryota > Metazoa > Chordata > Actinopteri > Perciformes > Nototheniidae > Dissostichus > Dissostichus eleginoides. Next base: position 4,701,016 of record CM062264.1, read on the forward strand.
TGCTCTTTCTGCATATCATGTATTTATTTTTGCTATGTATATACATGTCATGTTCTTATATGTTGTATGTGACGGGACTACGGATGGAAATTAGCTCAAAGCTAAAATCCGGCTCATTTACACTTGTAAGCATTATTTTGTTTTAAAGTGTTCTTCAATGTGCACTGTCCCGGTTCAAATAAACGATTAAATGAAATGAAAGCCTTTGGGCTCTGAAACTACGGGGCGGGCCGAGGACAAATACACATGCGTTAATCGCACGTTAAAATAATTAGTGGCGTTAAAAAAAAATGTGTTATGTTATTAACGCGTTAACTTGACAGCCCTACTTTTAAAGTGTTATTGTAAAGAATATAATTTGTTCTGATGGTAAAATATGTGTTTTTTTTTATTTTTGTTAAAAACAATAACAAATAAAAATACTGCACCAAGTAGAAATGAGATGACTTTAAAGGGGACCTATCATGCAAAATGCACTTTCTGATGTGTTTTATACATAAATATGTGTCCCTGGTGTGTCAGGGAACTCACGCAGCGTCAGAAAATAAAACCCTCTCTCTTTTCCTCCGTACCCAAATCTCTAAAAACGGGGCTACAACGGAGCTGATCCAGATTTGCGTCCGATATGACGTAATATCGGAAATGTGGACCCACTGCACTATCAGAAAGTTGCTATCAGAAACAATGCCCAACTGTTTTGGACGTAATATGGTCGGTATTTACATTGGCATCGCTAACACTCAGAGCTAACCTGTACTGGAGAGCATGTGTGTGAAGAAGCAGGAAATAAAAAGGAACTCACCTTGTGGTATAACCGGCAAGAGAGAAAGCCTTTGAGCTCCATACTGTTTCAGAAATAATCTTGATAATCCATGATATGGCGTTTCATCACGGCAGTATTTAGTTTAGACAGTAGCTGCCGGGTCCCGCATGAGCTGCGCCCCCTCCTTTATTTATTTTTTTATCAATTCTTTATTTTTTTTAAAGCTTTATACCCAAAATCAGCACTTTTGAAACAGGAAGTGAAATAGAGGGATATGATGCATGGCTAGAATGGGTGATCTGTTTGGTATTTTGAGCAAAACACTTCATAGACATGTTTTTTATATCTTTTTATATATCTGAGACCTATGCTATTGTCTACAAATAGCATGATAGGTGACCTTTAAGTAAAATCTTAATCAATAAAATATATATTACATTTTTTTAATCTTAATTTAGTAAAAAAAAAAACATAATTTCGGGACAGCTTCGATGCAGTCATTTTTTCCTCATATAATTTTAAAACTATTTAATTGTCAAGCATATACATTGGATGGATTTGATATTATATAATGTGCATTGTGCTTCTGTATTATCTAGTAAAACACAGGTATGTGATCAGGACTTGGTATCAGCACTGTAGATACTCTTTAGAGTCAGTCCTCCCTACATTGAACCACTGAGACCACCCGGCACCAGGGCTCTGTGGAGTGATGTGCTCCTCCAGTGGTGTGTTCCTGCTGCACAGCTTACCGTTGGAGCTCAGCGTTCCTGTTCATCTCGTCTGCGATCTTCAGCAGCTGCTGCACCACCTCTTTGACATGAGGGTCCTGTTGTTCGTTGGGTCTTCCTCCGAGATGCTCCGAGGAGACGTGGCGACTTGGCTCCTCCGCGTTTATACGTTCAATCACATACCTAGGACAGAGAAAACAGCTTTACCAAGGAAACACCACACAAGACGCATGCTTGGACTTTGTGAGCTTGCTTTAGAAACGAGGCTCTGCAGTTGGTATACATCGACAAGAAACGCATTTGTGTGAAAATGTGAACCAATCCTAAAAAACACTAGCATAGTATGAGAGACTGGAGGCTTAGACGACCTCCAAGTAGTAATAATAATAATAATAAATGATATTTATATAGCGCCTTTCAAGGGACCCAAGGTCGCTGTACATGGTGGACAAATAAAACAAACAGACAATCAAAAGGCAAACAAAAAATAAAGGAAGCCGGGGGACCAAGAAAGGGCTAGGGCCCGAAGGCCAGGGTGAACAGGTGTGTTTTTAATGATTTGAGTAAGTAAAGGTTTTTAATGATTTGAGTAAGTAAAGGTTCAAATTGAAAAAAGGTGGCAAAAATACATGTAACCAGTAAAACAAACTTGGGGAACAGAGTAGTGATGTGTCGGTCGCGAACGAGCCGGCTCAAAGAGCCTCTCTCTTTTAAGTGAACGAAGGGAGCCTACTCGTGCCAGCGAACGAGCCGGTTTTTTGTTGTTAAGTAATACAAGACGGAATGATATGATGATCTCCGCGCTACGGGTGCTCCGTGCATGCATGCAGTGACATGTAATATCCAAGGATTAGAGACGGTTGGATGCTGCTGTTTTGCACAATGCAATACATTTATTTGTATTATGTTTTTTTATGATTAGAGACAGTTGGATGCTGCTGTGTTGAGCATTGCAATATATTTAATTTCACTATGTCATTTATTTATGATTATCTTTAGGCCCAGCAAAGATTTGATGTCAGCTGCTTTTTCTTTAAATACAATTTTAAAATGTCGATACAGTAGCCCCTTTTTTTAAATGTCTATGCTTAAGTTTTTATAGGTGTTGCTATCTGCTTTGTGTAGCGTGGTTCTACAAGCAAGTCAGTGAGTTCATTGGGTGGTATCAGAGAGATACAGGGGTCTGTAAATGCAATGAAAACAATTGGCCACAGCAAATCATTTATATTAAAAATGTAATTTTTACTTTTGAATACTTCAGTACAAAGGATGTATTGAATAATTGAAGTGATATATGTGTAGACATATAAATCATTTGTCAAAACAGGGCTACATTTGATTGAATTATAAAAGGTATATGTGGTCAAATGAAGAGCCGTTTGGGAGCCGAAAGAGCCGGCTCTTCTTGGTGAGCCGAGCCAAATGATCCGGCTCACTGAAAAGAGCCGGAATTCCCATCACTAGAACAGAGGTGATTTCTGTAGGGTCAGCCTCTTATTGTGTTTCTTTTACAAAAAAAAAATGCAAGAACTGGTAATGAGCAGCAGATCAGTAGCATCTTAAGTGGTTACTTCTTCAATCGGAAAACTTTAGCCTTTACTCGGTAAGAAAAAAAAACATTGTGTGCGTCTGTTCTTGCTTACGTGATGATTTCTGTATTTTCAAACCAGGTTGTATTTTTACCTGCTCTACTCAACAGAGGTTAGTCACTTGTCTCTTGGTTTTTTTCAACTGACCAACATATCAAAAATCTTTTTTCTTTTTTCACCGTATCATGAGAAGATCACACATGCTCTCATATCATCTCAGTTTAATAGTATTACAATAGTTAAACTGAGATGATAGTATTGTATTCAATGTTTATTCTTCCATTAACCATGTAAAACACTTTGTATCTTTTGAAAAGTGCTGTATAAATTCAGTTTGTGTATTATTATTTATTATTCAGATTGAGACTTACGCTCTGAGTACCACTGCGCCTTGCTCCAGGATGGGATCATCAATGACATCTGTACAAAGGAGAAGATCATTATATAAAGCATTCACACTGCGGCATTTTTATTTATAGAACATTTGAGGCGTTTCCTTTTCATAATCCAAAAAAAGGAAGCTCTTGCCATAACAGCTTATTAACTATTTATGTTGAAAAGTGTCTTGTTTTGATAAAATATGTTGATTTATGTTTTATGTAAATTTGGGGTCTTACTTTGTACCACCACTTAAATAGTTTAGACTTCTATAGTTTGACCACATTTCAAATCCGTTTCAGTTTCATTATGCATAAGTCATGCCTAAATATTAAGTCATCAAAGAACATTTAAAACAATTTAAGAGCAGAATATAGACAATTTAAGAGCATTAGGAAGAGGCATTCTACTGTAATGCAGTTTATTTAATACTTATACACCTATGTACATCTTTTTACAAAAGTATGGGAATTAAATTACAGAACAATCAATTTTTGTTAAGTTGAACTTCGAGGCATGTCACAGTCCCGTCTACCCCATATTTAAGTTGCGCCTTCCTGTGTTTGCTCTAATTTTTTCGTGTAAGATAATGTTTAAATTGTACATGAAATGAACTCTACAACTACACTTGGGGGGAGCTCACAGCCCCAGCAGACCTTCACCCTGACTCACAGCGTCCTGACTCAGGCCACAATCCTCCTGTTTTATTACCTTGTTTGTCACCAGCTGCACTGTAATGACCGGGTTAAGCAGACATATTGACTTTATGGTACTTTATGATGCATACAATGACTCGGCATATTTCACAAACTCCCATGGAAAGACTGGCCCGAGCTATATTTAATATCAGCATAATAAATACATAAACTAGCAGTATTTAATAAGCTCTGATCAGAATCGGAGAAGTACTCAGATCTTGTACTTTAGTAAAAGTAGAAATACCAGTCTATGAATACTCTGATAGAAATAAAAGTCCTGCAATCAAAATGTTCCTAACAGTACAATTTTGAGGTGGTTGTTCTTTACTTGAGTATTTCAAATTGTTGCTACTTTGTTCTTCTACTCCACTACAATTCAGAGGTAAATGGTGTACTTTTACTCCACTACATGTATTTAATACCTTTAGTTACTTTGCAGATGTGGATTAATATATATATATATATATATATATATATATATATATATATATATATATATATATAATATAAATATAATCAAGTGTTAAATCAGACTTTAGTTCCACCTGGAGTAAATTCACAAGCTACCCTGCAGTATACAAAGTCATTCAAACTAGCTGCACCTTTACCAGCTTTGAGAACACTTTAATGATCAATCATTATAAATCATATCATATATTTCTGAAATGGATCAATCTGCACCATGACTACTTTTACTTTTGGTACTTTAACTATATTTTGATGATAATACTTTTGTATTTTTACTGAAGTAACATTTTGAATGCAGGACTTTTACTTGTAACAGAGTATTCCTACACTCTGGTAGTTCATTTAATACAATATCTGAGTACTTCTTCCACCTCTGTGAACCTATGGTATTCTTACACGACATTGCTAGCTTAAAATGAATGTCTGGAAAACTTCCTGAGCAACGGAAGTGTCAAATTGTGTCCCCGGTGGGGTTTCCTCCCGTGGTGTCTCCCCCTGGTTGGGGTTAGGGGGTGGTCAATCAGTGGAGGCCCTGGTGCCGGTCACCAGTGAGGTGAGGTCGCATTGAGCGCCGCAACAGACGACAGGTTGGAGGCTGGCTCGGATAAGGTAGGCTAACGCTAGGAGGAAACATGTCGACGGGGACACCTTTATCGACCCAATTGTGTTAAACCCGGTCTCTCAATTTAATAAAAAGCAAATGTCATAATGGTATATTGCCAAGAGTTGTCAGTTTAATACAACATTTCGTTAGCTTGTGTCCACCTGCCATGGCTTCACATACCTTCCCCACCCACGGCGCCCTGAGGCTCCTGGTCTTCTTTCCCCTCTTCCCGGCTGTCAGCCATTACTTCTTTCACTTTGTATCAGCCCGAAAGGAGCTGGGAGCGATGAATGAGCAGTTAGGTGTTTGGTTCCAACATGTAACGCTAAGCTTGGTCGAACAAAGTCACAAAAAGTCCGTCAAGTCCCTTCCGTGAAAACTTTTCTCCCTCCACATAAGAACAAGGAAGTGAGACGGAAGCGCGCAGTGGCCGCCGGGTAGCGCGCCTGTTCTTTCCCATGGCATTTCCCATGGTGTTTCCCCGGTGAGCAACGGAACCTCCAATATCACACAAATTAAAAGAGAAATCATCTAATATGACTAAATTAATAATAATAATTGTGCAATTAGCGGGGTGTACATCTGGGCCCGTGCGGTAACATGGGAATGTGATCAAATGTGAAAATACTGAATTTCTGGGTATTATTGGATTTCTTGTAATAAATACAACCACAGCTGTATGATAATTCTAAGGGTATTAAAAGTACTCAGGTCCTCTACTTGAGTAAAAGTACTAATACCACAGTGTAAACATACTCCATTACAAGTAAAAGTCCTGAGTTCAGAGTTTTACTCAAGAACAAAAGTATTATCAGCTAAATGTAGGCCTACTCAAGCATCAAAAGTAAAAGTACTCATTGTGCAGAAGGCCTCTTATAAAAGTGTATTATAATTATTATAGAATATGATATTATTTAGTTTTTGTCGTTAGAAAAGCCATATGTATAAGAGTTTTTTTAAGTTGTAATTTCTTCAGTATGCAGGACATTTTGGAAAGTTTTGAGTAAATTAGAAGTAAATATATATCCTTTCAACAGATACAATTACATACAAGTGTCAAATAAAAGTTGTGGAGTAAAAGTACACTATTTCCCCCTGAAATGTAGTGGAGCACAAGTACAAAGTAGCAGACAATCGAAATACTCAAGTAAAGTACAAATACCCCAAAATTATACTTAAGTACAATACTTGAGTACATGTGCACATTCCACCACTGGATCATTCTAAATATATTATTGTATTTATGGTTTCTGGCATGTCTGGCATCTGTTCATCTATCTTTGGATGTGTCACCTGGAAAGATGCCATTTTAACATGTGGATGTTTTTTGCTATGATGCAAAGTGTTGGACTTATTTCATACGGTATGTGGGCAGGATCAATGCTTTACTACTAATAGATTTATGAAGCCTATATTCTGAGCCAAGAAAAACCCAGCCTGAGTTTGTACAATTATCCTCCCTTTAACTTGTGGAGGCACGTCCTCACAGAGCCATTGTCTCCCCTTTGACTGTTTGTTTCACTTTCTATATACATTCTTAAAAACACAGAGTGGAGGAGTGCTTGAAATTTGCCCCAATTTTTTTTTTTAAACCTGCCATAATTCCCAAACCCTACACTCCTTGGACATCATTTGTCATGAAAAACGTAGGAAACCCTCTCCTACGTTGAAAAATGAAAAAAAATTAAGAAAAAATATTAAACAAAATGCCTCTCGAGGGCATGAAGAGACAAAAACTTGCCAAAAAGTCCACCTAGCTCCCAATAGACTCCCATGTTAAAATTGTCCGGAACTTTCTTCAGAACAGAGAGAATTCGACTTTAGACAAACTGCTCCCATCTTCACATTTTACACACAAAACCCAAAAAAAAAACATATATCAGTTCTTTGGGGTTCCCTGATGCTCACTTTCAGGTCATTTTTTTATAGGAGCCATCGTTTTTGAACAGGTAGCAAAATTGTCAGATATAATCCTCAATGCATTCTTAATGGGACTCAGTGCTGCAGCTGGTAACCATGGTGTTGCTGGGCAGATGGAAACCTTTGATCTCTGGGCTCACACAGGTGTTATGTTTATTTGTTATGATTAGGTGCTCAGCACAGAAACAAACACTGACAAACACACTGGACTTTAACAGACTATCTCAGCCTATTATTTTCTGTCTGATGGAGACTTCATACTGACTTCAACATGTTCCACATATTTTATACATTATTGGTGACGTATGGTTTTAATGGCCTCTACACACCGGCCCGACTTTGGGAGTCAGAGGCCGTCCGAAGCCGTCAGAGGCAGTCGGGCATTCGCGTCGCACTACTCAGGTTGGTGTGTCGTCTCTTTACGGCACATTTTCAACCCTCCCGCCTCCTCCCGCCGCCGATTCAACATGTTGAATCGGCCGCGGGAGGCCAAAGAACGTCGGGACAAATCAATCACTCTGATTAGCTGTTCAGCTTAGCGAATCAGTGCATCAGAAGTGAAGCGGAAGTGAGGGACCAAAACAAACGATAAGAAGGCACACACAGACGGCTAATCTTCCTCATTTTCATCTCACCCGGACGCAAGAGTTTCTTTTTTATCATGACGGCATGGAATGAAGAAAGTGAAGACCAACTGATCAACTGCTTATATTACTAAGTCTGTTCTTCTTCTCTCGGTGTATAAAACGCAGTCTGTCTTCCGGTTGTTGCCTCTTTTGAATGACGAATACACACTACCGCCGCCTGCTGGTAAGGAGAGTTATTGCCACTCGTCGGCTGAAGTATTTGCGGTGTGTGTGTAGGCGGGCGGCTTTATCCGACTAAGCCAACGAAGCCCGACGTAGCTGACGTAAAAGTCAGGACGCCTTCGGTACGCGTTCTTTGGTCTCAGGTTGGTGTGTAGAGACCTTAAGGCCTCTACACACCGGCCCGACTTTGGGAGTCAGAGGCCGTCCGAAGCCGTCAGAGGCAGTCGGGCATTCGCGTCGCACTACTCAGGTTGGTGTGTCGTCTCTTTACGGCACATTTTCAACCCTCCCGCCTCCTCCCGCAGCCGATTCAACATGTTGAATCGGCGGCGGGAGGCGGCGGGAGGCCAAAGAACGTCGGGACAAATCAATCACTCTGATTGGCTGTTCAGCTTAGCGAATCAGTGCATCAGAAGTGAAGCGGAAGTGAGGGACCAAAACAAACGATAAGAAGGCACACACAGACGGCTAATCTTCCTCATTTTCATCTCACCCGGACGCAAGAGTTTCTTTTTTATCATGACGGCATGGAATGAAGAAAGTGAAGACCAACTGATCAACTGCTTATATTACTAAGTCTGTTCTTCTTCTCTCGGTGTATAAAACGCAGTCTGTCTTCCGGTTGTTGCCTCTTTTGAATGACGAATACACACTACCGCCGCCTGCTGGTAAGGAGAGTTATTGCCACTCGTCGGCTGAAGTATTTGCGGTGTGTTCGTAGGCGGGCGGCTTTATCCGACGAAGCCAACGAAGCCCGACGTAGCTGACGTAAAAGTCGGGACGCCTTCGGTACGCGTTCTTTGGTCTCAGGTTGGTGTGTAGAGACCTTTAGTCGAAAAGTTTGCAGTCAAAATATTCTGCTGCTTTCCCAAGCCTTTTTACTTTCTTTTCTCTTCTTAATACACATTCATTCACTACTACTTACATCTGATATGTAACTCCTTCAGCCTACTTTCAGCTACAGAAACCATTCAACTATTACATTATTCAGCTATTTCAGGACATTGAGGCTATACATGTTGTTGTTTATACCTTTTTTAAACCTTTTCTTTTAAATATTAAGCTTCTTCACTATTTTTCCTACTCTTCCAGTTTAACATTTCACTTTCAAGTTTTCAACAAAGTCATTGCAATGCATTTGAGCTGTAACAATTTGATTCAAATCATTTCACTGTTCTGCATTTCTCCGCTAAGTTCAGCAACACACTTACTTGGTTTCTGTAGCTAAAAGCAGCTACAGAGACCATTCAACTAATAACATATTCAGCTTTTTCTGCATTTTCTGTAAAATTCAGCCACAAATGTTCACAGTTTACAGCATTCGCACGCATTTTCTGCAGGAAATGCATTTTCTAGTTCACTCTCCTATTCGCTCTGTTGTGCCTTCCGCCAACTCCCGAGGGAAATCATATGGAGGAAATCAATATTTTTTCTAGTTTAGTCTGTTGTTTGTGTTGCATGTGGTGTACAGCGAAGAGAACACAGCTGCTGCTGGACACAACTCTGATGAGGAACCAAAACAGGACATTTGTGGGCTGGAAAACATGCTCTGTAGAGCTGAGGGGAAATCAGTTTTTGCTTCATCATGGCGTCGTCACTGAAGCCACAGCTTTCCCATTACACATTGATCCATTATTAATACCTAAATATTGATTATTGCAGCTGTTGATATATTCACATCTTAAAAAGCCCCCTGGTGACTTTCTGTGACTCTTTTCTGATACTTTTGCTGTTCACTTAGCTAAACTCCCTGAAGATCCACAGAGAGGAGGGATGATGTGACCCTTAACAGTGTGCACAAATTGCTCAAATATGTAAATAAAATGCCACAATTAACAACTTCACACCAAAATAAAGGGTTTTTGTAAAGACTAAAGTGCAACTGTATCATCTATGATTAGTGAGTACAGTGGATGTTCAGTGTTACAGGGTTATTGACTCTGTGATGCTTTAACTCTTCCTCAGAGTCTAGCGTTAAGACAATTATCAAATAGAGAGGCGAAGTCCCTCCCTTTCCGGTGGACCTCCATGGGACCTTATTTCGGAAAAATTATGTATTGAAGTCAATGTCGAGAAAAAAGTTATCTTTCGATCCCGTTTGAATTGTGCCATGAATTACACATATGATGTTTGTCAATTTAAAAGATAATTTTGCAAGTAAAAAAAAAAGTAAGACTTTTTTTGTGTGAAACCACTCAATGAACTACATCTCTGGTCTGGCCGTCACTACTGTAGAGATGGCAAATCCGGATCCTTTTACAGACTCGGAGTCTTCTGAGTCAGTCATTGAAGAGATCCGGATCATACGAGTCCTTTGAGCCATATGAGTCAGCATCACCAAGAGTGTAGAAATCCTACCGGTGAAACCGAAAAGTTGTTGCATTTCACAAGCATATTAAACTAACGTTACATTAACCTCCGATACACAGTGTCTTTTGCTTTAATCAAAAATGTTGATCACAAAAAAAAAGGGTTATTTTGCGATTTGGCGAATCTGAGTCTGCTGTTGACTAATGCATGACGACGAGTCTGCTGGATCTCTGGATCTGCTGCTATACGGTTACGGCTCTGAGTCCGCACGAGTCTTCTATGTTTTGCACAGTGAGTCAGGATTTGCAAATCTCTGAGTCTGCTGTTGACTCGTGCACAATAGCCGCGGGAAGTAGGGGTGCTGGAGGCGGGGCTGCGAGTGGTGTACATTTGAAAAACTTCATGTTACTGTTGTTGAAATCTCTCCTCACTTTTGTCCGCACCCCCTAAGTAAAATGACTTCCCAGTTCCCGCGGCTATGCTCGTGCATGACGAGTCTTGATCTCTGGATCTGCTATACGGTTACGGCTCTGAGTCCCCACGACTCACGAGTCTGCAGGAAGTGAAGGAAGTTCCCATGATTCAGTGAGTCAGGATTTGCGAATCTGAGTCTGCTGTTGACTCGTCCATGATGAGTCTGCCTGGATCTCTGGATCTCTGGATCTGCTACGGTTACGGCTCTGAGTCCGCACGAGTCTGCAGGAAGTTCCACTCATCCGCGTCCACTCCCCTGAGCCAAACGATAACCTCTGGCAGCTATCCTACTTGCTAAAGGCTAGGCAGATGGACTGGGGTACGTTGTAATGTGATTTTACATGTTATAAGGAGGGTAGCGAGTGACGAAATTTATAGTTTTAATTTGTACGTCACCAGGTGTAGGACTCAAAGGACACGGGTTAATCGAGAGGGGAGACTCGTTACGACCAGCTCATTACTAGGATCCGGGTTAATGATCCGGCTGAATCAGGACTCACCCATCTCTACACTACTGTCTTGCCAAACAAGGGATTGACTACCCTCACTATCACTACAATGAAACACGTCCAGAAGAATGTCATGCAAAGCTGCCTGCCTGCCTGCCTGCTTTCCTTCGATTTTCCCTGAACTGCCTGATATTTTTTATGTTCAATGTTAACCATTTGTACAGATAGCATGAAGTAGAAAAGATCGCCGATGCTAATGTAGCGTTAGCGTTAGCATGTCTCCCCCGGGGGCATCCGGGCTTAAACGGTGTATTATAGAATGATCAAACCGGTGTGACAGTACTCTTCAAAGGTTTCACAAAATATGACTACTACTCTTACTGTTTCACATTTTGGGTTACTTCATGTTACTTCATGCTAAGGCTAATACAAATGACAAGGCTAAGGCTGTAATGCTAACTAACGTGCTTGCTACAAGCTAGGTAGCTAACTTGATCCAGCCACTCCTGGTCCTTTCATCAGACGGGAAGCGAAAGAACGAGCAAGACCCATTGCTGGTATGATTACAACCTGGTACTAAGCACACAGGCATCTTGTTAAAGTTATCTTATCTTAGCTATCTCTTATATTTAGTGGAGGAAAACAATTATGACATCAGTTATGACATCACTTACGCGACTCTGGGATTTGTAGTCTTTCTAGTTGCGTATTTTTCATAGTCTTATATTTCAACAGTTTTACGACAAACTGTGACTTTTTTGACATGGAAATGATTTTTAAGATTGACAAACATCATATGTGTAATTCGTGGTACAATTAAAACGGGATCGAAAGATACGTTTTCTCTCTCCGTTGACTTCAATACATAATTTTTCCGAAATAAGGTCCCATGGGGCGGAAGTAGATGGGCGGGACTTCGCCTCTCTATTTGTCTAGATTTCAAGTTTCATGTGTGCACATTAAATTTTGCAGACAATATGTTATTTTGCCATTACAGTTCTATCCATTAAAACATAATAAAAGATGGAGATTGGTGGTGTTTATATCATGTTAGCTTCTACCGGTTAGGATTACTTATTTGTTCATCATTAAGGAGATTTTTATGACTCATTATTCATGAGGTCTCCTCCCAAAAAACAAATGAACACTGTGATTAAAACTGGTAAAACACAGAATAAAGCAGTTTCATGTTACAAATCAGTGTTTCTCCCAAGCAGTTCAGCTGTTGTAATGTTTGCTCAGCTTGTTTCTCTGATCACTCAAGATTCAGACATCCAATCACTCAAATTCTTCATTGGTTAAATTAAAATATATTTTTTCAAACTGACAAAGATCTATGAAGTATATATAAAACGGTGCAGTTAACTGGATATAACCACAAAATCGATGCATGAGCAAAGTATGGTGGCCGACTTGTGTAAATGCCTTTCAAAGGCCCAAAACATTTCCATTAGGATAAAAGCGCTGCGGTTTTAAAAACGACAAATATAAAAACACAAATTTGCCAAAACCCATGCAAAGAAGAAACATCTTCACCAACTTGACACACATGCAGCATTTAGAAAACATTCACCAACATGACAAAACATGGGGAGTGTTTTCTAAAAGCGTTGCATAATCAAAATGCTGCAAATAAAAAAACACTGCAAGAAACTCAAAACACAACAGAAACCAGGCGACACTAAAAAGTGACGCAAACCGCTGGGATCGTATGATTCATTCCGACATTACTAACTGCCAACAATCCCCAAACGTCAACCAGCACTCCGGCCCTGGTCCAAGCAGTGTGCGTCAGTAAGAAGGGATGCACAGGCTGTGCGTTTCTCCTAATGGAAATGTGTTGGGTCAATGTAGCGCATTTGCACTTGGCGGCCACCATAGAAGGGAAACCAAACCATACAGGGGACCTAAGGCTCTGTTACCTTGATTGAAATTATATTTTGCTAAAAAATGTTTGGAAACATTTGGGACAACTCCAACATAGCTTTGCTCGTTTTTAGAAATGTTACATACAGTTTAACTGTAGTGTTTAAATGGATTTGTGTATTATTTTTTTCACTAAACCACAACAGACTTCTTCATCCTGCCCTAACACAAAATATAATGTGATCCATCATTAAACAGTTTGAGAATTCAGCAGATTGGACTAGAATGGACTTGTTGAACAGAGTTACTATAGATAAAAATCACAGTAAAAACATTTGGGTAAATTTAGCACAAATTTAACCAAGCTACCTTTCCAATAATGCTGTGATTTTGCTCCTGATTTAAAATGATAGTGAATCGAGCCTGATTTAGTGTGTATTTTTCAAACATCCTTTTTACAGTCCACCACATGGTGGCGATGGTGAACCTCATGTAAATCTCTTCCTCTGTACTCTACAGGCTGCAAACACTTTGTTTTGACGGAATGAATAACCGGGGGCTGAGTAATAGGTGGGGCGGTGTAATGTGGTGTTTGGATGATCCCTCTCCCCTCACCACGCCAACCCTCCACCACCCACCACCTGCACCAACACCTTAAACCTGCCTGTCAGGTTTCTGTAAATGGAATGAACAAAGGAGTGCGTGGTCCCAGGCTGCTAGTTTTCCACTCACGGATACTAAAGGAGGTGGGACAGTCACATATGTGAATAATGGGGGGGGGCAGGTAGCTATAGGTGGTCGTTACCATGAAATGTGAGGCTTTGTTAGGATTCTTCCAACAAACAGGTCCCTTCGGAGGCTTTGTTGGGATTCTTCCAACAAACAGGTCCCTTCGGAGGCTTTGTTGGGATTCTTCCAACAAACAGGTCCCTTTGGAGGCTTTGTTAGGATTCTTCCAACAAACAGGTCCCTTCGGAGGCTTTGTTGGGATTCTTCCAACAAACTGGTCCCTATTACAAAATACTTTAATTATTGAAAATGTGATTCTAATGGAACAACATTCATTTGAATAACCAGTCTTCACTTCTTCTTAGAAAACACAAACTTCTCCTATTTCTGTTAAGTTTAGTCAATTATTTTAAATAAATGGTTATAGGATAACGCTTGTTAACCGAAAGCGTCTGCCATCAACTTATGTTGTTCTGTAATAACATTGGTTGTGATGGTAGCTCTACTTCCATCTGAAAGTGTACAGTTAAGTGACACTGTTTACAGATACACTTTGTGACCCATTCACCTGCTTGGTGAAGCTGAAACAGATCCATTTAAACCATTTTAGGCACTTACACAGTTTCCAAGTTAGTTTCTATGTCAAAACAACCTTTAAGGTTCTCAGAATGGAATTCACTGGTTGATTGAGAGATTCCTCCACACAGGTCTCAACATGGTGTCAGCTGAGAGGCAGCCAGCAGCCAACTGCCAACTGTCCTGACAGCAGTGTTGTCCTTAAACACATTCATGAACTGTGAACTGACCTATTTGAAACTAAAGAACATCAGCATTGTTAACTATTGGGATAGATAACGCTAGATGCTCCCTTGCTGTTGAGTAAATGTTTAGCTAATTCCTATTAATTAATATAAAAATAATTTTAACACTAGACGTTCTTCATGTTTTGATATTAGAAGGTTCTGTTTCATGCTGGGAAAGTAGGCCTTAGATCACATCAGGATAAGCTGTGACGTCCCTTTCTATCTTTGTTTTTGGAATCTTTACATATTTTGGTCATATGGCCAGTCTAAACATCCGTTAAACTTTCAGACTGTTTTGTAATGACATTGGTTGTTCTCCTGCAAGCCTGCCATTAAAGCTTCAGATCCAGCTTCTTTGTTTTCCTTTACTCTGCTCATTGAATCTCCATTACATTCACCGCGATGATCCGCACGTGGACACTGTTCTGTGGGCAAATATCACATATATCTGCCTAGTATTTATATGCATGGGTTTTGAAAAAAAGCGTTGAAACCAACGAGTTAAAAAAGAAAATACTTAAAACTTAAAAATGGTGAACTATGAACGTAAACCATATCTCTTGTGAAGTTTAAACCTGTACACTGGCTGAAAGCAAACATCCTAAACCCAAGGGGGGAGTTGGAGCGGGGGGGGTGTCACGCTTTGGTAACAGACTGTGCGTTGTGACCACATTATCAGCGCTTAGCTAGCCAGTTGGTCACTCACAAAGAGACGTACACACACCCTGATAAAATGGCAACCTACACAAGGCACAGAGAAGCTTTGATTCCATCACTTCCATGTATCAGCAAATTGTTTTTGCTTTGTTTTTCTGCTATATTACTGTAAAGGTCTGCGGAGGGAACACGTTGAGCACCATAAAGTCCATTTCTAATGCTAACAAGAACTCCTGGGAACCCCAACTGACACACGCACACACACACACACGCACGCACACACACACACGCACGCACGCACGCACGCACGCACACGCACGCACACACAATCTCTATCTCACTAAAACTCAATTAAATATAGCCTTTGTTTTATTTGCTTTCGGTAGCTTTGCCTTCAGGGTGTGATTTAAAGGGTGCAAGAGTGGATAAAACAAACACACTTAAAACAATCAGGGTTTAATAACCTGGCAGAATGGATCTGTTTTATTTAGATTTAAAGCTAATGAAGCAGAAGCTGCAGCCAGAGCTGCCTTTAAAGTCATTCTGTCTTCATCAGTGTTATTGTTGCAAGTGAAAAAACACACTCACAAAATTGCCATCAGTCTAAACCCCCACTGCCTGTCTGCTGAGAAAATGCCCGTATCTCACTGTCAGCAGTGGAGGGGTCCAACTAACAGCCTGTTTTAATTTCAGCCTTGTCATGACAGGATGTGTATGTGTATGTGTGTGTAAGAGAGACTGAGAGTGTGTGTTTGGAGGCGTGGGGGGACAACAGGAAGCGGAGACGATGGTGCATGGGAAGCAGTTAATAGGGTTATTTTTGCTGGGGACACTGGTGTGAGGAGGGCTGCCTGACCTCGGTCCTGTTCACACTGAGGCTAAAAATGGAAACTGGGACTAATATTAGTGTAACCAGTCATCTGCCTCTGTTTATAGTTCAGACAGGGACGAAGATGAGTGCAAGATAAAGGCACAAATATGTTGTAAAACAAGGGATTTATTCGGTAGGAGTAATACAAAGGCAGAGGTGGAAAGTAACTCATTACATTTACCCAAGTACTGTACTTAAGTATAATTTTCACATCTGAGGTACTTGTAGTACACCTGGAGTAAATTCACAAGCTACCCTGCAGTATACAAAGTCATTCAAACTAGCTGCACCTTTACCAGCTTTGAGAACACTTTAATGATCAATCATTATAAAACATATCATATATATTATTCTGAAATGGACCAATCTGCACAATGAATACTTTACTTTTGGTACTTTAACTATATCTTGATGCTAATACTTTTCTACTTTTACTTGAGTCACGTTTTGATTGCAGGTATTTTACTTGTAACAGAGTATTCCTACACTTCTGGTACTTCTACTGTTATGTAAGTACACGATATGAGTACTTTTACTACCTCTCTACAAAAATGATGTAAAATATAATGTTTATTCTCCACTTATTACATGCATGTTTCTACGACTGACTTGCAACTATAACATTAAATCAGGTTACAGGACCTTGGATTGATCAGACAAATGCAGAAGAGCCACCCATAGTTACATTTTCTTTCCTCTTTCAGTATTTTAGACAAAGTCGACACAATGCACAGAAAGCCAAAGGGGAACAGTTGTACGAGAACTGTGTGTCACAAATGTTTGGCTGAGTCACTGTAGTTTGTTATCAATGTCAAAAATAAGGAAGACAGGGATTCCTGTGTGTGTCTGGAGCAGAAGTGCAGTGACATGGAAAGAGCTTTTTTCCTTCTTGTTTTTTAGTTTTGGTGTAATGAAACGGGGGAAATTAAAATGTTTCTGAAGCACAGTTTGTCTCTCCATGACTCTGAAGGCCAAATTGTTTTCAATTCTGTGAGAGAAAAACAACCTGTCAGCTAATTTCAGTGTCTGGTGGGATGGAAGAAAGAATATTTTTCATAGTGGTGTACAGTACTTCGATATATTATTTTGACGTACTTAGTATTTTCTTTTTATGACCCTTCATATTAAGACTACTACAAAAGCAGTTCCCCTGAGCTTCAGAGCGTTTTCATATCTTTCAGCTTAATGTTTTGGTTTTAACGCCACAAATGTTTCTTGGTTAAAATTAAATGTATTTGTATCGGGAACCTAGAACACTAACCTATACATCTCAAAAAAGAACAAGATGCTTTGTAACAGATTTAGCTAAATACTACCAGATGCACATACTGTACACACACACACACACACACACACACACACACACACACACACACACACACACACAGGAAGCGTGTGGTGCAGTGGATAGAGCCTTGGTGTTGGCAAGACACTTCACCCCAAATTGCTCCTGTGGGGATTGTCCACTGTATTGAGTATGTAAGTCGCTTTGGATAAAAGCGTCTAACAAGTAACATGTAATGTAATGTAATGTAATGTAACAAAGGCTCCTCTTCTACTCACTGTTCAGCATCACACACTCAGCACCATCTTCACGTTGAGCCCATCTGTAAAAAATAATGATTTTTCTGACCTGAGAACGAGGAGGGAAATAAATGGAAATGTAATTCAGATCTCTCTCTCTCTCAATCATTCAGGTCTCCAGGAGATCCCGTCATGTCTCCCTCAGGTTCTCCACTATCAGTCACCTGGATCTGCCGGGTGACTGCTGAGTGTTACACCTGCTTCTTTCCCTTTAAAGACCCAGTGAAGTGTGCGCCGGTGCATGATCTGTTATGCTAATACGTATAGTAATGACCAAAATTGTCCATTGGAACCCATATCAAAGATGTTGGAATAGCAACGAATTTGACGAGTTTGGAATTTTCCGCTGGGAAATCCGCAGTCGACCTCCGCCTTCGTGGGCGTGGCTTGCGATCTACTGCGTGACGTCAGAAGATGGGCTCAGCCGAAGTGTTTACATTCACCACCGTTCATTTTGTCTCTGTTTCAAAGTGGAATTTACCAACGTTTTTGAGCGAGTATTTTATTGGAAAGTGTTTCGCAGTCGACTGGAAGTGATTGCCAATCGAGGAAACCTGACAATGGAGGCGACAGTGAAGAAAAAGGGAGGAAAAACACACGGGAAGCGATGCATTGCCGCTGGCTGTGGTAATGTCAATTCTGCCGAAGTGGCGATGTTTCTGTTCCCAAAAGATGAAGGTGAGTGGCTGGTGTCATTGTTTCGTAGATTCGTAGATTGTTTATGAAAAATAAAGGCCACTGTGTTTGTGTTTACTAACAAGACTATCATGGCGGCGGCAGAGCTCAAGTCGAGTTTCTCCGCCTGGAGATATTCTCACTATTTCACTTTTGTCGAGCACAAAGAAAAGAACGTTTTAGTTAAATGTAAGTTGTGTCTTGGCGGGTCAAAGATCCTATCGACTGCCCAAAACAGCAATTAAAATCTGTTGAAACATCTGCAGAAACAACATGCTGGGACGAAGCTAGTAGCTAAGACCACAGACCCAGACTCATCCGACGCCACTCCACCTCCACCTAAGCAACAGCGGCTGGATTGGCACTTTGAAACATATCTTTGTGTTTGTGTTTGTATAGACCACATTGCTTAGCAGAGTTCAGTGATGCAAATGCATGTCAAGTTGATCAACAGGTTGTATTATTCTCCGATGCAATAACAGTACTGAAATGAAGGCTACAGTATAAGGGCATTAATGGGTGCCCTTTTTTAAGTAACTAAAAAGTTACTTTTCACAGTAACGCATTACTTTTTGGTGTAAGTAGTGAAGTAACTAGTAATTGTAACTAGTTACTGGTTTTCAGTAACTAGCACAACACTGCATGTGAACATGAATGTTGCATCATGCTATGAACAGATGAATGTATGATCAGGTGATGGCCAATCCTGTGTGTAGATCTACTCTAGATCTATGACAAAATATTGTCCTCAACTAAATTGACTTCCATGGCCACTTTCCTCATCTATCCTGTCCGAAAAGCTGTCAAAATCACTCATTTCTCTCGCACCAGTATCACTTTCCGAAGTCTCCGCCATGTTTACAATCACAACTGGGCCCATCTTGTGACGTCACAGCCGCTATCGTCTGCAGCAGCGGTAGGCTCAGACGGCCGTTCACGGGATGAAAAATTTGCGATGTTTATCTCGTCCCTCGCACTTCCTAAAAACTTATTTTAGCCATGAACAGGTACAATGATATGTAAGAAATGAAACTGCCATTTCATTTTGGCGCAAAAAAATGCACTTCACGGGCACTTTAAAGTCCCTATATCAAGTAGGAGTATATATACCACAAAAAGATAATCATACCCTTTGGTATCAAAATATTGCATGCATATGTGTATATGCAAAGCAAGAGAAAACGGTCGTCAAAATGTCAAATTGTTGGTCGGTTGATCAAAAGTCCATATATTAACAAGTAATCTCTGCGAGTTTCTGACTGGAAGGATATTCCTTTTTTGAATGGCTTTAAAGGAAAAGGCAGACGTTAGAGCTCTGGGGGAGCGACATCTCCTCTTGAGGCGTATGCGTACATTGAAGCTCTGCTCATTTGCCTAGAGTGAAGCAAAAAAACTATTCTGAAGGAGCAGCAGGATGAATATGCACGGTTAAGCGGCACACAAAGACATTTAACAGGTAATGTATGTGGAAATCGGGCTCCAGCGGGACGTTTTGGACAGTTAAAGGGAACAAAATAACAGAAACTGTTTCTCCAATGAACTCCTGACAATATATGTAGAAACAAGTAAGTGTTCATCTTTATCTTTCCTTTCCCTTTCACACGTGTGTTAGGTTAGGGTTATGTTATGGAGCACACAACTGTTACTACTGGAAATAGCCCCATTGGTTTACGCAAGAATTGGGTTAAGCATCCAGGAGAAAACATGATTGAGTCTCTTCATGTTCCTTGATTTGTTTTTGGGGTCAGCATGGGGGACAGAAAATCACAAACCTTTTTTTCTCTCCAGTTGGACATCTTCGTTAGCGTCTTTGCGTAAATGACCCTTCCTCTTCACACCAGATGTTTGTTTTCCTCACTTTTCACAGCATCAACAATGGTAATGTCCTCAAGACGTCCATTGTTTACCTTAAATGCCCCAGACCATGAGCGCATAAGAAGTAGTGAGTGTTATATCATTTGATCTCTTTATCCACAGTTTGTGAGCTTCCCTTCACACGTGTTCACCCATTGGGCCACATTCTGCTGCTCGTTTTGGCTGCACTGGTTAGCTCCTTGAAGCTGGTGACAGCAGAGGGTGAAGTGAAAACCTATATTTTATCAAAAGACAATAGTCTCTGGTACAAATACATTACATTTATGGGTGATTAGACTCCTTACTTTAAAAATGATAGAAAATAGGACATACCTGTTGTGGCTGTAGGCAGTCCAAAAAAACTATAATACATGAAAAATACCATCTAATAAATAACAAACACTGAGACCTTGCATATGGCTCTTACAATACCTTTTGGAGTTATGTGTGATAAATGTATATATTACAACAAATGGTAGAATGTTTTCCTTTATTGTATGCAATGCCTTTCTGTGAACATCTGGTCCAAATTGGTGACTGATAATTCTTTCCAGAAATACATGTGATAACAACACGGCCCCCTTAAGAAGGGCCTACACTTTTTCTTGGTCATGGGAAGGTTCCAAACATTGTCCAAAAAATAATAATTTTGCAGTAAAATTATTTTATACAAACATCCATTTAAAAAACTAGACATAATAAAGTAAGGAAAAAACATGGTTGTGCTTTGTTCTACCTCAGGCAGGGGTACCTTAACTTTAAGGGGTCTTAGTTCCTGAAGTCCATTTGGAAACATTATGCAGAGTGTACTCAGGAGTCTGTTCGATGATTGTTCTGAATTATGTGACTATTTATTTTTTTACATAAATACGGAACAGGATTGCGGCCACATGAGAAAACCTTTATTGGATGAGACCAAAAGTTTAAAAATGTAGTTCTGACTTTATTCTCAGAATTGTTTGGAAAAAGTCAGAATTCAGAATTAAAGTTCTGAGATGTTAAAAAACACACATGTAAACACATGTTGGAATCTGCAATAAGAAAACAACAATGACAGTGATCTATGTGAAAGATCTATTCTGACCTCACATGGCCTGTTTCACCACACCATGGTATATGCCCCATATCGTTGCAACATCCCTAGATAAGCTAGCTTGATGCAAACAGGGGATTTAAACATGACCATACAGAACCACAGACTGATCACTTAGTTAGTGACAGGTTGTTTCATGTCAGAGAAGTTGCAGAATTGCAGCTTTAAGACAGTTTGCTCTTTGGAATCACAACAGGAAATGGTATAGATCCTCAGAAGCAGGGTTAGGGGTCCCTTCTCTCTCCCAGCCCCCTCACTCTGCCTCTCAGTGTGTCATCTGCAGCCTGGCAGTTATTTTTATAAATAACCTCATACAGGGATTTGGTTTGATTTGAAGGAGCAATCCTTTTCAATCAGCAGCCCAGCAGCACAAATTAAGTCAAAGGGGTCATCCAATCTTTCATTGTATAATCACATCATAAGTAATTACCACTTAACAAATTAACAAAAGCTTTTCCAAAATAGTTTTAGCATTAATGAAGATGTTTTTCCATTTTGGCCACATATTAATAGGCATCACTCATAATCAAAGATCCATCTGAAATTCATCATAGGAAATATGGTGAGTGTAAGACGTCAGGAAGTGGCACATCGAGACATTAAAACAGTACAGCTTGGAGAGTAATGGATTACATGTATCGGGATTACATAATCAGGACCAAAAAAAAGGTAACTGTATTCCCTTACAGTTACATTTTAAAAAAAGGTAATGAGATTACTGTTACATTTCTCAACAATGTATTATTAGAAGGATTATGTTACATGTGGATATTGACGAAATCTAAAAGTTATCTGGTTAGTTTTGGTATATATATGAAATAGGTGACTGATGACATCTTTTTGAAAGGAAAATAGACGGAATATATTTTTTAGTAGGCTTCCAAACCCTGAAAACAGGTTACTAGTTGTGCATATTGATGTCATCTTTGTGCCACTGCCTTCCTAGAACGGTGCAGGAACCACTGAGAGGGATCATCAGATGTATATTAATCAGAGTGTATGCTGCACATCTGTTCACACACCTTCTACTGCAGCAGGCTGAAGATGGGCAAGTGCAAAAATATCCACGCATGTATCTCTTTAATCTTTTTATTTTTTTATTTGGGGTATTTATACGCAGTAAAAACATTGACACGTTTTTTTAGGAGAAACACCTGGGAAGATAATGGGACTGAAATCAAGGCTGCAAATAGCATTTTTGGTCCCTAGTTATTATTTGACTGACTACTTTCTCATATCATCATCATTACATCAGGCAAGTCAAAACAATGTTGAGCACCAAACTGAAAGGCAAACAATAAATCAGACGTTATGCTGTAGGCAAAACAAGATTGTGATTCAGAGGCATGGTTCAGAATTACAATATTGCTCATTTAACAGCTCTAAATGTTGTGAAATCTCTGGCAGTATCAGTGTCCAGTGTTCACAGTGCAAGAAACAGCATGAAACAAAGATCCAAATGAATGCACTCAACTCAAAGTCACATTGAGTAAAGCACTACGAGGGTGGATTTGGGATTCAAAGGTACACATATTGAGTGGAGGTCAAAGGATTCCTCTTCACATTTCCACCAAAGGTCCAGAGCACAATTTGTTCTGTGGTGAGAAATGTTAGCACACAGAAGTGAGAGACACTCACACCTTCCTCACTCTGACAGTCGGCCAACTCTTTTGTGTGTGCATGTTTGTACAGTACATTCACACAGAAAGACATTATCTGCATAGAGAAATGGGGGTGTTTATATGCTGCAAAATGCAACAGTGCTAAACGATTCAGATGTTGTTGGCTTACTTTAAAAATGTATTCCGGTACACTAGTTACCTGTAAATCACTAGCCTAATCTTGGTATCACTATGCAAAAGTAATGTAACCTGATTACTTTCTGTACGACATTATCAAATGCAATGCCAGAAAAATAAAAAAGCGAACAAATAAATATCAATAAGATGTTTTTTACTTGTGTAGTATGTAAGACTTTAGAGTAAATAAGAAACTAAGATATTTTGGATCAAAAGTGTGTCCTCTGCTCAGAGATTTTATTGATAGGAAAACCTGCCTTTTTATTAAGCATTTTCAGGCAGGAGCCTCTTTATTCTGATTGGCTGCTTTGGATATGAACAATTAAATCACACCCAGTCAATATGCTGGCACATTCATTTATTTCAAATGATTTTATTTTCTCTTTGTTGAATTTCTAACTTGTTCTTCTTTTTTAAAATAATATATTTTATTCTATTTTACTCATTCTAAAATGGAACGACTGTCACGAAAAAAAAATTTCCACCTGGGATTATTAAAGTATTTCTAATTCTGATGATTCTGACAAGAAACAACAAAAACAAACAAAGGTACTTTTAAAGTTTAAACATGTTACACTTTTGTGTAGCATGCATTACATGGGAACAAATATGGCTACCACTTCCGGTTTTCCAGCTGACCTGGGGCATTCTACTAGCTACATTACAAACTAGCTGTAAACACATTTTTTGATGGGATCCACCTTGTGATAGCTCTGCCAGCAGTGAGCCGCTCTGTAAACTGTGCTGTGAGGTACTGTAACCTCCCCCCTCAGGAAGGGTTCAGATGCTACTACTCTTTCAGCAGTGACTCTGGGATGCACCAGCATTAGCAAACATGGTAGCTGTGACTCACAGGGTGGAATATACTCTACATACAGTACCTGTGGTGACAGCAGGAACAAAGACTTTCCTCGCAAATATGCATGTGTGGGACGCTGCATCACTCACAGGTAAACCTGAGAGTGCTCGTGTGGAGTGAAGAGCCTGACCTCGCACTCTGTTAGCGAGTAGCGACCCATACACACATTTATCATCCTCTCACAGTTTACTTCAACTTTTCTTGCATCCTTTTTGGTGATAAAATAAACCGTATTAGCAAAATGTATTTTGTTAAATGTTGATGTATAGTGCTACGGAGAGAAAAATAAACGTGACATTTGGACTGTTTTGACTGCACAATACTTGAGTACACATTTGAGGTACTTGTACTTTACTTTAGTATTTTCATTTTTATAGCACATTATACTTCAACTCTGCTACATTTTGGAACAAATGTTTGACTTTTTACTCAACTATATATGTTTTACAGATATACTAGTTAATATATAAATTCTGATTTTGATGCACAATACTTAGGAAAAACCTTTAAAATATGATTGAATTTCAGTAATTAAAACCATGGGTGGGTTAACTGCTAAAAGGTTTTGTTAAATAAAAATTCACAGTTCCTTCTTAACCCTGTAAAGCCCAAATATAGAAAAACATTAGAATGTATTTTTTCGACCTTTCAGATGTTGTTGTAGGGAGCCTCTGGAGCAGAAATGAAAGAGTTTTCACATTTTTTACGTTTTGGTACGTTTTTAGGGAAATGTTGTAATATTGCAACGTTGGGCTTAGGTGGGAGCAGAATTCCTGTATTTCTACTCACATTCTCTGAATACATATATTGAACAACCAAGGGTTGATTTGCAGGATTGATTGCTTACTTAGCCCTATATCAGTATATAGCATGAATAATAATCACATCAGTCATATTTTTTATGAATAGTCATTTATTAAATATGAATACAATGGTAGTCCCAAAAACAGTTCCTATTGTCGGAAAAGCAGAGACGGACGTCACACTTGGTGTGTACCCTTTACTGCAGTGTCTGCAGCGTCCTCTCTTTGTCTTCACTGGAAATGTGCCATTAGGTCCTTGCGTACATCCAGTGGAAGTTGTGATCTCTTGGATGGGGCCCCGTTTGGTGGACTCCCATCACCTGAGGATGGTCTCTTCTGAGCATTCAACGGGCTCCTTGATGTCACCGTCTGTGCTGGGCTCCCGTTGCCTGAAGATGGTCGTCCTCTCTTGGGTGTTTTCATGGGAGTTGTGTTCACCTTATTAGAACAGAATCAATCAAGATACATGTCAAAAATACATTAGGATACAAGTCAAAAATATTACAGTGAAATATAAAAAAATATTACAAACGGCAAATAGCAGAAATGCATTCTTACCAGGATGAGAGAGGATGCTAGATCTGCCTGAAACTGTCTCCTGTTCAGGATCTCCTGCTTTGGCATCTTTAGAGCTCTGCAGTCCCACTTGTAGAGGAGCCAGGCGTTGATCACAGCAAGGATGATGGTGTGCCAGAAGATGTACACGTACCAGCGTCGGGACTTCATGGGTCTGGTCCAGCGAAGGATGACACAAGTGTGACCGCTCTGCTGTCATACCATTTGACAGCACAGATGTTGTGGTTGGCCTCCACTCGGATGTCAAAGCTTCCTCTCGCTTTTTTCTTCAAGCTCTTCTCCTCTTCAAGGTTACAGTTGGGTAAGCGCACCTGCCTGTCCCACATAATGAATCCCGTGATCAAGGAGCTTCACTACCAATGGGACACAGGTGAAGTAGTTGTCTGCGTAGATCTTGTAGTTCTGACCTTCTGGAAGCGTGGAGGCAAGCTTCATCACAACATCACCTGACAATCCAAGTTCAGACTTGGCTCGTATCCCATTGACACTGCCTTGGTACACATCAAAGTCACGTCCTCTGATTCCATCTCAAACTCACTTTCTCCATTTTGGATGGCAGCAATCAAATCCTGCACACTGAATCCAGGACCTTTCTTTGCTGGTGGCATTCTGAAATGGGAAAAGTAATTAGTGCGAATGCTGTTTGTATTTCTCCGTTAAGTTCAGCAACACACTTACTTGGTTTTTGTAGCTAAAAGCAGCTACCGAGACCATTCAACTAATAAAATATTTACATTGTACACTTGAGTCAAACTGGCTTAGCCTATTACCATAATAAAGCAATACCTACACCCACACATGCATATAACCAGTTCAACCAGTCACACAATCCTGCCTATTACCATAATGAAAGGAATACCTACACCCACACATGCAGGTAAACCAGTTCAACAAGTCACACAATGCTGTCTGGCTAATGATAACAGGCTAATTATCATACTAAAAGGCATACATCCAAGTGTCCCAACACATTTAAGACCCCATTTAAACGCAAACGCATACGAAACGCAAACGAACCGAATACGATATCAAAAAATCTGTAGCATGTTCAGTAGCAGCAGTAGCTAATTAGCTACAGCAGTGAGCAGCAGAGGTGGGGAGAGGTGGGGCTATGGCTTCATCGTTATCAGGAAATGATCGTATAGGGCAGGGGTCACCAACCTTTTTTAGGGTGAGGGCTACTTTCACAAAATAAAACAAGTTGGGGGCTACTTTTACTCGTCTATTTTTTGTTTTTTGCAGTGTATATATTTAGCACATTTTAACATTATTATATGCTGACCTTTAACCTTTGTGTGCTGTTTGGGTCTGTGGGACCCGTTCTCAGTGTTTACTAAAAGTAAATGTATGCAATTAAATTAATTTAACCTGCTTTATTTGGGGAATGGACCTCACGTCCTCTAGGGGGGTCCACACCTCCTCCAGGGGGGACCTCACATACTCTAGGGGGGTCTGGGGGCATGCACCCCCGGGAAGATTTGTTTTTAAATGTTGAAGTTAAATGCATCAATCTGGTGCACTTTGAGCACAACATGAATTTATGGATACAGCTCTCAACACTCAGATGAAAGGGAGCTGTATACTTTTCAATAATCCAAACATCTTTAGAATATGATCACAACCAATAACAAATCATTTAAACTTGTTTATTCTTATCTTATGTTACCTAGTTAGCATTCTTTCTTTTTATTTATGCATATTTTACTAATCACTCCCCTTTTAAACTGTTTTTTGTTTTTTTTACTGATGATTTCTTACTTTATCTATATTAAATAGATAAAGGTATGCTCTCTCTCTCTCTCTCCCTCTCCCTCTCCCTCTCTCTCTCGCGCTCGCTCTCGCTCTCGCTCTCGCCCTAACCCCCCTGTCCCCAGTGGAAATTACGCCATGTGTGTGTGTGCGTCAAGTGCAATAAATATATATGCAAGTTGCAACACACACAGAGTAAAACTCTGCCCCTCATGTGCTGTATAGGCTGGCATGACTAGGCTGTTCAATGGGGCTGATGTGTTGTGTAGATTCTGCCAGAAGGAAAATCACGGTCAAACTCCTTATGAAGCGGTGAGGTGCCGCTCCACATTGCTTTTCTTCCCGACTGCAACGCTGGTCCCGCAAATCAAGCAAGAACGTGATTGGTCGATATTCATTGTGGGGTGGGGGGAGGAGGGGTGTTAGATAGATATAGAGTTGTAGTAAGTAGATAGAGTTCGCTATGATTGGGATTTGTTTATGCATAGGGTTAATTCTTTTAATTACATTTCCTTTTTTGTTTTGTGTATTTTTTACATTTTGGATTTGCTTGGCGAGCTACTTTTAGAACATGCCCGGCGGGCGACTCACGTTGCCCCTGCGGGCGACTCACGTTGCCCCTGCGGGCGACTAAGTGCCCGCGGGCACCGTGTTGGCTACCCCTGGTATAGGGTGTACACACTGAGCCGTTTGGCCCCCCAGAGCGTTCCGTTTGCAGATCTATCCACCTTGGGACCCGTTATCGTTTGCGGGGTCCGTTTCCGCGTTTCCGTTTCGGCCTCGTGTGAACGAACGGGCTATACGAAAGAGAAAAGTAGCGGATTCAACCGTTTGCGTTCTCGTGTAAACAGCACATAAGAAAGAACTGTTTCTGCCAGAACCAGAGTTAAATGTATTTTTGTAACTAATTAACTGATAAGATACAAGTAGAGTTTAAAATATTGCTACAGATATACTTTCACGTACTTTCATCAGAAATAATGTATTAATTTATTCAATTCTGGTCTTAATTCAAAATCTTAACAGAGGACACATTTAGAACTTAGTTATAGTGAATTATCAAAGACATTATATTTCTATTTGTGTTTTATTTCCATATGTGAACATATAAGAAGGGCGGGGTCCATGACAGGTGCTCATGCTATTTTGACTACCACACTGACCCAGTGTTGTAATATTACAACAAAGACATAAGCTGCTCAAAATCTAATTTAATGAATGTATTCCACAAAAACTAAATATGTACATGTTCTAGACATTGTACTAATCACAAAAAAAAATATTTGAGGCATTTTACTAACTTGAATCTGACAAATCCAGTCCAATAAAACAAAGAGATGTTGCTCATTTGAAGATTCGGACGTTGTGTGAGTGTATGGCCAGAGGGCACATTTACTACCCAATAGCATTGTGAGGCTGAACAAAAGGACCTTTTGACTATGTGAATGTAGTCTTTAAGGATAGCTTAAAGTAATGTTGTAAAATTACAACCGTGGGCCTTACAGGGTTAAATGTGAAGATTTGCTGCTTTTGTTTTATTATATATTTTAAATATTTAAAAAACAAAACCCACCGCCACTCGAACAGCTTCCTCTCGTCTGATACTTGCCTCAACAACAAGGCCGGGACCCCCCTGACCCTGGCTCTTAACCCCTCCTCAGACACTTGTGTTACATTGCGAGCAAATCTTGTTTAACTTGTGTTTTTTATTGCAAATAAAGGAGAGTATTTATCATATTTTACGTTACTTAGTTCTCTGTGAATTTAATTTGTTATAATAGTCTTTTAAATCGTTGTTATTATTGTAAAATTACTTACTTTACTTACATTACTTTTCCACAATGTATTCCTCTTTCTGTGTCTGTGTGTTCACACCGAAGCCCATCCCTGTGTGTAACCCCACTCTGATTCTGAAGAACCTGTCTGTGTTTCAGTGATGGCAGAGTCCTGCGTGGGTTAGGGTGTGGTGTGTAAAACAACACCCAGGGCTATGAAGGTGTTGCTATTAGTGAAAACACAATAGGTGGATTTAGCTAAGCCCATACCTGCAGCAGGGGGAGGCTTGGATTTCAGACCCCCCCCCCCGGTGTCCACACTGACACCCTTCGCAAACAGCATTCCCTGCTCTTGATTCGTCACTGTTTGGAGAAGCAAGCAGAGCGGCATGAAGTCAAACACACTGAAGCTGTTGTCTGAAGCTTCTTCTGAACCACTCAGTGTCGGTCAGGTTTGGTTACTGAAATGCATTTTTTTTGTATTGAATCATGGATTGCCCAAGACGTATGGATAACTCTACATGTCAAATTTCTAAAAGCACACCTTCCCCCGACTCCCTCAGCTACATGCAGGAAATGAATATTTTGTATGAACATCTGACAGTAAGTTTGTGAGGAATTCCACACCAGACCCTGAACGCGGCTCTGGCTGAAGTTGTCTTTCATGCCTCAGCTGCAAAAAGATCTTGTGGCTTCAGCACCTCTGTGTATACTGCATGAGGACTTCTATCAGTTTCAACACTCCTAGTGCACCATAACTAACTAATAGCAGCAGAGAAGTAATGTTGTGTTCCAAAGAGGGTTGGTCCTCCAGACTCAGCAGCTTCTTTTTTGTATCAGGAATCTTAGCCAGTCCTCTTGCCTGCTGTGCTTTGTTGTGCAGGCCCCATCTCTATGGATGATAAAGAGAAGAGAAGAACCACTATCATATCAGAACATTAAAGCATCAGTGGCCGATTGGATCAATAACCGTCTTTTATAGAAGTGGTCAGATCTTTTAATGAAACTTTCACATGTGGTTTTGTAATATAGCATCTTCCAGCTGTTAATCAAATCTCAACATGCTATTTGATGGTGGCTTCACTTATTTGTTGCACAGTGTAATTGTATTTGTTGAGTACTTTGCATGTGGTGTCTTTATTGTCTGCACTGTATG
This sequence comes from Dissostichus eleginoides, assembly GCA_031216635.1. Lineage (NCBI taxonomy): Eukaryota > Metazoa > Chordata > Actinopteri > Perciformes > Nototheniidae > Dissostichus > Dissostichus eleginoides. The sequence goes on from CM062264.1 coordinate 4,731,058, forward strand.
AGCTGATGTGGGGGCAAACAATGTTTCCCAATTGGGTATTAATAAAGCTTTCTGAACTAATAAAGTATAGCACTAGCAGAATCAGTTGTAGAAGTAGAAACAATAGTGTATTAGCAGCAGTAATAATAAAGATAAACGTTACTACTACCCCAACTACTGCTAATGCAAGTACTACTAATACTAATATTAATTACACACGCGCACCTCAGAAAAGTAAAAAAAGGCAACCTCTTTGCTGATGATCATCAGAAAAACTTTTCAAATTTTAAGTACAAACACATTTCTACTTTTATATTATTACTTGGTAAGATATCAAGGTCCTTTCTCCCTGCAGCAGTCAGTCTTTACAACCACCACGGCTCCTGGAAGACCCCCACACACATAACTATGACACCCCTGTTGTGAAACTTTTTTTGTTTTATATAATATGTGCATGCCCTTCCTAATAGTGTTTTATTTGTTGCCTCTATCTTCAATTTTGCTGTAACAATGTAAATGTCCCCTCTGTGGACCGAAAAAAGGTATTCTGATTCTGAGGTTCAGTCTGGTGTCTTTATCATTTAACATCTAGTCAAAAAGTTCTGCGAGGAGTGACCAAACTGATTCCAAGTCTGACAGATATTTGCCTACTTTTGAATACAGGAGACATACAGGTGACATGAGGGAGGTCTGTCAGCTTGTTCACAAAATGTATGACATCACAGCCGAGCCTTCCACATATTAATATGTATGATTTAAGAGGAAGCTCCTTCAATTGATGGTGTTCCTTTGAAAAGAAGAAATGTCTTCACACTATGTGCTATAAAATGATGCAACAAGCTCAGGAGGATGAGGAGCCTCAGCTAACTCTTTAGAAAATAGATCAGATGTATTCTGCTCATCAAAGGATATGTTATTCAGTTATAAAGCTGATTTGGGATTATAACTATAAGTATACTGGCACATCATCTGTTGTATTGTTTGTTAGTGTTACTTGGACTATCTAGTGTCCTATACCAGACATTTCAGTTATAAAATACGACTTTTTCCTCTCTAATACTTACAGAAGTATCCAAAAAGTATTATTATAATATAAATCATAAAATTCCCAATAAGCAATCTGATCCAGAATACCTGTTGTAATCCATCTGAGGGGCCTGAGGGGTCCAGATCTCTGTTTCCAGACCAGCAGAGTCACTTTTATTCCCACGTTTAAATTCAGTATAAGCTGTTGGGGTTACTTTTAGAAGTAAGTTACGTGTAAAATCATGTAATCAGTCACCTAATCTGAGTATCAAAACATAAAAGTAATGCAACCTGATTACTTTCCATTACTTTTGTATAACATAATTTTTCCAATGCAATGCCGATAAACAAGACAAATTAAATATTAAAAGATTTTATACTGAGGTGTATTATTTAAGACAATGTAATCAGAGTATAAGGGAACATAAAAGTGTAAAAGTCCCACATTTTGTTCTCAGAAGACAGCAGCAGCCACACTTTGAATATGTAAATATGAATGTGTAGGAACATGGAAACCAACAGCAGGAGGCCTTAATGTTGTTTGACTGCTTTAGTCAGACAGATTCTGCTCTGCCACATGCTAACACACACACATTCATTTCCCACTAATGTCTGTTTTTAAAATGGCTTGTTTTCCTGTGACTTCAGACCACCACTCCTTCTCCCTCAGACTGTTCAGTGGAGGGGTGTGTGAAAGCTCCTGGCAGTCTAATGCAAGTCCACACATGCCTGCATGGGAATGTCTGCCTCACCTGAGGAGACTTAAGGATTGTCAGGATGGGTGCATAAACATAAGAAATATACCTGCAGATATCTTAAATCCCACAATAAAACCCAGATGCGCATTTCCGGATCTTACAGGATGTGTCTTGGATGTTTAATGTCCACTTTGTTATGTTTTGGCTCCTGACCAATCAGCACTCCCGTGTTTTTACTTACATCGTCACCGTGGGCGGAGAGACTTCACCTGAAGAGGCCAGACACATTTCCTCCTCCGCCCTGTCTGCCCCCAGGTGAGTGGAGAGTGTTACCTGGCTAAAACCTGCACCTATCGTTCTGCTTTCCATCGGAACGGCTGCTCTTTAACTCTGGAGAAAAGGTAAATACCCATTTCATATTCTTCTCAAAGCACTCCTTTAAATGTACCCGACACCTGCGCTTGTTTTACTTCTCTCTCATTCATTTGCTCTGCGTGTACACGGTGGACACCTTTCATTAGATTTGCTGCACCTTAATTGTGACAAGGAGATGATTTGGTGTGCCGTTTTGAACCTTAGTTTAAAAACAGAGAGGACTTTATTTTGGATTTCCCTTTACGCGCTTGCGTACAGCCTCTTTAACGCGCTGTGTCCGGAGGCGCAGTGTGCACGAGGAGGTTTCCCCGTGTGTGTGACTGTGCCAAGCCGGGTCTACTCATCGCTCGATCTATGATGAATACTGCGTGGGAAAGGCTGTAGATATGATGTGGCCACTATGTTCCACAGCATGATTTAAAAGCGCATTATTTATCATACACTCACTGTTGGTGTGAGTGGATGCGCTTTTCCTTTCCTGTAGCTACACATCTAACAGAAGGAGCGCGTCCTAAGTGACAGCAGGCGGGCAGTAAAAAGATAGGTATGCAGATAAAGGGACAGGAATCATTTAACATGTATATAGTGTCTGTTGCTATTGGGACATGTAACAGAACGTGAGAGACATTTAGGACATTTGTGTTCTCCATAGAAAATGAATAAACACTATTAATCCCACAAGGGGATGTTCAGTCTTCAATCGTTTTTAGAGAACACTACCCCTGAAATAGCCTACATACACATGTACAGGATTGATAAACACTCCCGAAATGCAACGTATGCATTAATAGAGGTATCAGAGTCAATGGGGTGCAGTTGAGGGTTTGGTACCTTGCTTAAGGAAACCTCGGCACTTTTTTTGTCCGTACGCGGACTCGAACGAGTGACCATCCGGTTCCATACGGACTGAGCAACTACCTACTGTTCAGCAGCTGTATTCATGAACTTGCTTCATATTGATGCTAGACTGCTGCTCAAAGTGGTTGAAGTCATATTTTGAGAGCTATCAGTGTGTTTCATTCTCGCGTTGCTGTGATTTGGTTTTACGAGAGACCACTACAGCGAGCGCTCGTGCGCTCTGACCACCTCGCGCCTACTGGAGGACCCGAGCGCGAGTGGGCGGCACCAGCTGGTGCAGTGATGCTCGAGACCAATGCTGCATTCAAACCCGTAGGAAATAACCACACGTTCACACGCTATATTTAAAGTGGCTGGAAGACTAGTTCCCCATCATTTTTGTTTCACATTCAGCCACTGATTAATTATTTACACATCCTTCAATGCATAAAAAATAAAATGGTTCAGATTTAGTAAGCAAAAAACAGTGGGTTCCTCGTGTGTGTTCATCATATTGAAGAGTGAAGATTGGGATTTTCAGAAATATTAATAACCAGTAATATTTGACAGGTCATTGAATCACACTTCCTGCATGACTCTTGTTTCCTGAAGAATTGTATTTGTGTTGCTCAATCAAAAAGGAACTCTCAAAACCAAAATGCACCAACAATAACGAACAAAAAATCCAGAAAAGCGAGCCAGTCAGGAATTGAGATACGAAGATATAATACTTTTTGGATTTTAAATGATTTCAGTATAGTGTTACCTCGTTCAGATATGCAGCAAGATATGTCGTTTTTGATAAACACATTTTTCTATTGAATACTTGGCTAAAATAACTAAATTATTATTTCCTTTTTGGACCCCAAAAACGAATGTCTGAATTAAAGAAGAATATGCACAATTAAAGTACTTTTAAAAACGTTCCCATTTTATGATTGGATCTTGTTATCCAGGTCCCCCGAAAAGACCGGAAGTGTTATTGAACAATCTTAAGGGATTTTCAAAGCTCTAATTGTGGTTAATTCTCTGCTGAATGGCAGTAGAGGCATTTTTTTTCAAATCTAAACTCTCTTTTCTCTACCCCCACCACAACAGTCTCATCTATTAAATCAATCCGAAAAATAGAAGGAAAAAAAAGTCTAACTAAACCTAAAAGGTGAAGTCATGTCAAAGAATTGTCCCGACTCTTACCATGGCGTTTTATGCCAATGGTTAACATGACCTAGGAATATTGCAATCCTTATCGTTATAAAAGTAGCATCCCTGCACAATTATTGTAGAAATATCCAGTTAAACAGTTTCAGTTTATCACCTGAAAACTGAAATATCTGAGGAAAGCCGCTGTTATCTGTTTTCCTATGGGACTTGAACGCACCACCATTCTAGACAGTTTTGGCACGATTTTCGCTCAGCTTCCCTGCGCGTTATCCCTCTGCTGTGTGAGGGGATAATCCCATTTAGACAGAGAGCGTCCTCACACGAGGACAAGATGTTTTAGCATAGAAGTCTCACTGTGACAGATGATGATATTTAGGCAGGAATTATCCAGAGCTTCTGTAATCTTTTTTTTTGTATATGAACTAAAATAAATAGATTAATCCAGTCCTTTCAATTGAAGGAGTTATTTATTTGTGGAAAGATCACACAGGGAATTTGTGACGGTCTTTCCTAAAGAATGAATTAGTGGCTCTCGGGCAGCGTTTCCATGCAACAGCGCAGAAAGCCCCGCAGCACACTGACGCACGGATAGATGCAACCGCGTTCACCGGGACTCAGAGCGCCTTTTAGAGCCGATGGAGCGACAGGATGATGGGGAGGATAGTGCCGAGGAGCCGGGTAAGAGCTTTACACCTTTGGCAAGAAACGCAGGAATATGATGGCCAATATTTGTACAGTAGGGAGAACATAGGTGCTCTATTTTCCAATTGTCATGCATGTCCCTAAATTCCCTCTGCTTAGTTCAGGAGATAGCGCACGTGCACTGGGTCTAATACAGATGTTTGTATGGAGAGAGCAACATCACAGTGAGCCCATTAAAGGAGATTTTGACATTAAATTGCAGATAAGTGCTACTTTTATTTCTTATTTTCTCATCAGGCAGTCTCATTGAGATCACGGTCTGGGAGGGAGACCTGAAAGCAAGAAACTCTTAAGTCAGCTGCAAAAACACAAACAATACAAATCTACATTACAAGGAATGAAAATAGTTTTATAAAAAAATACCTGATGATAAAGTCTCCCATTGGATAGCAAGACTCCAGTTCAGCTTGAAGTCTGTGTAAAAATGCACAGTCCCTGAAAACAGTTCTGCCAACGTTTGTGTACAGGAGTACTTTCTAAGGTAAAGCATTGACTGTACTACGTTTTAATGAGAGAACATGTGCAGTAGTGTGGAAGCTTTATAAATGAAAATCACAAGATGGCTTTACTGCTGGACTGTAAGGAGCTTCATCCTACGGTTACACCAAAAACCAAAATATGTAGTTTGTGATTAAAAATGACACACTACAATACAATGCAGGGTAAAATGGCTACAGTTTGGATGGTAGTTTCACAGACGTCCTTCTATTTAACACAAGAAGCCTAGTTTGATTTCAATTGTTTAGGACAACCTTAATGTTGAAGGGATAGTTCAGATCATAGCCTATTGTTTATGTATCATAGCCTATAAACAATACTTGTTTCACTTTACACTCCACTGGGAAAACCCAGAAATTTTTCGACAATGTTTTCTCTAAAATCAAGCTGCGGATGGAAACATGATATAGAATACATATTTTACTACCATACAATTTAACTTAAAAAAGGAAAACACATGAACAAACACATAAACTGCAGAAACGATGTTAAGAAGTGCATTTTATTCCAGTTTGGGGAAGCCTTAAACATTAATGCTCTCTTTCCAATTGTATTTGAAATGCAGGAACAGATAAATGGTGTTGTGTAGAATTCATCCATTACATGTTGTGGAATATTGGACCAAAAACTGTTGTGGGTAGTGAGGATAGTTGATGTGTATATCTTTTAAGATGAGTTTCAGCCATGTTTAAGTGAACAGTGATTACAACTAACATTGTGGATGCTTTTTGATTGTGTAAAATCATTTCTAGGTCAAAATAAAACACAAGGTGTGAAATAAAATGTTACTGATAATATGACCAATATTATATATTTATTAGTGCAGCTAAGTGGAATCACTGCCATGAACATGAACAGATCTGCATAGGGATGCTCTTTTGGTCATTCTCAACATGTGTCCATATTTCCCAGCCATGCTCTCTCATGTGAGCTCAGTTGGTTTGACACACCTGTTCGATTCTCCACACATGCCTCAGACGTTTTGTGGCTCTCTTCCATAAGCAGGCAACATGTGCTGAACTGTTGGATAGTTGAATTATGTGGCACCCTCCTTCTTATGAAACAGAGCCATTGTGTAACACGTAAGTATTTGTGGTGGACAGGTACACATTGGGGTTGATAGATGCCAGTTCACATCCCCCTGAGGGTAAACACTGTCAGCATGCCTTGAGACCCTGTTAGATTGCTATTATATTCAATGTAAACCACTCCTGTGTAGCCAAGGCCAAGGCAGGTGAAACACGGTTCAGCTGTTGAGTTTTTCTGCAGGTTTTCTGATTCCTGGATTTCCTAAAAGTATTGGCATGATCCTAGCACCAGTTCTCAAGGCAACAGGCAAATGACTATTCCAGTGATTTGCATGGAGATCTTTTATTTTGCAGCATGTCTCTGTTCGGGCTTGGCTCTTATTATATTGCAAGTTAAGCGGTTTACTATTCTGCTAACTGAGGTCAAAGGTTTTTCCTAACCTGTTGATGCTAACACACTGCTTTTTGACATCTAAGAGGACACAAATGGTAACATGATAACCTTGTGTGTGCAGGTTTCAGAAACATGGTCTTATCATAGTCATGAATGTAGATTTACAGTAAAACATCTCATGTTGTGAAAGCAAATCCATTCCCACACTGGGTGCTGCCTGTCTAGGCTGTGTGTCAAGACATTTGGCAGATTATATCAAGACTTGGGCAGGTTGCGTTGCCATGGAGTACCTGAAACTAATAAAGCCCGTTATAAATCTGATTGATGTTATTTTAAATAAACACATAATGTGGTTGCAGACACTTGTCGGAACTTAATTGTGGCAATTAGAGGATTTCCTGTGGCAGTAACTACCAACAAACCAATAGCACAATTCAACAACAGCATCAAGGACTTTCTTTATGCAATGATAATTACATATAAAGAATACTGTTTAACCAGATAAAGAACACACATTTGGGGAAGTATTCTTGCCTGAATTTTGAGTGAGATATTCAGTGTCAGTAGGCTGATTCTGTCAAAGTCATTTCGAGACATGTTACATCAAGTTCACTTCAGGTATTTAAATCTGCCCAAACAAAACAAGCCTGCTCTATCCTCTCACATTTACAGCGAGCTTCGCCTGAGGCCCTGTCCTGTCTGTGCCAGTTTTACATAACACCATGGAGCTCAATGACCCATTTAAGTGTCATTGTTGAGCTATAGTTGCCTTCATTTCATGTACACTTTCTAACTTCCCCTTCATTGGAAAGTTGGACGCAGCAAGTCCTCTTACCTATGGACATGACTTTACTTTGTATAGCCAAGCCTCCACTAGAAATATCTCCCTAAGAGGTTCTGCGGCAGTCTAACAGCTCCTTGCTTGTGATTGATCTTCTGAGGTATAGGGCAGTCATCATGTACACCACCACTAAAGCTGGTTGTCAGGAAGACAGAAAGACTCATTTAAGTGTTTATAGGAACATCTTTCCCACTGGTTCCTACTGAAGCCGTTATAGGCTGCAAATACTGTATATTCAGTCAGAAACAGGACTCAAGCTACTGGTTAAGTCTGAATGAAACTGTTGGCTGCATAACACTTCCACTAAGCATATAAACAATATCATTGTGGAGGCAATATTAAAATATATATAGCAATGGCAACAATTCATAGTCTTATTTGGGTTATAGTCTTCCCGTGAGGGGTCTCATCTTACAAGAATAACGACTCTACTATCCAATGTTGGCAGTAAACAACTGCAGTTCAGAGGAAATTGGGCGTATTAACTTGGCATTTACTCTGACAACAGATTGTAATGCTGGTGTCCCTATTGGTTCCAATGTATTAGCTCATCCTTCAATCTTTTTACCTTCTTGTCTCTTTATTGAATGTTATCTCTTGGAAGCATTTGTATAATGTCTTCAGAAAGTTGCAGTGCGAATCCTGATTAGCCGATTAGGTTCGCTTTTGGAAATATGGACATTTCAAAATAACTATGGAATTGGGATTGCTTATGTAAGGAAGTCACATAACAAGTGAGTCAATGTTGGTTTAAAATAATGATGGAAGCCTTTTTTGACCAAACCCAACGACTCTAGCCATTACCGGACTTCGGTGCTCTTTATACTCACCTGTCCTGGCCCGTGATAACATAACCTATACTAATTGATTATGTGGGTTGTTAATTATTGTGCTTTACTTGTGTAGGTATAAATAAGAACAACGTATGAAAACAGCCTGTAATATTAACCAATCATTGCTCAATGATAGTTATGTCCCTATCATCAGTAGAAACAGGTTTATTGCCATGTGTTAACCGACTTGGCAATAAACCTGTTCCTGATTCTGATTCTTATGATGATAGTGACAATAACAAATGCACAATCCAAACAACATGCTGTTGTATTAAATAATTAACAAATGTAGACATAATTTGTCTGACTTCCTTTAAATATTCTTTAAAACATACCTCTTTATAGCCACCAACACGTGAGGCTGTCTAGTGCAGCTTTATAGAACCACACAGCACTGGTGGCATGGTTTGTAATCCATTAGCTTCAAACCACTTCTTCTTCAACGTGTCCCAGGTTTTCTCCAGACTGAGATTCTTCAACAGATTACCACTCAAACTCTTCCACACTGACATGAAGTTGTGCAGTGCTGCTTTAAAGGACCACAGTGATGGTTTGTTTGTTTGAGCTCATTAACCATATTGTTTATACTTTACATTAAGGCCGCACCCTGTTGCATTAGACAGACTTTTACCATCAGACAGTCAGTGGTTTTAGTTCATTTAATCACAAGGAAATCTCTCTGATGGATTATCTGCAGTAACTTTTGAACGGCTGCAAGTTGATTCAATTATTAATGAAATGAAATGTTAACTCAATGTATTTAACATCTGGGATGCTAAAGACCAAGTGGTCCCAAGTTGGTTTTGGTTTCTCCGCCTCCATATTGATTGTTTTGCTTCAGTCTCACAGCTCTCTTCAGTGTTGTTTCCAGCAGCAGCTGTTCAGGAAATAAACTGTGATATACACTTTGCAGTACACTATCTGCCTGGCACAATCTTCAGTTATGCAAAGTTAGCGTCTAGCTAGTGAACAGAGTGGAGCATTTAGCAGCTAAAGAGCCAGATATTACAGGAGTTGTTGGAAACCAAAACAGAGCTTGAAGAGTTTCAACATATGTTCATCGCAAAAATAACCACAAATAAACAGAGAGGTTGACTTATTCAAAATGTACTTAATTTGTAGTTTGTTATTTTCAAAGGGCAATGCACCAGAATAGTCTCTTTGCTCAGCCTTGTTTGAGGCGCAGATGTTTGTAGTTCTCTGATGGCCCCTTGCAGAACTGATAGTTCATTTTTTATTCTGACAAAATCATAAGGGTGGTGAAATGTATCAGTGGAATGATGGTACAGCATTTTACAGTCATATGTTCTACCAACAATGAACAGTCACTGAAGACCGAAGTGTACGCAAACCATTCACTGTTGCCTTATGAACCCCCCCTCTTCTGGTCTTGACGGATGATAAAGTGTCCCCAAAGAGGTTTCTACCGAAGTGGGCAATTGCGGAGTTGGCAATTTCCTCAAGGAGTTGTGTTTCTGTTAAACCTAACCGACGATAGGTTGGGACGTGTCACGTGTGCCGGATGTCGCCAATGACGTTATAGGAGCGAAAATTCTGGATCTGCTTGTTAGCACCCCCCTTCTTTTCTTTTTTTTTTGAGATGTGGGTACGGAGGAAAAGAGAGAGGGTTTTGTTGTCTGACACTTTGTGAGTTCCCTGACACACAAATTTATGTATAAAAGACATCAAAAAGTGCATTTTGCATAATAGGTCCTCTTTAACTTGTGTTTACAGGACCCAGAGAGGACGCCTTCCGAGCGTCATCTTGTTGAACGTCTGAGAACTGAGAATATCTAATATTACTAACCTCTCTAAACATTGAACACAACAGCATCGAGTTGTGTTTAGCAGTGTGTAACAAGCAGTTATCCAGTGATACTGATACTCCCTATGAACACCCATAAGAGGTGCATTCAATTGTTTTCTTCATGATGGTTCCTCCTGAGCTTTTTATTAATTACAAGTATCCATCACGGTTGATGGGAATGTCGTGATTACAGACTGTGGCCTGGTGTAAGAGAAGGTATAAATATATATGAGTGTTTTAGCCTACAGCAGTCTGTGACTGATAACCTTCATCTTGAGAGCTTCATTACACACTGAGGAAGGTGATCCTGTTGAAATGTCTGCCATTGGAGCACACTAACCTCCATCCCATAATTATTTTCAGAGATAATACTCAGCCTCCGCTAATGAGTTCACATAAATCAGCTGGATTGTGCTAATTTTGGGGATATTACAGAAGAACAGCTTGTAATATAATGGTTGAACCAGCCGCGTGTCTATCAGTATCCATGGCGACAGCTGTTTCCTGTAAATGGAGAGTGGCCTTCATCCGTCTTTATCTGTTTATTTCTAGCCTTCCTCAGTGTGCCGTGCTGCGTTTACTGCCGTCTCGTAAAGTTTGTGAGTGATCTGGGACAAGAGGGGTTAAAATGTGTTACATTTATGAACCAAATTGTTTCCATGGAAACAAAACGTAATATCTCAAAATTGTATTCTGAATGGTTCTTAATAATGTCTTCTTTTCGTATAATAAATGGCTGGTATATCATTTCCCTTGATGAGCTGCTAAACAATCTGTCTCATTTAGCAGATTATAAAAATCTGGCTTTCACATTTGGTTTGTAATATAAATCCTCACTGCATCAATTATTGTTTGGGGATTTACTCATTTGAACTTGCCTTAAGATGATCATATCATACAGTTTTGCTTATTGAGGGATTACTGAATGAGTGCATCAAGAGCCTGTTTGAGACAACCTTTATTATATATATTTTTAGGAATTTTATGAGGCTGTTATACATATTTTGAAAGCAGTGCAACGTACTGTGGCAACACTAACTTGAAAGAAAATGCATTAGTTATCCAATTTAAAGTCAAGTACAAAACAGTTCTGCTTTCAGAAAAATAGAAGCTGCATCTTAGGTTGTCTCTAATGGTTTTATAGTGCATTTAGTAATATATGTAGTCTCAGTGTGAATATTGTGTGGCAGGAAGCTTTGGCCGGGAGTCAGATAGATTCTTACTATTACTAACATGAAAGAAACACTATTGTTCAGCTGCAGTTTAACCAACAGCTGCTCTTGATGGCTCTGTTTCCCCTGTATAATGTCACTGAGAAAACAACTCAAACCATGTAATCCGTAATGGATTTGTTTCTTTCTCATTTGATGGGGTGCTCTTTTCAGTCTATTATGTATGTGCATGTTTAAAGCCTCGACACAGGAAGATTTAGCAATATGTTTTATAATAATACATTTATTTTTGATTTAAGCATGCCTTTCACGATACCCAAGGACACCATACACTTCAATTAATACTCTAAGAGGTTCAAAGCAGCAAATAATGCATGATACAATAATACATGATAAAAAACAAACAACAGGCAAACATGGAGGAGACAATCAAAGAAGACACAAATGATGGGGACAGGTTATTCAGAGGATGGTGAGCACTACAGTGAGGAGGCTTTTTGTTGGGATTTGACTGTGGTGATTGTGTCAGTAGGATGTGTGTTGTGAGGGACTAAAAGCCTGAGCACCCATGGTGATTTATCCACTGCGACATCAACAAAAAGAAAAAGTTGGGTAGAAACAGGATATTTAGCCTGGATCAAGGGCTTTAAACTCTGCATGGTCAGTGCTATTGTTAGGCTAATAACTCAATTCATATTCATCTCTCTGCTCCTCTCCCAGGATCTCCGGCCCTAGCTCGTGAGCACTCAGGCAGCCCACAGCAGGAGGTGTCTGCCAGCATGAGGAGGAACGACAACTACCTGCCGGTCCCTGGCGAGGAGAAGAACCTGGATGTGGACTTCAACACCACCGCCAGGAGCAACGAGTCCATAGTAAGACCCGACACCGTACTGTTCTACTGGGTCATGATGTGTGGCGTAGAGCAGTGACTTAGGGCCAGTACGGAGGATCAGTAAAATACATTTTTATGAAAAGAGCCAAAAAGGTGCACATTACATTTCATTAGAACACAGAGGAATATTTTCATGGCTTTGTTTCTTGACATAGTTAGCAAAGACTTGCATGCAGGGGCGGACTGGCCATTGGGAATACCGGGAGTTTTCCGGTGGCCCGGTACCGAAGTGGGCCGGTCGGACAATTCACTAGCACCCCCCCTGTTGACAATTGACTCGAGTTTCCCGGGCTGATTTTTAGTCCCAGTCCGCCCCTGCTTGCATGTCTCTGATTACTGTGAAAAATGCTCAAATAATAAGCCTGAAAGTATCAAGTTAAAAGCGGTCTAATATTTCTTTGGATTACCGGTTAACATTGGAGTTAGTTGGAAGCCTGGTTAGTCTAATCAAGACGCTGAAGGTTGGCTTGTATGTCGGAATCAAACACAGAGGGGTGGGACAAAGCGTCTGTATTTGACGACAAGGAAATGATCACCACCTGCAGTAACACTTGAAACTGGGGACATGGGCAGACAGAGTTCTAGAATACTCCTCAACTTACTAGGAATAGGAAATAGGAAAACCTCTTGCAGGTAAACCTGTGTGTGTGGCAGGGTTGTGTTTAAAAAATATGACAATAGCAGGGACCTTAAGGTGATACCATTTCCAAAAGAGTATCATTTGACACGGATTTGTGATGGAGGCATTCAGTTGCATGAAAGGTCAACACCACTCCCCAAAGCCATAGTTTAGTTTTGCAGGCGTCTTGACAAGCTAAACTGCAAATACACACACGGCCCTCTCATGAAAACAATTTAATTCTTTGAGTAAAAAATATGAAGTGATATTCACAATGTGCTTAGGTGCTTACACAGCAATGCAGGGAACAATACAAATGGAGAGATTTCCTGAAGATAACTCAGTGGAATCTTCACTTGCATTGCATCACAGTTGTTCTTGACACGAGCTGTGTTGTGTAATGAGCGCTGATGAAAGGTCAGGTGCACACACAGCATGCCAACACAGGCTCACCTCTGATATGTGATTATGATCGGCTCCACACTGTTACCATGGTGCTGGATATAAGTGATGCTCTATTATATGCTACATGTATATTGTGAACAGCCCAGTTACAGTATTCCTATTTTATGCAAATGTGGGGACTACTCAAAAGTATGTGGTGCATAAACCATTTCAAAGAGCCAACACTCAACCATCGATAACTCTAACTTATGCTTTGTCATTGCATTCATAAATAACTTTTGACTCTCTACACGTATGCCAAAAGAACCGCCGTAATTTAGGCTATAGCCAACTGTTTTATATTTGCATAGTGTCCGGGGAACAGGAAGTCATTTGTTTTATAGAACATGACTGAAATGCAACAGGGCTCTTGAATATTGAGCTTGAGCAGCAGTAAAAAGAGCAGCTATGAAAGCGCCACTTGAGCTGAAGGATATTCCTGCAGCTCGGCGCCTCTCCTTCAGCAGACAGCTTTTTCATGGTCACCACAAACAAAGTCCTTTATACTGGAGATCAAGGGTCTAAATGAAACATATGTTCATATGAGCTCAGAGTGAAAGTGTTGCAACCTTTCACATGTTTACATTATTTATAGATTTTTATTGTGAAGATATATTACAGCCAATTGACCTGTTTGTTCCGTGTCACTGCTGCAGCTGTTTTCAAAAGCAAACAGCTGTATAGACTGCTCACTACCTGCTGAACAGCAAACACACACATATTATCTGCTGAACCTAGTGGAGCATTTAGCAGCTAAAGAGGCAGATATTTCCCTCAGGAGTTACACCAGAGTGAATATTGGACCCACAATCATCAGGTGTCCAGAGACATGATATCACATGAATAATAATGTTCCTTTGTGTCTGCTAGATGTGTTGATAGACGATAGATGATATTGTCAAAAAAGTGATTGCAGGTTGAATGATCTATTTAATATTGCATTCCCTTACTCACCACTAAAATGTGTTTTTATAGTCTTCATCTTCAAGTCTGTTTCATTACAGTTATGCATGGCCTTACAGGAGGAATTATGAAAATGTGTTGTCTAGACTTAATAATAATGAAGACTTCATTTGAATTTGGTATCTTTTGAAAGGTTTGCATAATAATACATAATTGTCTTGTAAAAATTTACAATCAAATGAATCCGTTTTAAATCTAGGAAAATGTGTTTTATCCAAAAATAAAAAGTGCACTCAAAGATTGCAGATAAATGGAGACAAACCCCAATTGTCTCCCAAACGTCGCCTCTCTGTTCATGGGACACTGAAGCGGCTGTCTATACTGATTCTGTCTGAGAATGTCAAAGCCTCGAGCTGCACAGGAGCAGACAAAGTCATCTGAAGGAAATGTAACTGACCCTTAAATCATTCATCATTTCACATCAGAAACCATAGGACATTCAAATGTGACGCACACAGCTGGGACCAGGACCATGGGAAACGTACCTAAAATATTAGTTTTAGCTTGTTCTAACATTGTGATCACATGATTCCTTCCTTCCTGCAGATCTGCTGTAAGCTAGCTTGCTAATGTACTGTAGATAACCTAGCCATTTTAAATATACTGACAAAACACTTACAATTATAAAACAGACTAACTCTGCCAAAAGTGACACTTGTTTAAACCTTATAATCTTCGAACATCAACAATCGCTCCAGACCCTGCTTTGTGCGACCCTTTTTAGTGTCCCCGTTTACGTGGTGTTTTGAGCTTCGGCGTTTTTTCATTTCAGCGTTTGTTTTATACAGTGCTTTAAGTAAAACCCATTTGGCACATATGGTTTTTTTATATTTGACTTGTTTTTGAAAGTGCGGCTCATGTTTCTCCTCATGGAAATGTGTTTGGGCATTACATCAGCCACCGTAAGATAAGAATGTACACCATAGACTCTATTGTGTACATATGCAGTGCTTCTCAAAGTGTGTTCTGCGGACCACTGGTGGTCCGTGAGCGCCCCCTAGTGGTCCGTGCGTATATTGGTAAAATTTCACATTTGAAATAAATAAATACATTTAAGTTTTCCGCACTCTCGCGGGAATATCTCCGCAATGGAGCGAGGTTAAGTTTCACTTTTGATTGCATGATATAGCCCAGCGCAACACCTTCATCACACATGTTGCCACTTGTTTGTACCATTTTCAGGCGATTTGTAATCTGTTCTAGAAAAACGATGTGTTTTTTGATATTTGTGGAGTTAGGTGGTCCGCGAGTGTTTTTTTATTGGTTAATTGGTCCTTGGTATGAAAAAGTTTGAGAAACACTGCAATAGAGGAACAAAGAGAACAGCAACATAGGAGTACATGCCATCTGAAACAATACAACAATAAACATGTAATGATAAAAAGCATTTGAAATAAATTGTAGTAATCAGGAGTCAGCAGTCAATGATAGTATAAAACAGTCAGTACATATGTCAATAGTTTATTCCAAAATTGTGAGTCATTGCAAACACACACACACACACACACACACACACACACACACACACACACAATCCCCCCAAGACCTGTGCCTGGAGGCCATAATAACAACCAGATAATTCAATCAAGTCTTGGGATAACATGCTGAGAAAATATTGTATAATTAGGACCTAATATTACTTTAATTTCAACAGAAAAGCAGCCATGGCCAATTTCACTGCATATGAAATAGGGCTTCAAAGATCATTTGCATAATTGATCATTACATGTGGTCACTCTGGTGGAGCAAGGCACTAATTATGTTTTAGGAATTATACTCAGAGGACGTCTTGGTTAAAAATGTACTTCTGCTTTGCAGCAAAATCAAAGCTTTCACTTTTCCTCTAGTGGGATGAGTTATTTCAAAGAGTCGCTTTCTCACTTAGATCTTGTGCTTTTCAGCTTTGGAAATACTGAAGAATAAGCCACTTCAAAAACTGTATACACTGAGGCCAGTGGAATATACAGTGGAGTATGACAATGTTACATTTTGTTAACAAGTTTCTATGTAATGTTGTGAGCACCGTAAATGGGATTGTTTTTACCTGTTGTAATGTACAGATATCTCATATCATAAAACTGTCTGCATTGCCCTTGCCTATCTGGGTTTGTAATAACTTACTGCACATTTATTATTGGCACTGCGGCCAAAATTGTGATTGAAAGCCTCCGACGTGCAAAAAGACAGTTCCCAGTGCTGCATGCAGCTCACTGCTGCTGTGAAAAACATTATTGACTTGAAAACTGCTGGCTTGCCTCAGCCTTGAGCTTATTATGGCTCAGGTGTGTGTGTGTGTGTGTGTGTGTGTGTGTGTGTGTGTGTGTGTGTGTGTGTGTGTGTGTGTGTGTGTGTGTGTGTGTGTGTGTGTGTGTGGGTGGCTGTGTACATGTGGAAGCCCAGAGGAGAGGAGAGCCTCATTTCCCGGTGGCTTAGTGAGAAAAGAGTTCCTATTGGTGAATGATGCATACACCACCACATCCTCATGCGCCCTCTGAGGAGCGACCTCTGACCTGCTATGACTACTTCCTGTTGAGAGAGGGCTAAAGATGAGTATGTGTGTGGGGATGAGGCAGGGGGCTGCTATATACAGTTTACACACACACATTCACACACAGCAGACCCTCCTGATACTGGTTCTTATCTCCCACAGGAACAGTGGGTCGGTGGCTGTAAAAGGAAAAGCTCTTCCACTGTCCACAGTGCCCGCTGTGTCAATATTAGTTTTCAGTTTTATTGTTGATTTATATCGATTTATTGGCCATGCAATTGTCTCTATATCACTAAGTAAACACCCGTGTTGGATATCAGCAGCTTTTAATGCCATGACACATTCCCATGCAATTTGCTGCCTTCAGATTTGCGTATTCTCGTCACTCTAGGAGTTCACCTTTATTTGTACTGCTTTAACGCTGCATGTTAACTGATGAATCAACATAACATTCACATGCATCATTACATTACATCACATGTCACTTGTTAGATGCTTTTATCCAAAGCGACTTACATACTCAATACTGTGGGCAATCCCCACAGGAGCAATTTGGGGTGAAGTGTCTCAGGGACACAACGACATGCTGACTGCAGTGGGGTTTGAACCTGTGACCCCCTGATCCCAACACCAACGCACAACCAACTGCACCACACGCATCACAACCAGACACTCAAAAAATAGCTTTTTCCAAATGCCAAATGCACACAACACTATAAACACAAATGAAATGGGTCAGTACCTGTAACCACAGCAATGCTATCACTGTACACAAATATACCATATACACACCAAGCAGAACCAGAGCAACATCATTCAGTCTAAATATTGTCCAATATTCTTTTAGCTCTGTTTTTGGTCTCCACCAAGTATTCAAAGAAAATCTCTGCCTAATTTGCTATTAAATGCTTGGCTTTGTTCATCAGCTCATTTCTAACTTTGTCTTTCTTAACTTAAAGCAAAATTAGAGTGCCAGTTTTAGTGCTAGTTAGCATGCTGAACCAAGATAGTCGACATGGTAAAACATCCTCTCAACTTCTTTTTAACTGTGCAAACAAATAAACTTGAGCCCTAAACTTGTATCTACTTTTAAATTAGTTTACTTAACCGATAAAGCTGCTAGCATGGCTGTAAACTCTTGTTATTTGTTAATACCCGTATTATCTGGTAGACTATTTGTGGAACATAATTCCTTTTTAGATGCACATGTTTACACAGTATAACCCCCTACAGTATTTGTTTTTACTCTATTTGTATGTCTATCCTCTATTTGTTCCCTGTTGTGACCTTCCTTGTTTTGGTGACCCAGTGACATCACTTTCCCCAAAGCATCATCAATTCTCATGTAATGTAATCAAAACAAAGATGTATCCGTCAGAGTTTATACAGCACGCCTTTTGTACTATGTGTCAACTTTGCCGAGGGTCAGTGCAAGTCGCTGAGGATCTGTGTGTGTTTGACCCATGTGTGCCTCATGGTTGTGTCAGCAGTGTGTTACCATAACCTCTGCCAGCACACACACACATTCTACACACACTCACGCAATAACACACGCACACACACACACACATGTGAATAGCCTGGAGTTTAATTCATCAAGTGGCAGGATACACTCAGCTGTAGACAGACAGGGCAAGGTCAAAATGACGTTTTTATTTAGATTTATGCTAGATTGCATCAGAAAATACATCTGAAAAAAAAATACGTCATCAAAGATGGTGGTTTTTCAGAGTTGTAACAGAAACTAAAATAATGAATGTTGTCAAATTGTAGTTTCAGGTTATTTTCTGCAGTGATATTTTGTTGGTGGCCTAGTCTTAATAGAATTTCATTCTAAATCCTGCCTCAGCGGTTTTCAGTGTGTTAATATGAGTACAATCTGTTTTGAGACTGCTCATAACATACTGCAACATACAGTATATATTCAGTATACCAGCCACATAAGCAGTTGTAAACCAATCCCTTTTCCACACAATGTAGTCTCCCTAATATCCTGTTCTAAATGATGATTATGACTTAAGCATTTCAAGCCTGTAGATCCTATATTTCTGCCTCTTTAGAGGCATCTTGCAAAAATAGTTAAACTGTGGCTTCCTGACAAAAAGTCACACTTCAGACAATAACATATTTAAGTAAATAAGCTGCAGCAAACTGTCCATTTATTTACTTTCTTAAAGCCACCATTTTGTTCTGGTCTTTAAAAATCATTTGGCATTCATCTCCAAATGTATTGGATAATATTTACTTAGTTGAACGTAAAATGAATGTAAAAACACATGACAAACAAATAAATATGGTGGGTATTTATTTATGAGCAAAACAAATGTGATGATGTTTTAAAATGGTCCTTAAAAGATGACAACGAAACAGAACTGAACTCAGACTGAACTACAACAGTCATTAACCTGTCCTTAACAAAGCTAACCTAACTGACTATGTAAAATATATACTGGCTGGAAAAACCAAGAGCCGTGAGGGATGAACAAAACACAACACATTATCTACAAATAAACAGTCACACCCTAATGCAAAATTAAATTGTATTTATTAGATGTCTGTAACCAAAGATGAACCTAAATTAAAGTAAAAGTGAGCGTGAATGAAAATGATAACATCCAGTATTTTTCGGCAGTTTGGGGCAGGCAGGAAATATTTCATTTATTGGGGATTATTTCTAGCGGTAGATTAATCCACATTCTGTGTTGTAGTGAGTATATTTGTGGCAGCAGGATAAGTGTGTGTATGTGTGTTCATGGTTTTGAATTCAAAATAGTAAGGAGCATGTTATGTGTGCCTCTTTCATGTGTTTTTAATAGGCGATGGAGCTCTATGCCACAGAAAGGGAAGATTTATCATCAGTTTTGTCCTTTAACTCTGCACATGGCAGGTTGAGGGCATGTGGGTATATTAAAATACAACTATTTGTCATTTTTTCTCTTGGTTTGGACAATATAAACCAAATAACAGAGATGAAAGCACCCGTAGTCTCTAGATGCAACATGCAGCAAGCAACATTCTTAATGTGTTTTAAAGTGTGAGGTGACATTTTTGCAGGAACTTGCCTAGCAGTATATTAAAGGGTTTTATAACCCACTGTTTGACAAGAACAACAACATATATCATTTAATACAGTTGGGAATTGAAACACAA
The DNA here is from genome assembly GCA_031216635.1 of Dissostichus eleginoides. Classification (NCBI taxonomy): domain Eukaryota; kingdom Metazoa; phylum Chordata; class Actinopteri; order Perciformes; family Nototheniidae; genus Dissostichus; species Dissostichus eleginoides. The sequence goes on from CM062264.1 coordinate 4,750,965, forward strand.
ATAGACAAATATGTGTATATGTGAAATAAATATTCCATGAACAACATCTTTCAGCTGGACAAGCACATGTTTGTTGCATGTACTGTAGCTCCCTGTTGTCAATGACAGTCAATGGTGTAACATTGAAAGTGTGAACATGTGTGTTGCCCTGGAGTGCATCAGTCCAGTGAACCATGAGGCAAATATACTGTACTATACGGAGAAAGAATAGCATGAAGTCCTCTGACGACCATGGACTATGTTATCTGCCCCTTTAACATGATGGCTGGAGTTTTTTGTAACCGCATATCAGTTCTGCACAAATGAAGATGTTACACTTTACAAGAATAGAAAAGATAGATTATGTGATAGTTTCATAATCTTTAAAACCTCAGGGGGGCACAGGATTAAAGCATGGAAAAACATGGAAAATACGCATCCATACCATCATCTCCCAATACTTACAAGTGCTTCAAGTAATATTAGATGTAGATATTAGAAGTAGAAAGTTCCACTAGTTTGGTCCAACCAGTGTTTCTTTCAGTATATTGAAATGTTTTTTGGCAGCATCATGAGAACAACGTCATTGTTCAATTTATAGACAAAAAAGGATCAGGCGTTCAGATAACTTAAAGGTCCCATGTCATGGCCATTTCTACTGATCATAATTCCATTATTGAGGTCTACTAGAATAGATTTACATTGCTCAATGTTCCAAAATGACATTGGTTTTCTCATACAGCATATCTGTATAGTATGTGTATTCACTCTCTGTCCTACACGCCTTGTTGGAGCTCCTGCAAGGAGAAAAAAAAAAAAATGTTTCATTAGTTTTACCAAAATAACTTGATTTCATTGTATTTAAAATAACATTTCCAAAGAAATAAATCCTTCAAATCTGCCTATTCAGTTTCTGTTTGAATGTGAAGGGTTAAATTAAAGAAGCTCGTCTCTGCGAGTTACTGTGAAGATAGGAGCTGATTGTTGCTCCAGCTATGAATTCACAGAGGGCCCGCTATAGTAACTCAATGAGAGAGTAATGTCAAATGACAGTACAATTGACCAATCATATCTTCCCTCTAAATGGGTGGGCTTTATTTTCGCGGACTTTATGACAAGTTCCGCCCGCTGTGAAGTCTATGCAAGTGGTGCAGTGACGCGTCCTAAAACCCGGAAGTAAGCTGCGCTCGTGTTCCCCTCGACACAAAAACAATGGGATTTCTCCATAGGATTTTGGAAAATAGCTCGAAATAAGGTCTGTGGAAAACGAACCTGTTTGATAAATGCACGTTTTGTTCAGCCGGATAATATCCACATGTCTACCCTACTTTTATAATTTTCGAATCATAAATCTAATCGATAGATTTATGATCGATAGATTTATGATTAGCATAAGTTCGTTCATGATGGCTCATGTCAGTGACAGTGATGACATCGTTGCGAAATTATTAACCGAGTCATTTTCAAAATTGAGTTACAATGATAAATTGGTGAGAAGAGATAAGGCTGAGTGTGTGTGTGTGTGTGTGTGTGTGTGTGTGTGTGTGTGTGTGTGTGTGTGTGTGTGTGTGTGTGTGTGTGTGTGTGTGTGTGTGGACTTCGTTACGTCAATAGGACCCGGAAGGAAAAAATGGAAAAAGAGAAATCTCCAACGAGGCGTTCTGGGGCAGCATAGACAGGTCTTTTCTGTGTTAGAGTTTTACTCGCTACAGGGTGTACTTTGAGGGTTTGTGACTTTGCAGACCGTTTACATGCAGAAAAAGCTATATAACACACAAGGGGACGGGTAATAACCGGAAAAGCATGACATGGGACCTTTGAAGGGGACCTATTATGCAAAATCCACTTTTCATGTCTTTTATACATCAACATGTGTCCCCTCTGTGTAAAGAGATTCTGAAAGTTTCAGGAACAAAGATTCGCTCTCTTTTTGTCCTGATCCATTTATATAAAAACTGAAAATGAGCTGATCAGATTTTGGCTACTTTATGATTATTAGCCATTAACCAACCAAGGCAGTTTCTGATTTGAGGCTATTTCAGTGAAACAAGGCCGTTTTTATGGGATGCTGCAATGATCTATTTGGTATTTCGAGCAAAACACTTCAGAGATATGTTTTGTATATATCTGAGACCTATAATATATTGATGAAAAACAGTATAATAGGGGACCTTTAACTAAGTTATTAATATTTTTAAGGATGTGTTTAGGGGCATTTCCCGTAAGCAAGCATGTTTTGTCATGACTGTAATATATCTGAGGACAACAGGTACCAACAGGTTCCCACGCAATGCTAAACAAGCTATGCAACACAACTGCCTCGAAAGAACAATAGGGATAGTGTTTCATTCTTCACATGAAACATGTTTGTGAGTGGTTCAAGGAAGTTTTGCTAGAAAGTGAATTTTTGGTGGTGATCGCAGACATTGCTTTGGTGTGACAGAAAATATTTGACCACAGTAAAAACAATGGAGAGATTGTTGACCTTGTTGTATTTTAACTTTGTCCTTCTTTTTAAAATAGATGTTTATATAAATAAATCTAGTAATTTCCCTCTTTGCCTGTCTTTCTTCTAGCCAATGAAAAATATGTATGCGGATGACGGCTCTTCTCTGTCTTCACGACTTGGCCCATACTTCTCTGACGGGCGGCGCCGGGTGGACTACGTGCTGGCATACCAAATCCAAAAGCCTGCCAGCGTCCGGCGCCAGTCCTCCAGGTTCGGAGATAATAACTTCATCCGACGGATCCGGCGCAGCCTGAGCATGAGAAGCAGCCGTGCCCCCCTGCAGCCAAAAGAAGACCCTGAGATCGCCGCCCAGGATCAACGGACTGACTACCATGAGGATGACAAGCGCTTTCGGCGGGAGGAGTTTGAGGAAAACCTCCTGGAGACGGGGCTGGAGCTGGAAAAGGACGAAGCGGTGAGATATAAATGTGATTTGACAATTGACCTGTCTTTCAAGGTTTCAGTTGTAGCACTATACCTTAGCATTTTACAACATTAACATTGGCAATACTTGAAATTGTTAGTCCTATTTGAAACTGACTCCATGCTAAAAGGCTAATGCTAAAGCTGCATGTTCCAGGCAAGTCATCCTGAGCATAATGTTGTTATCCAGGCAGATTAGCAACATTGCCCTTAGATAGCAGTGTTTACCAGTTAAACATGGTAAAATAAGAAATACAAGATCAAACCTTTTTTTGTATCTAACATAAACCTCTTTGTCTGCTTAGTTTACAAAGATTTAAAAAAATTATTTGTTTTTTCTCCTGGGAAATGGAATTGAGTGAGAGTAATAGATCTGAAATACATTTCCATTATTTCTTCTTATAAGTCTCAAGACGGACTACCTGCTATAAAATAGCTATTATACGCTCTTTCTTCAGCAACATTTAGGATCAAAGTAAGTCCAAAGTGTCAGCCATTGACAAAGCATTGAGTGTACTAGTCCCTACGTGGTCTGAATTAATATGCTTGCACACTTTACTGAAAGAGCTTGAAGATAGGAGTGTGATTTTGTGCACAGTATGTAACATTAGGTGCTCAGTGTGTAACATCATTGTTTTTAACAGGTATGTGTGTACAAAAGCGTATGATGATAAAAAAATAGAGGAACTAAAGAAATACAAATAAAATCTGAAAAAACAGGAACAATAATGATATTACTAAAAGAGGACAGAATATTATGGGTCACTGAGTGTTCAACAACACTAAGAGGCTGTGCTTGAGCTGGTATAATAAACAATGTTCACCAGGAGGATTTAGCTTGTAAGTGGGCAAATATTTGCTAATTAGTATGTAACACAAAGTAAAACTGATATTTGACAAGAGGGAAATCGTTGACCCGTTTGTGGCACGAGAAGTAATGTCAGAGGACTGAATACTTGCAAACATATTGTGCAAAACTGTGAGAAGTAGCAGAGAAAGAAAATACATTTTGCCTTTGATTCCAGCGCATATTAAGTAAGCAAGTCTGTTTTTGATTGGCTCTAGCATGAAACTTAATAGGCGCGTTCACACCGGAGTACTTTTCCCGTTTAGTTCTGATAGTGCCTGGAATTTTGCGTTCACACCAAAAAGAGAACTTAGTTCCGAGAACTTTTACCCCCTTTTTAGTGCCTGGCTGCCTGCTAGAGAGGTGGTACTATCCTGGGGAGAAAAAAGTACCAATTTCTGATTGGCTGGGCGAATTGCAAACCACGCCCCGTAAAACTCTGAAAGGTTTTGTGAAGCCGCCATTGTATTTGCTGGCATTAGCATTATTAGCATTAGCATTAGCCCCGCGCACCAACGGAGAGAGAATAACTTGTGGCAACACAAAAAAAAAACATGGAAGCGGTGGAGTGATGAGGAGGTGTCGGCGTTCTGGCAATTTACTCGGAAGGCTTCAGTAGAAGCTGCTGGGAGTCCCAGCAGCTTCTACTGAAGCCAGTCCCCAACTCCGGGGACTTCCGGCCGGGGACTTCAGGTGGCAGTATACGCCGTGAAGTGGTTTGCGGCCTGCCAGTAAACCCAAAGCAGAAGAAGAAGAAGTGACGTCAGCGGTTTCATTTGCGTAATCTTCCCTCAGGGAACTTATTCCGGTGTGAACGCAATCTGTACTTTAGTTCCATGGGGGCACTAAGTGCTGGCACTAAGTGCTGGGCACTAAGTACGGCAAAGTACTTGGTGTGAAAGCGGCTTATGAGACAAAATATGTTGTTGCCTTTATAACTTCAAAGGAAAGGCTTATTTTAGGCAATGTAGTTCTTCTGAGTATATGCTTACATTTTAAATACTGATCAAATTGGTTTACATTGTATTAAGGGTAGAACAGACTGATCTATTGACACTCTTTTTAATTTAATCCCCCTCTTTAAAACTGACTCCAGAGAATTACTCTGGTGTTTATTTGTACATCTTATCTTATCTAAACGTGGATGTTTGTTCGGCTATATTGTTAGAAGCTCTTGTGTCACTGCTGAGTATTTGCTACGTGAGTGGACCCATGAACACAGGGACTATGTTTTCATTAACAGTGAACCAGAGCTATTTGTCATCTCCTCGTCCGTTTTCTGTAGAAAAGCTAAATGGGGGGAAATTGACTCTTAGCACAGTGAATCATCCAATAAAAACTGCACGAACAAACCTGTGACATAATGTAGCTTGATATTTAACACATTTTTAAAAAAAGAAAGAAGCTTTTAGCAACTCACAGTGTCAGGAGATGTCACTCTAAATGGTTTGAAATGTTTGGGCAAACTTTGGAGAAGGTGAACTATGGAGGACGATGAAGGTAGGAGTGTGCCTATAGATCATATTCTGTAGGCTGATCCATGATGGCAGCTGCCCTGATGATAGATATAATTAGCTTTCCTTTTTCAAGTCCATGGTTTTCATATATCTTGCCTTTGGGTTTTTATCACAAAATAATATTGCCACTTTTGAAGGAAACTAAAATCATAAAGCTGTGTTTACATTTTGCCCATTTAGTTTAAGTGTCGGTGGTGTTAGGTTTGTTCATGTGGACTAGCATCTACTAAGAAAGGTATAAGCCAATGTGGAAGTGCCCTAAACCTGCATGTTGTTTCTTAATTGATTTATTATGGTCTGTTAAGGTCCCAAATGCTAGTTTCAAGTCTTACGACATTATGTACATTTTGTAAATATGGTTTCTTTGAAAGTGAAAAATACGTTAAAGCATAGGCTTTAGGTCTTGGCTAACTTGTGAGTGACAGATCCATTCAGCCCAGTGTTGTATGGCTACATAATTTGAGCTTTCACGGACAAAATTGTGGTTTTGTATTTGTTTAGCTGCCTACCTTTCACCACTGCATGGCTGCTGCATATTCTTTTGATGACAAATCTGGTTACGTGGACATGAACTCAAGTCTGGCTTGAAGGTGTCAGATACAGCACTAAGCAAGAATTGAACTATTCCTTAAAAAGTGCAGCTATGTTCTAAAAAACATTGTTGCATTCTGAAAAATAAATAAAATAACATCTGTCTCTTATTGACCTGAGTATATCAACCAAAATTCTGTATTTATCTAAGCATATAGCAGAGGCTTTTGACAAAAGGTTCTAGGATATTATGCTGTTGCATTTTTCTAACTTTGGGTAGCTTGCTCTTTTTTCCCCATACATTTGTAGTCAGACTTGATTTAAACACTAACTAAATGATGAATTTAGATGTACCATAATGGCTGTTTTTAATAAACAAACATATAAATCCAATGAACATTGCCGGATCCTTCCAGCTGCAGCAACCTTATTTCAACACGGATTTACTCTATCAGCTCACAAACAGAAATTATTGATTTTATATTTAAATAACTGGAAAATCTCAGTGATGTATACCGTTAGTCAGCTAGTTGGAATTTGGTGGTTATGTATTTCTGTATCCAGACAGGTCAGTGTGCCGAGCTGAAGTGTGTGAAGTGAGTCTGGCAGTGTGTGAGTGGTTTTACATAACAGCAGGCCTAGAGGCTGCAGAGACATTCACATATGCAGCAATAAAGATGTGAGTTTTTTTTTGCAGAAATAGCTGCAGAGGATTTTTCTTGGACTAGAGATGGAAGTAGAGATTTCAGAACAACAACTTTCTGTTCTGCCAGCTTGTTTGTTCTGATATGTCAACAAAATATGCATTATTTATAGATGTGGTTTTAGAAAATAATGAATTGTCCCAATTTTATTTATTCCGTTTATTTCTCAGGGACATTGCATATTCATGAACATGACTGTGAATATGTTATTTACAGTTCAAAGTGGGTGCAAACAGAATATTATTTTAATATCCAAACTGTGTTTGTATTTCAGACTAAGATCTCAGGAATTGGCTTCTTGAAGATCCATGCTCCTTGGAACGTCCTTTGTCGTGAGGCTGAGTTCATGAAGCTCAAGATGCCAACCAAGAAGGTACTCCACCCATCAGTCAATCGCCAATTTGTCAAATGCATATTTCCCGTAGCTTTTTCTTGTCATTAGGCTAATTGAACTGGTTCCAGAGCTGCACTGCTTTGTGACAAGAGTGAAGACAAATGTTTCCTGTTCTGAGGCCAATTTGCAGTGACAGCTCAAACAAGCCTTGTAATGTTAATTTGATAGAAATCCAACCGGATTGCTAAATGCATAAATAACCAGTGGAAATGTGTTTAATTCCATATTGTATCATGTTTTCTGTATTTATAATGGTAGTGTGTGTGGCAAGAATCTCACTACATCTACCTTATCATGAATTAATCAAAATTAGAGGTTTTGTAAATTGGAACAAAACACAAAAATACGAACCACATTGTCTGAAAATTGTGCATTTCTGTAGATAAATACCAGATTAAAACCTCAGCAGTCACGATTTTAGGTTCAAAGGCTATCCTCAATTAGACATATCTAATGGTTCCAACTAAGTCAAGAGCTCTTAATTTAGTAAAGGTGTCCTGCAAGGGCCTAGTTTTGGTCCCATTCTGTTCAGTAATTACATGCACACAATATTTTGTCCTAATCTGGCCATTGTAAACATAGTCTGCTTTTGAATCATTTTTATCCTATAACATTTTAAGCTTTTGAAAAAAATTCTGATGACCACCTTTTTTAAGTATATGCAGTGAAATAACATGCAGTCCTCTGATTTCCAGCTAAATGTAGTTATTTGACCTCCCCTGCAGGTTTACGAGGTGAAACAAGGCAGTAATCTGGTGGAAAAGATCCGACTGTTCATCCACAAAGTCACAGCTCCCCTCCACCCCAAAGTGGACGCCAACCGGCCACAAAGCATCAAGTCCCTCTCTCACCCCTTCTCCAGAGAGAAGCAGCATCTGTGAGTCACATCTCTGGGGACTTTCTGTCTGTAATCTTTCTAACACATGTAGCTTTGAGCATCTTTGCTATGCTATGTATGTACATGCTAAAAAGATTGAACACATGTGATGCACACTTTCTGACAGAATGTTTACAGGACACTTATACATTGATGCAACCTCATTAATGCACTTATTTTACAATGGAAGTTGTGAGGTATATTGGACGATTGTCATCATAGTAAAATGTACCTTGTTATCAGTCTATCCACCAGCAAAGACATAGGCACAAAGGGAACAAAGCCTTTGCCATAGATTGATACACTTAAAATGTGAAATTATTTTTAATGTGAGGTGTTTTTGACAGCTAGTGTTAGGAGTAGAACTGATATAGATAGTTTAGATAGTAAAAAAAAAAAGAATATAAATATAAGTCCTGCAAATGGTCTCAGGACATCTCTATTTACTGTGGATTGTTAACTTAAAATGCTAAGATGTTTCTGACCATGAAATCGATATTTACATCAGCATTTCAGTCCATTCCAAATCTAGTACACTGGATCGACACAATATAACTCTGCAACAACATATTGACCATTGCATCAGCCCAGTCAGCGACTAGCTGGTGAACAGAGTGGTGCATTTAGCAGCTAAATAAACATTATTTTCTCAGGACTTGTTGAAGAGCAAGAGTTAAGAAAGTAAATATTGGACCTACATTTGTCGCGTGGACACATCTTGATGTGAATGCTAGTGTTGCCTGGTGTGTTATGGATGAGGCAACTATTCACTTATACAGTAGTCTGTATCACCTCCACATGTGGCTCACACCTCTGTTCTCAACTTTGAAAAGTGGAAGAGCCTGAAAGACACAACTTTGAAATATCTATAGTTACAGTAGTTGGCTAAAGGATTCAATGTTATCCAGGTTGCTGAAGAAACCGTTATCTTTTACATGGGTGTAAACACTATTATATATAAATGTAGGGTTTAAGTGTGTTTAGATACGGGATAATCTCAGTCATAGATTCAAAGAGAATGTTCCAAAACACATCATTTACCTCTGACCTGGAGTATTTTGAGATGAGTTGGTTGCAGATTGTTGCAGGAATTATTTATAATTTTGGTCGTCCCTTTAAATATCAGTAAGCAGAGCCATGTCTGCGAAGGTGCCATGTATCAACTGAATTCTGCATATAGTAGGATAATCCAGTAAAACTTCCATAATAATCTCACACTGCAGTAAGATATTTCAATAGATACAATATTCTGAAGCGAGAGCTCATGGTGAAATATTCTCTCCAGAGTGATTATAAGAATATTGTGTTGGATTTGAAACCTAAAAGAGGAATTACCATGTTTGATGATGTTTCACCTCTGAGTAAAGTAGCATTACCCACACAGACACACACAGAGGTAGCAACCTCAGAGGTGTCAATTGGAATCAAATCCTGACAGGAAGGCTGAAGCGTGACGCTCTCCTGCTGCATTCTGCTGAAGCTCCCATTCCTAAGCTTTCTCTGCCTCCAGGAAATGAACACAACTCGCCTGAATTGCAAAAGTCATTTACATTTTCTCAACAGTGTGTTGGAGGATTTTGGAAAAGGCAAAATAAAGGTTTAGACTCATTTAGTGGATAAACTACAGACAGAAAAAAGGACTTATTTGCTGCTTTCAGTCCCAACAAGTAAAAGCATTTTGAAAAGGCAGTGATCAGAGAGGAAGAATGTCTTAGCATAAACGTCAGCCTGCTGGGATGTATGGAGGAGAGAGTGGGCAGTGGGCAGCTATATTTACAGCTCTGACTAACAACTAGCAGGAGATCTCCCTCCACATCTTTTCCATCACTTCATCAGTACTGCCATTTCCCATAGATTAAGCCTAGATTACAGTAACAAATGTCTTTAGAAACTACATTAACTCAATCTGGCTTTATCAGACAGTGCCGTGCCTGTTCCGCCCATTGATTGGCCTCCAAGTTATGCTGTGTGCAACTTTCTCCAGAACCACTCATCCGAACAACTTCACACTCCAAACAGCACATCTTTGGGTCCTCATGAATACAAGCGCCAAACGTGAAGTCGATCGGATGAACGGGTGACGAAAAAATCGAAGGATGGACAGACTGGGGGGCCTTCTAATCAAACAACCCATTTCAATTAAATAGTGTAACCAATTCAATGATCAATTTACCTTCAGATTAAAGAATGGGAGGCAATTGATTTTGGGCCGTTTGGAGCTATAGATCCAATAATCAATTTTGAGAATGTTATTATTAATGTTGCACCCCAGGTTAAGTCGTTTTTCTGGAAAAGGATCAACCACAGGCATATGCAAGCTCTTCATTAAGTAGTTAAACCTTTATAAGTAGTCATTCATTTCAAACATATTCCCGAAGGACACTAATGGCGCATTTCCATTGCAGGGCCTCGCGACCCTCTTAGCCCCTGTCCAGCCACCTCAGCCCTACTGCCCATCCCTACTAATGGCGCATTTCCATTGCAGGGCTTCGCTCGGCTTAGTACGGTATAGTTAGGCCTTGTTAGGCCTTGTTAGGACTGGCTCACTTTATGCTGCGTTTCCATTACAGTTTAGTAACTGGGGCAGTAACTATAGTAACGCAGTGTAGGCGGAGCCGTGACGTCATCTTCAATGCGAACCACAAAACCAACATCAGCCGTTAGCTGTTAGCCCTTAGAGCTCACAGCTCCTCATATCTGTTCAGAAACTAGACAAAAGTTAAACAAGTACAAACCACAGACTGTCTGTGTCATGGCGAATACAGTCGCTGGTTTATTTATGTCTGTATAGGCCGTTGTTGTGAGTGTGGACGGTCGGAGCATATACTGCGTTAGCTTAGCCAATCTCCATTTAGACAACACGCATTTTAAAAGGTTTTTCGCCTGCCGTCTGTCTGCAGACTTGTCAAAGCATTAATTCATGGTTTGTACTAACCGGTATCAGTATGTTGTTACTTCGGCATCATTTTGAAACGTGTATTACAATTAAATCAAGGTCAAATATGTTCATTTTGTTGTAGTTGTAGCCCCCTTGCCAGCGATTCTCTCTCTAGTTTAGCATACTCAGCTTGACTCAGCCTGGTTGTTGGCCCGCTAAGAACCTCGATTTTATGGGGCCAGAAAAACTGTGAAATAGTACCCGCTAGCCGGTACTACGCCAAGTGAAAACGCAACCAAAAATGGTCCGTGCACGGCACGCTTAAAGCGCGCTCCGTGCTGTAGTGGAAATGCGCCATTATTAGAACGGCATTTCTATGACAGTTACAGTCCCATTTTCTTTGTCAACTTGTCCGACTGAAAACCCATTTGAGTTAGTGTGATTCAGTATTGGTGAAGCGTCTTAGAGATGGAAAATGTGCCAATAATTGATCCTGCTAACTGCAGCCAGGATGGTTGTGCCACAGCAGTAAGCTCATGCAGAAAGCTCAACTATTAGAAAGATGGAGAGAAAATGTTGCTCTAGCAGCAGTAAGTAGAAAAATAAACTGTTGGAAACATTTTCTCTTCATCTCTAAAACGCCTGCCCATATTGTCTGACTCTCTTTTTGATCCGTCAAAGTCCGTTTTTGGGTGAAGCTTTTCAGTGTAGGCAGTTGCCAATGCCGGAATAGCAACTTTCCTGCAGGATATTCGGCATTTGTATCAGGCCTTTACCATGTTCGAAGATATTCAAATTCACCTGCCTTTGTTGAACAGCCAATAGTATTGCTTTCTTTATTAAATGATCCATGAACCGCCAAAGCCTAGATGTTCTGAAGTCTGAAAACCAAGAGGGAGAACAGATGTCTTGTTTCATCTCAGTCCACTTGAATTATAAAAGACTCCAAGGTTATTATGGAATGTTTGCCTAATATGTCCAAGTAGTATATTGCCTACCTCAGCTTTAATGCCGCCTGTCAGTGAAGGCAGCATTTGGACTTTCAGCCAACACAAGCACTGAGTGACTGACAGCAGCCGCCCACTCAGTCAGTGCAAACACTTTCCAGTGCTTTTTTCTAAAGATGCTTCCCCATTGCTGCGCAGCAGGCGCCCTGACGACCGCCCTGACGACCGCCCTGACGACCGCCCTGACGACCGCCTACCTGCCAGGGCGGTCCCCAAATCAGCACTGTGGCTTGGACAGAGCCAGGTGGTTACCACAAGAAGTTCAGCACAGTGATACAAATATATCTGAATAGACCTAATATCATGATCAGACCTGCTTCCTCTCTGCCCTTTAGTCAAATAAAGTAGACATTAGCCGCTTTCACACCAAGTACTTTGCCCAGCACTTAGTGCCAGCACTTAGTACCCAAGGGCACTAAGTACAGATCGTGTTCACACCGGAATAAGTTCCCTGAGGGAAGATTACGCAAATGAAGCCGCTGACGTCCAGCAGCTTCTACTGAAGCCTTCCGAGTAAATCGCCAGAATGCCGTCACCTCCTCATCGCTCATAGTTATTCTCTCTCCGTTGGTGCGCGGGGCTAATGCTAATAATGCTAATGCCAGCAAATACAATGGCGGCTTCACAAAACTTTTCAGAGTTTTACGGGGCGTGGTTTGCAATTCGCCCAGCCAATCAGAAATTGGTACTTTTTTCTCCCCAGTATAGTACCACCTCTCTAGCAGGCACTAAAAATGGGGGTAAAAGTTCTCGGAACTAAGTTCTCTTTTTGGTGTGAATGCAAAATTCCAGGCACTATCGGAACTAAACGGGAAAAGTACGGGTAAAAGTACTCCGCCTAATGAGTTATGTTGAGTTTTGTTACCCCATATGAATAATGCTCATTTTACTGAGTCGGACTGCTGTCTTTAAGTAAAGTACATAAATAAGTAACAATTATATAATTCAACTTTATAGTGAACTAATTATATATTACTGAAATTAAGTATGTTATTTAAAAAGGGACTTGTATCTAAAGTGTTAGCAGCAGATTGGCAAAACAGCTGTGTTTTGGTCATAAAATCTTAATTATTTTATTCTTATATTTCATGTGATTACATTAATTGTCAGCAGTATTGTTTAAAATGATGTTCTGTTAATTAAAAAGGGTTAAAGGGGGATGTAAAGCAACTTGGTTAACAAATCTCGCAATATATTCATACTGATCTAAATACAAATAAATGTAAGTAACAAATACAACCATAGACACATATATATTTCTTCCACCGTCCATTTCCCAGGCTTCAAAAACTTCAAAAAATTGTAAAATTAAATAAAATACATTAAAGCATTATCATTAGATTTGAAAAGGCTGATTTGCCCTTTGAATATTTCATTATGCATTTATTGGGTAACTTTGTTTCTGAACATAACTCTACTTGCAGTACGCCCTGAATGGCAGTAAATGTTGCCACTGGTGGAAATCACTGCAGCATATTTCCTGCTCATGAACATCATTAGCAGGAGACAGGGGTGGCTAGGATGACAGGAGTGTATAGTGCTCCACCCTTCATTATATCTCTGTTGGAAATTGCAGCTGGCGGTAATGAAACATATTGACAAAGCCTCACTTTAATTTTTGTACTTTAACATACATCATACATTTTCAGTGTCATTTTACGTTTGGTTCTTTTTTTGCGAGTTTTTTTGTTTTACATTAACAATTGAATCTCATTCTACATGTTATTCAATCATTTTTTAAACTCACTTCAAGGTGGGGTATGTAATTTTGGAGAAACCAGCTCGAGTGCGCTAGAATTTGAAAATACACAGCCGGAAAAAATCTGCCACTTCCTTACAGAGCCCCTCCTCCAACACACACGAACGCGCACATGACCAATGAGGGCACGAGATAAGTTTGTGCACAGATGGAAGGCTGACAGGCAGGTAGGCCATCCAGTTATTTTAGCCGGGCCGGCTCAGATGATTGGTCGTGCTTTTTACAGTACTACGGCTTCCACAGATGACATTTTTTTATGGATTTTTTGTCAAAGCACTTAAGATATTCATTGCTATCGGGATGTTAAGAGCATTCCATGGAATATAACAAAAAGTGTATCTCGAGCCGGTTTCTCAAACTTACCTACCCCACCTTTAATCTTGGTTCTTTCACAGAGAAGAGGTTGTTGCTCCACATTCCTTTAATCAGAACAGAAGTATGAAAAAGGTATTTCTCTTTCAGGCTTTAAACTTTAAAGGAGGACCTCAATGGTCTTTTTAGGTTAAATAAAAATAATATAAAAAACATATTGTATGCTGAACAAAAGGCCAATTTAGCAATTTCTATACCATTATCTGTGGTATTGAAGTGGCCTTGGATAAAGGTGTGAGCTAAAATGACATGAAATGTAATGTAATGCACCATAACCCTGCAGATGTTGAATGTTATTCATCTTCTTTTATCTCACCTCTTCTAGCATATTTGATAAATATGCTACTATCAGACCGCACTCTATGTACCTGCTACTAAAACTAGACCTGTTGGCTGTTGTGTTCTTTGTTGCCAGGTTTGATCTGTCTGACAGGGACAAGTTCTTTGACAGCAAGACCCGGAGCTCAATAGTAAGTATTGGTTGAAGGTGAAGGGAGACTTTTAGAAACAGTTTTAAATCCAACATGTTGACAGCATGTTTATTCCATGTTTGGCACTGCCCCTCTTAGTCATATAGTTGGTTGCTTTGGTCTTAAGACTATTATTTCTTTAGTAGATTAGTCACTTTTAAATGCTTTCTTAATGCTGGCTTATTTCCAAGAAACTTCTGTAAACACAATATTTAAATAGGTGCTTTATCATGCTTCCTTGTGGAAAAACTCAGTTTATTTAATCAACAAAATTATTAGTTGACAAAATCGTATGAATATTATTCGACTTTCTTTTGGCCAATACAGCACTCGTTAATGCATTATTTATTGTAACGTCCACTTTAAGCATCTGTTTACAAATGTGCTTTCCTGCTCATATCTATCAGTAAAGAGCTCCCTGGTGTGCACTTTGCTCCAATAGCACCCTTTGCTTCTGTTTGACTCCAGTGAAAAACTAATACGTTCTGTAAATCTGCATACACATTTGCAACACTGACATACACCTACACAGCCTCCTTTGACTAATGACTGGGTAATGTGATGGGCTTCTCATTATTGGATGGAGCTCTGCAATCGGTGCAGTCGTTGGCTTTTTAGAGTATTTTTACGGGTTCTTATCACAAGTTCCCTTTGTTTTGGAGACAATTAAACTTCTGCAGATTGTTCGGCTCTAGTAAAAAACTCAGAACCTCAGGACACTGAGGGAATTCAAACAGGGAGAAACTGACTGCAATGACAAACTCCAAGGACCCCATGTTACTTCCCGCTTCAACCAAACTCTGTCTTTTGTTATTTTATAAAAACACAGACCCCTTGTTACAGAACATTTGTTAAATAAGAGTTTTTAATGTTTTCTTGTATTGTTAGGTCTATGAGGTTCTGAAGAGGACGAGATGCACCCGAGCCAAATACTCCATGGGTAAGAGATTCTGCCTGTAGCTCTAATTCAAGAGATACAAATCAATATGCAATTAATGTGGGCTGTTATCATCCGAGTAAGTGTAATTGCCACCACAGAAGAATGCCAGCATATCTCCACAACTAGTGACACATTCATTCTCCTGAGAGAAGAAATCTATCGAGCGCAGTGACTGCATGACCCTTCCTCTGGTGCTCGTGTCAAACACAGCCACTTATGTGAAGCTTTATTACTTAAATGAAATGGTAACTGGTGAAGTTATTCAGCCGCACCTGGGTTGCATGTGTGTTATGAAGTAAAATTCAGTTGGAGAACACAAATACAATAAATATGTTTAGGTCACATTTTGATCAGAAAATGTGGAATACGCAGGGACTGGTGGAGGGAAATCAAAAACATTTTTTAAATACACCTGTCTGTCTTTGTCAAAGCCAAACATTTGGTCAGACGCTCTGAGCTGACTTTCACAATGTAGACAAAATGGCATTTAGACAGCACACAAGTTTGTATCAACTTTTATTTTAGTTTAGTGCCTTCATTCCTATCAGTTTAGAATGTATTTATTTTGGTTGGTTGCAGTTTCATTATTAAGCTCCCATTCTTAACATAGTAAAACTGGCAATTTAGGCAAACAGACTAATTTGCCAGAAAAAGTAAAAGAACATGGTTTGGGTTAAAATAGGTACGTTAAATAACTCAAAGGTGCATTTTGGTTTCACAACAAGACATACAAACTGGTCTCATGAGGGGAGTTGTCCCATTTTGAAATATGTCACCTAACTTGTTAATTGCTAGATATTAATATAAATGCAAATATTGGTTGTTTGATGCTGCTAATAAA
The DNA here is from genome assembly GCA_031216635.1 of Dissostichus eleginoides. Taxonomy (NCBI): domain Eukaryota; kingdom Metazoa; phylum Chordata; class Actinopteri; order Perciformes; family Nototheniidae; genus Dissostichus; species Dissostichus eleginoides. The sequence goes on from CM062264.1 coordinate 4,767,013, forward strand.
AACACGTCAGGTCCTTTTTTAGGGAGGACAGGCTGTAAATAAGACCTACATTTAATATATAAACTATGTAACTTTAAGGTTGGTTTCCTGCATTCCTGTAGTACAACACACATACAAACTCCATGATGATATTTTAATGTCTTGAATCCTCCCTCTACGTGTATTTCTTTACCATGAAGGCTTAGGTTTGAACTCTCAAGGGAGTCTACCTTTCTGGGTTTAACGTTTTGTGTGTTTCTTCCTCCAGAGCTTCACACTGCTCTCTGTGTGTGTGTGTGTGTGTGTGTGTGTGTGTGTGTGTGTGTGTGTGTGTGTGTGTGTGTGTGTGTGTCTCTTCTGCTGGATTATAATCCTGTGTTATTTGGCTTTTTACAGGGATCACCAGTCTACTAGCTAATGCTGTCTATACGTCTGATTACCCTCTGCATGATGTGAGTTTTTATCTCACAGCCATCTCTGCCTGACCGGCCTGATAAATTGCTGTTTATATACTGAGAGATTTATTCCAATTCATTGAGTTTATAATATGAAAATCACCAAAGCTAAATTGACGGTACTCTATAATGTATGTAAAATAATCCTAGGTTTCTAATTTATAATTGTGTGTTAAGTTAAAGGCGTTTTTCCATTACATGCATGATGAACAAAGTGCATTTATGGTTACAGGGAGACATCGAGGGGGTGAATGCAGAAACAAACGACAGGAAGGTACGTAGAGCAAGTCCACCAGTCAATACATTGAACCAGATGTCACCACGGCAACACCTTCAGTCAATTTACAGATACTGAATCATCAATCAGTCCTAAAGGAAACACAACACCACCTCTTCATTTTCATTAACTTCCAACTTCTCTTCCCCGCTCTTTGTCAGTCTCTCTCAAACATCACAAATGAGCGTAGTGAGGAGGATTTGGAGAAAAGCTGCATTCAGCAGCATCATGTTTTTCATCTGATAACGATGACATACAATCTCATGTGAAATACATTTGACTTAAAGAGGACATATTCTGCTCATTTTCAGGTTCATATCAGTATGTAGTGTCTCTACTGTGACATGTCTCCATGCTTTAATGTTCAAAAGGCTCTTTATTTTTCTCATACTGCCTGTGCTGCAGCACCTCTTTTCACCCTCTGAAACCCCCTCTGGAGGGAACACAGGGATTTTAGCCTTTGCAGACCATTAACATGCACAAAACCTAAAGAACACATTACAGGAAAGATAAAAATGACTTTAGATTAGATTAGATTAGATAGAATTTTATTAATCCCGAAGGAAATTCTTTTTGCCAGGTTGCTCCAAAATTACAACACAGATAATACAGATACATCTTAATAAAAGTATACAATATACAATAGCTCAATATACAATATACAAAGTTTTAAAGTAACGTATTACAGTGCCCCAGTAGAGAATAGGTAGCAGCCTGTGACAGTGACAAGTCATTTGGTGACAAGTCATATTGCACATTCAAGTAAAATACTAAATATCCAATACTAAAAACAACTAATACTAATTGCTAATTTCTCATCGTACTAAATAAAATTAGGTTAAATATTAAAACTGCAAATGTTATGAGATTATGACATTAACCTAATATTGCACATGGTGTTAGTTGAATTATCCTTCCTGCAGAAGGAGGAGGAGTTATAAAGTTTGATGGCCACAGGAAGAAAAGACCTCCTGTGCTCCTCGGTGCTCGCAGTCTACTGCTAAAGGTGCTCTGATTGGCCTCCAGAGTGGCATGCAAGGGGTGAGAGTTATTGTCCATGATGCTGCTACCACCGATTCATAGAACATCCGCAGCATGGTTCTGCATACATTGAAAGATCTGAGTCTCCTTAGGAAATACAAATGACTCTGACCTTTCTTGCACACTGCGTCTGTGTTTTTAGTCCAGTCCAACTTTTTGTCTATATAGACGCCCAGGTACTTGTAGTGATCCACGATTTCTACCTCTGTTCCATTGATGGTGACTGGGGTCGGGAGGGTCTTCTTTTTCTTAAAATCCACCACCAACTCCTTGGTTTTTGTGACGTTGAGTTGCAGGTGGTTTAGTCCACACACACTCCTGTACTCAGCCTCCTGATCCCTCTTGATGCAGCCCACGATGGTAGAGTCGTCTGAAATCTTCTGCAGGTGACAGGACTGTGATAGGGATCTGAAGTCAGAGGTGTATATTGTGAACAGAAAGGGAGACAGGACCGTCCCCTGTGGTGCCCCCGTACTGCACACTATGGTGTCCGAAACTATGTCCCGTAGCCTGACATACTGTGGGCGACATGTGAGGTAGTTGTTAATCCAGGCCACTAGTGAAGCATCTACCTGCATGTCAAGAAGCTTTTTGCTGAGCAGGGCAGGGCATATAGTGTTGAAAGCACTGGAGAAGTAAAAAAACATGACTCTCACAGTGCTGCCTGCCTCTTCCAAGTGTGTATAGGCTCTGTGCAGAAGGAAGATGATAGCGTCTTCCACTCCAATATGGGGCTGATAGGCGAACTGCAGGGGGTCCAATAGTGTCTCAACGACTATCCGGAGGTGCGTCAGGACGAGCCTCTCCAGTGACTTCATGACGTGCGAAGTCAGAGCCACTGGTCTATAGTCACTGTGTGTTTTGGGATGCTTATTCTTGGGCACAGGAATCAGACATGAGGTTTTCCATCGGTTGGGGACAACCGTCTGGCTTATTCTCAGGCTGTAGAAGTGCTGAAAGATCCCACACAGCTGAGTGGCACATCCCTTCAGAACTCTGGGGCTGAGACCGTCAGGGCCCACAGCCTTTCCTGGGCGGAGGTGATGAAATTGCCTTCTCACATCCTCTGCGGCTATGGTGATTGGAGTGGCAAGAGGGTTGTTAGAGAGCCCAGTTAGTAGGGACGGGCAGTAAGGCTGAGGTGGCTGGACAGAGGCTAAGAGGGTCGTTGAGGTGGAAAGGTGGGATGAAGGTTCAGGGGAAGGGGGGCAGGGGGGGGGGGAGTTGAGGTGATAGGTGATCAGGGTGTGGGAAGGTTGGTGGGGGGAGGGTAATTGACAGAGAAGTTTGAGTTCGTGGAAGGGTGGGCTAAAGGCCACTACACACCAACCTGAGACCAAAGAACGCGTACCGAAGGCGTCACGACTTTTACGTCCGCTACGTCGGCTACGCCGCCCGCCTACAAACACACCGCAAAGACTTCAGTCGACGAGTGGCAATAACTGTCCTTACCAGCAGGCAGCGGTAGTGTGTATTCGTCATTCAAAAGAGGCAACAACCGGAAGACAGACTGCGTTATACACCGAGAGAAGAAGAACAGACACGAACCTGTGTCGAGAGCTGGAGTTAAATGAAATCTCAGATTTGCCTTCTTAATAGTTTGTTTGGGTCACTCACTTCCGCTTCGCTTCTCATGCACTGATTCGCTAAGCTGAACAGCCAATCAGAGTGATTTCTTTGGCTGACTTTCTTTGGCCAACTGTCTACCGATTCAACATGTTGAATCGGCCGCGGGAGGTGTGAAAATGTGCTGTAAAGGGACGACGGTGCGGGACACACCAACCTGAGTAGGGCGCCGCGAATGTGCGACTGCCTCTGACGGCCTCTGACTCCCAAAATCGGGTAGGTGTGTAGCGGCCTTAAAGCCACCTCGTCAAACCTGTTAAGGCCCTGACACACCAAACTGACACTGAAACCGAAAATGAAAAATAGTAGCCGTCTGTGTGTGCCTTCTTCACTTCCGTTTCGCTTCTCATGCACTGATTCGCTAAGCTGAACAGCCAATCAGAGTGATTTATTTTGCCGACAGCCTCCCGATTCAACATGTTCGGCCGCGGAAGGTGTCGGCACAGCCGAAAAGACACGGCGGTGCGGGACACACCAATCTGAGTAGGGCGACAGGACGCTCATTGACGGCCAGACATCTATCGACGGCCGAAATCGTTTTTTAAACCAAAACGGGTTAACAAGAAAGTTACCGGTTCGCCAAGGAGGAAGTGGAGCACACAGGAGACAACCGTTTCATTGCAGACTGTATGTTTATGTGGGGAAATGGCAGCGCATACATTATTTGAGATATGCGGGCCTGGCAAACAATTTTCTTATATCCAGCAACCGTTTCCCACCAATCAGGACACGGTATTAATAAAAAAGTTGATTCCTTTCCCTGCCGATCAGGACTGCTTTCAGTTTTATTACCCCGGATACAGGCTTCTAAAAAAATAGATTATTTTTTCAATAAAGTGAACATATTAAAAAAATATATATATAAATATATATATATAATTTATTATGATTTATATATAAATATATATATATATATATAAAAATCTCCCCCGAAAGTGTCTCTTGGATTAATTTTGGCCCTTGGACAAATGTAGTTGGTGACCCCTGCCATAGGGTCTTCTTTTTTTGTAACCGGTGAGTAACAAACCCTGACAGACCATAGTGCTAACAGTACAGCATGTACCATTCTGAGCCTTGCTCCCACTGTACAAGAATAAACTCACCCGGGCAATAAAAAGAAAACCAGAGCTCACGCTGCGTCTGAAGTCATCTCCTCCCCTGCTAACACTCTCCATAATTATACTGTAGGCTGTGTCACTACGGCAACAGCCTAAGAATTCCCCTCTGTTGTTCTCGAGCATCAGAAAAGCTCTAGCATGGTGCTTTCAAGTGCCTCCACATCAGCGTACTTTTATAGTGTTTTTAGGAAATGGCTTCCTCGGATGTAGGAATGAGTTGTTGAGTCTCAGTGATCTGTGAAGGCTCCTGCTGTGATTAAAAGCCTTCATTTGCTGCTCTGCCTGCGAATGGAGTGTGATTGTGTGTGAAAAAGCTGTGATTTATTGCCTCAGAGTAGTAGGATCACAGCACACACTCAGTACGCTGTTTGATAATCACTGTAAAGGCCCTATTATACTGTACATAAAGAGATTTGCATATAAATGACACTGGGACACACACACAAACACACATACAGTACAAACACATACACATGTTTCAGTGTTGTTTTATTAATCATGAGCATTTGGTCCGATATTTCAGAACACACTAATCACACAACGTTGTGAATCCTATTTGACTTAAATTATTAATACAATAAATAATAATGTGCTTATATGGACAGTGTGATTTTACTGTAACCTAATTCCCCAAACTTAACTATACTTAAACCAAAAATGGGGAAAATGTAGCTTGAATTGACCATTTACAGAATCATTTGCTGTTCAGGTGGATATGAGTACATCAGCACTTAAATCAACTGCCCATATTACAGCAACATCCTCATTTTGCAGTAATGTACACATTAACTCCAATGATGACTAAGGGCTAATGTGCAGCGAGCCGGTCATCGATGAGAAAAGAAACCCTTCAGGGCGAGCAGGATCCCGACTGGTAGAGGCTTAGCAAACGCTTTAATCCACTGAGGTGCTACTTGGTTTACGTGAATGAAGCCCACTTTTGCTTGTAAGATGAATATAAAGTCAGATACTAAAGTTCAAAATTGGACACTCACTCCATTTGTTTTCCATTCATGCTATCTATTAATTTCCATCCGATTCCCTCACCGTAAAAAAAATGACACTTAGAAACAGAATAACTTAGCTTCAACAGCCAACTTTACATCAGCGATTGTACGTGTATACCGTGTTTTTGTGTGTGTGCTCAGGTGTGTGGTCAAAAACAGCTTTGACCATCCGGCGGAACTTGAATCAACAAACATTGGTTCCTACCTTTATACCCAGATCGCTAATTGGCTCCTTCACTACTTATTAAATAAATCAATGATTTGATAGAATTATAGATAGAATCGGAGGATTAAACCCTCTCTAATGGTCACACATACATGCACACTGCACACACTGTGACATTTGGTCTCTGCATTTAACCCATCCTAGTACTAGGAGCAGTGGGCTGACATTTGTGTCAGCTCACTGACAGTCAGTTAAATCCAGTGTACTGGATTTGGCTGACAATGTTGATTTTAAAATGTTATTGAATTAACAATTACAATTATCACCAAAAAATGGTCTGTTCCACTGCAGACCTATGGCTGGAACTGAGGTGACAGCAACGTAACTCAAAGTGACAGCAGCTCTGATCAAGGTTTTCTGAAACTGTCCAAGTCTGTTCACATTTTTTCTTCTACATTGTTTAGTCTCCTCTGTCTCCCCCCCTTACAACACGATTACAAAGTATTTTCTGATAGAGAAACCCTAACATTAAATGGATCAGACTTCTTTCTGCAGATTGATATGGCTCACATGGTCCCTGATAAGAGTGTCTTTAGTAATGGTCTGAATCCATTGAACCACCAATTACAAAATTAAAACGCAGGTTCTCCAAACTTTAATGAATAAAGATTTATCTGAGGCTTTCCAAGAAACACAACCTATACAGTACAACCATTTTTTGTAACTAAAGCAAGTTGCTTAGGAGGTTAACATCTCGATTAAACTATACTAGTTTGGACTATACTGTAGGAGCATTTCCACTGGGGATTAGGGGTGCAACAACTAATCGACTTAATCGATTAAAATCGATGACCAAATTAGTTGCCAACTAATTCAGTCGTCGATTCGTTGGTGACGTCATCACTTGTGTTTCACAGGCAGTTCAGCTCCAACGTTATCAGTCTTTTTATCGGTACAGACATTTAAAACATATATGTCATATGTATTATTGCTACATAAACATTATATCGCAGTCTTAGTGTCGCCAACTCCGTTTCTAATATGCAATAAGACTACAAAATGCGTCTATGATGTATTTTCGATCTTTCCAATCCAGACGAGAGATCTCTCTCTCTCCCCCGTCTGTGTGCGAGGGGGCGGGGCAGTTTACACACACGCTCTGCAACATGCAGCAACACTCACACACGGAGGAGATGGCGGAAAGAAGCGCTCCAAGGTGTGGTTAAACTTTACCCGTCTCGATGTGGACAATGCTCGTTACCAAAAGTGCAATAAGAGTTTAGCATGTAAGGGCGGTAACACGAGCAATTTGTCTAAACATTTAGCAAAAGTGCACCACATTCAGACGGAGAAATGCATCGGGTTCGACTGTCTTTCTAGTAGCTCTGTAGCCACATCCACGAGTAACTTTTCCAAGTCAGGTGTTATGTATGCTAGCCGCAACACACGGAGTTAACTCAATGATTCAAACATGGGTTAATGATTAGAGGTAACTGAGTTATTTATTTTGTTAAAGTTTCAGCTATTCTGTTTACGGTTCTGTCATCAGATATTTAATATGATTTGTTAAAACACTTGTTTCTTTTGATGTGAAATATTATTTATTTAATTAAAATAAAAAGCAATGTTAGTTTTGTTCACAATTTGTTTAGTTAATTTACCTTATTTATTTTCAAAAGAACCGTTAAGACTATCGTTAAAGGACCGGATCGATAAGCAGTATCGATAAAAGTAGTAGTACAGTTAAAACCTTAACGATCCGAATAATCGATTAATCGTTTCATTAATCGATAGATTAATCGATTATCAAATTAGTCGTTTGTTGCAGCCCTACTGGGGATCGACATGTCCTCAAAATTCAATCTTTTAGAGAGATTTTCAGTCTTGAACAGTGTCCATGATCCAGATAAGAGATGCTTTAAATTAAACATTTAAAAAGCTCATCTGAGTCACCTTGATTTATAAGTGCAATACTTTTTTCAAATAACAGCAGCGTGTGCTCTAAGCAGTTATTAATGCTGACAATGAATGCAATCCAATAATACCTAGCATTGCATTGTAAATGTCCTTGATGTCTGCTGGTCCAAAGTTTATCTCACATTAGCAACATGACAGAAGTCCCTGTTGGAATATGGTCTCTGTTGAAGTGAATGGTTTCAGGTTTCAGCCTGCAGGTTTGTTTTTGATTACATCGATTTTTGTTGTCACGCAGCAGCTCCTTTGGATGTGTGAGCAGTTAACTGAGGAGGTCTCAGTGTGCAGCTCGGCACTGCTGCCTGAGAAGCATATGTTACTATGAATATGCTGCATCAGTGGATTTGTATGAAATATGCAAATATGATTACATTTGAATGTATATCATTAGTGCTCCTGGCTGTGATACACATAGAGTAAATAAATCATCAAGCTAAAGCCAGCGGGCGAATCCTATCTGACGAAGCAATAGATAGTGGGATGATGAATTTGTTTAGTATATTCACCATCATTTACATTTCCACACCACTGATTACATCATTTCAAAAACAGTCAATAGAATCACGTCATCCATCCAATCACATTTCTATCCTTCTTAAATACATTTCTGGTGATTTTTATTGATTTTTATTTATCTGCTTTACAGCAGTATGAAACCCAAAAAGAGATGTTTTCGTTTGCAATAAACGGATCAAAACTATGCAGAAATAACTATATAAAGGTGCTGGATTTTTTTTTAACCTCGTCATGCTTTTTCAGGTCTGTTATCTTTGAAAAAGACTGTATTCTGAATTGAGTTCTGTATGGCTGTGCTAACATCATAGCCGCTCCATCAACACTCAAAATAAAGTCACCTGAACTAGGATAAATACAGCCCCAAGTTATTGTTCATAAAAAGAGATATCTACATACTGTAGTTTAGTCGGGGAAAGCAGAACGTTTAAAGTTGTCACTATGGGCTTTGGGAAATCATGGATATTCTCCACTTATTGGTGACATTTTATAAATAATAATTACCAGGTACGCTCCGTTCTTCTTAAATGCTTTGAAAATAAATGAGAGGGACACTGTTTTGCAACCAGTAAATATGGAGGAAGTATTTTGTTAGCTTTCAACAGCCAACTTGTGATATATATAAAATTGTTCAGATAATGGCCGGTAATATATAATTGAATATGAACATTATTACCGTACTGATTGACTCTTCTCTTCCCAGCTGCTTTACGAGGAGTGGGCCAGCTACAGCGTCTTCTACAAGTACCAGCCCATCGGACTCATAAGGTCAGATCAATAGCAATGAGCTTTGTCACACATCAGAGGAATTACAGACACATTTGCAGGAATTATATGTATTGCTTTCACAGCTGCATGAACTGCCTCCAGCAGCCTGCGGGCAGGAAGGACGGAGGAAGACTCTGAATCAGATCGAAGCTCCGCTGAAGCTCTTTCAGTCAGGGCTGAGCGCAGAGCTCTCCAGGAAAAAGACTAAATCTGAGCAGCTCACTCTGCTTAGGGACTTTAATCATGTCTTTTAAGTTAAAGAATGTCATGTCAGCGTAGGATGAACATGATCTGGTTTGAGAGATTAATGCAGTTGGTAGAGGATGTCAAAACTATTTACAACAACTAAAGACAGCAGGATGGGATGTTTCTTGCTTTATTATTTATAAAAAAATGGAACATCCGTGATAATGTCTATCATGATCTCATTTGTGAAGGGGTTATGGACAGTGATGTATTAATGTTGTAAATGTAGGATATTTCACCTATGGTGTATCCTTCCACAGGAAGTATTTTGGGGAGAAGGTGGGACTATATTTCGCCTGGTTAGGAGTCTACACACAGATGCTGATCCCTGCAGCCATCGTCGGAGTCATCGTGTTCCTCTACGGCTGTGCCACTGTCGATGATAACATACCGAGGTACACACACACACACACACACACACACACACACACACACACACACACACACACACACACACACATATCAAGCAGGATTTTCAATACAGAGTTGCTTTTCATGCCTACTCAATCATTTTTTAAGGTAGGATGGGTGTTGTGATCACATTTCTACTACTTATTTATTATTTAATAAGGTTAAAGACATGGATAGACAAAAGGAGGTAACTCAAAGAGTGCAGATTATGTCACAATGTTAAAACTAATTATAATAAATAATGTTTCTTATTGCACAGAGATTTAGATTGACTAAAAAGGGGAGTAGGAGCACATTTTGCCATGTTGACTCACAAGGTGAACAAATACCAGCCACACTCTGTGGTAACCAGACTGGGAACTTATAAATAGAACATTTGATGACATCTTTCAGATGGAAGGCGATACTTGGTGCTATGGACGCCTTTCAGAAGCCACCAAAAAGTGTTGATTGTTCATACCCAGCTCTGAAATAAAAACAAAAATAAAATGAGACACTACATTAAGGTACATATCCAAAATTATTTCTCATGTCGTTGTTAAGGTTGTATTTATTCCTAAAGGTTTTATTTATTGACTGGCTGGCTCTCCAAATGGCAAGCTAGCTAAATGGTATTAAAATACTATAACAGTGTAAAAGGAGATGCTAACCACTGCTCCACATGGAGTTCAAACTAAGTTCGTTTTGCTGAAAAAAGGAAAGTGATCTTATTATTGAGTCCAAAATGGTATACAGCATTTTCCTAAAACAAGTAAGCAAAGTTGTTTCACCTGTTGGCGGTGCAGTATAAGTAAAACGATTAGCATTGTACGTGAATCTAGTGTAGTATTGTTTTATAATATGCAGAAACTGAATATAACTAACTTGTGTTTGGCCTCTTTAGCACATTGTGAAAAAAACACACTTGGTTTAGAAAGTCCACATCAGACCCAATAGAATAAAGGAGGTCTCTTCCACTGTGCAGCCTGATGGTAGACGGCAGGATTAGCCCACACCCTGACTCCACCTGGTTACATTAAACACACTTTGAAGCTTTGGGTTTATTGCAACACCGCATCATTACACACTTTACATTTGCACCGTATCAATGATTGTTTAGGAACATGAGGGTAAAGTATGTTAAATGAGGCAATAGAAATCATTTTTACTGAGTGCTGGGGGTATTGGGCCATAATGGGCAGTGATGAAGGACTACATTTCAAATGTAATCACATATACTAAACAATAGATTTGGGTTTTAACAAATTATACTTGTGCAATATCCCAACCTCTGCCATTTACATGGATTTAATGATTTCTTATTTATTTACAATTTGCAATCACTAATCACAGCCCCTGGAGCAGCGTACTGTAGTTGTAGGCTTATCTGGATTTTAGGAAATACTATCAAAGGTGGATGCATTTTCACAATCGCTCTCATAATCCAGAACCTTAACAGACATACTGTAAATAAGAGAATATATTTAAACAAAATGGTTCACAAAGTGGGTGACCTCGAGGTGCCGCAAGATTGATCAGGTTAGTGTTCACAGTGCATTACGGAAACATGATGACATTTACATTAACTGTTTCATTCTAAGTTGAAAGATGATCAATACATATATAATTGACTCCATAGAGGGCAGCTGAGGCCTTTCTGCAGGGTTTTAGCATGTTTTCCCATACACCTCGGGTTAATGGGAGTGAAGATGTGAATGTGAGGGTGATGGCTGTCAGTCTCTGTACAGAGAGTGTCAGCCCTGTGATTGATTTGTGACCTCTCCTCGGGAAAACGCTCACCCATTGTCAGAGTATATAAATTAAATATCCATATTTCCGTACAGATATGGGTGTTGGCTGTTGGCTGGCACTGGTTTTGAAACTGCTGCTTTAGAAACAAAAAAAAAGCATTTTAGTTGTAAAATGTATTTTGTTCTTTGCAATGTAACCTGAATCTAAACTCTTGTTCTAATCTCTCTCCAACATCATTTCCCCATCTCCTTAGAGAACACATTTTATGATCGTTAATCAATTGGTAGCTGGTGGCATTTCAAAATATACAAGTCTATATACAAGTCACATTTATTTGGTGTCTTTTGTTTGGTAAAGTAAGCTCATTACGCTCATAAACCCTGGACTAAAACGCTTATTTGTGTTTCAGCTAGATTTGTGATCATCATAAACCTCATATCTGTCAACGTGATATTATTATACGATATGTTTTAGATTTAAACCAATAATCAATCGCTTTCAATGAAATGAATGGGACCATTTGAGGGATTGAAGAAAGTGGACCGCTTTGCCTTTGATTAATTGGTCTTCTTGTGTCCATCCGTCAGTATGGAGATCTGTGATCCCAGGAACAACATCACCATGTGTCCGCTGTGCGACCGCGCCTGCAGCTACTGGAAGCTGGTGACCGCCTGCGGAACGGCCCGGGCCAGCCACCTGTTCGATAACCCCGCCACCGTCTTCTTCTCCATCTTCATGGCCCTCTGGGGTAAGGACCCTTCACATCCAATCATACCAACCGCATCCAAAGAGTCCAATAAAAACCAGCAGCCAGTTGCACAAAACATCTTAAATTAAAATAAATTCCAAGGTCTGACTTCAAGTTTCCATGTTTCTAAAAAGGTTTAGATGCTCAAAACACAATTTTTAAGGTTTGCTTAAAACTTTCCCTTAAGTATTTGAAGTTTTGTCCTTATTTTGGTCTTATACTTAAGGAATCTCCTAAGGTCAGTTAAACCCTTGCACAAAAGACTTTAACAGCCAAAGTGAAAAAGGAAATTTAGATTAAATTAGACTAGATAATATATACTTAATTCATCCAATACACATTAGTATTAGAATAAAATCCAAGTAGAATAAGATCATAAACACTAAATAAATACATATCATCAGCACAAAATATATATATAGATTATTTAAAATATACACAATATAAATAAAATACTAAATACATTAGAGTAATCCATAATAGATCAATTACTACAAAAACTGCATAATAAAGATACATTCTATATGCAAAAGTGTGCAACATTGAGTGCAGTTTTTGAATTAAAATTCATATCAATTCAATGAAGTAGCGTGATATGCCCAAAATGATCAGGGTTACTAAAGGTACCACTGACCAAAAGATGGCAGAGTAAATGGTGTTAAATAGGGAAAATGAATGTGTCTAAGAGGGATGACGAGCTATTCGTTTTACACAATATATTTGACCATTGGTCAGTGCATGATTTGTCTTACCGTCTACAGTTGGATCACTATATTTGCTGAAACTCTGCAATTAATTATTACCCTTCAGTTTTATGCTAATGAGTACTTCAAGAGAACACCTCAAGTGTATTTCGAAAAAGGCCACTGTAGATGAGTAGAATTTCAAACACAACCTGTTCAGCAAAGTAGTTGCTAAGTTGCCAAGTAAGTTGCTAGTTCAACCGTTTAACTTTATAGATAATACGGTTTAATCCATTCAGTTTAGAAAATGTGATTACTGCCCCTCAGGCGCACATAGACTTTACAATAGGAATCTGCAGAGTAACTCTTGAGTAAACAAAGAGCCGCTCCTCTGATGTCCTGCCAATCCACGCTGCCATCTGCGAGCAGCAGCAGGGCGTCAGACCAGAGAGGTTCTGGAGCTGGTGTCTGACAGAGTCACAGCCTGTCTGCCATCTGGGTTCATGTTCTGTAGCCCTGATGAAGGAGAATATCATGAACCTGTACGTACTGCTCCTTGTGGGAAATCATTGCAGGAGCCAAAATAGCAACTTGTGTGTCCATGTGTGCAAATGAAACACAAAACACAAATGTGTGTTGCCTTCTTGTCAACTAATAACATGACAATATCCAATCCAACAATTATTGTTTCAACTAACAAGTATTGTAAGTTCTGTAAGTAAAGTTTGTTTAGTAAAGCACCCTAAATGAAACAATATCACACATTTCTTCATGAAAACACAATGATTAACCATAAAAACACATGAGGTGAGAAGAAAGGCTAGCTTTAAGTGGGTCTTCAGCTGCTTTTAAAAAAAGGCTCTAAATGTTAAACAGGTACCTTGAAATAAATGACAATATTAGACAATGTAATAAAGGAGATACATTGGGTTTGATCTGGGTTTCCCTGCTGATAGGTGTTATCATTGCCATGTGCAGAAGTATTCAGGACCATTAGCAGAAGGTTCAGAGACAATTGACTGTGGCAGATCAAAAGGGAGACATAGTCCTGCTGGGATAATACAAAAGCGTGAATAATCATTTCTAGCTAAAAAAAGAACCATATGACCTTATACTATGAGCAATTATGAAAGCTATGTTATCTGAAGCGATCATAGGACATCATCCTTAAGAGATGTATACCTGAATATCATCAGCGTTACAGTAAAATAAAATGTTCTCATTTTATACCTAAATAATAACCTAGAAAAAACATAGGAGAAAATAATATAGGACCAAAGACTCATCCCTGAGGGACACCCCAGAAACGAGCAGCAGTTTCAGACTTGTAGGGACCAAGGGACACAGAAAAGAAACTCCTATCGAAGACATAACAGGAGAACCAGTCCACATTATGTATCAAAGCCTGATAGCTTCTTCCTCTGATAGCTTCTTCTTCATGCACTTCTTGATTCCAAACTGCTATTGAACAGTAAGTAAACCAAAGCAATGCTTTTTGCTCCCAAGTCAGCGTCCTCTTGCCTCTCCATTGACACCCCTTGATGGCGTCTCTGTTGAGTTTGTCGATACCTACAAATATCTGGGCTTTTGGTTGGACAGTAATCTAAACTTTAAACACCATATTGAAGTTCTAACAAAGAAAATTGAAATTCACTCTTGGATTCCTTTACAGACTTAAATGTTGTTTTTCAACTTCCTGCCGTAAAAGGTTGGTCTCTGGCTTATTCCTGTCCCAGCTGGACTACGGTGATACCATTATAGATTTGCCTGTCCCACTGTTTTGGCCAAACTTGACCCACTCTACCATGCTGCACTGCGTTATATATCAAATGCACCCTATAGGACTCATCATTGCAAACTGTATAGCCTAACTGGATGGTCCTCACTTACTATGCGTAGGATGCAGCATTGGTTTTTATTAATGTATAAAGCCATTTTAGGTAAGCTTCCACTGTACATATGTGCCAGATTTGCCCCAGTTTGTGACTCTTACAACCTCAGATCCAGTGCCTGGATACGGTTCCAGGTTCCTGCCGTGCGGACTGAGGCTGGAAAAAGGAGTCTTTTTTTATGATGGTCCTTGGTCTTGGAATGACCTTCAATCAAGCCTAAAACTGAGGGCACTTGTCCCTATAGCCTGTTTAAATTGAAGTTGTCTGAGGTCCTTACCACCAGCTGCTCTTGCAGTAATAAGTAGTGCACCTTTCTTACTGTCCTAATGTGCACAATGTAGTGACTGCTTTTTCGTCTTTTGTTTTCTCAGTTATGTTCTCTGTATTTTATATGTTTGTGTTATGTGTAACGTTGCTGCCTTCTTGGCCAGGTCAGCATTGTAAATGAGATTTTATCTCAATGCTTTTTTATCTGGTTAAATAAAGGTTAAAAAAAAAAGAAAAGAAAGAAAATAGAGCTCCACTGATGCCCATAACTATTAAAAACACATCATTGAGCCACATTGTTGCATTGTGTGACATGTTCCCTCATTATCATGATCCCACTCACACAGTAGTTTATTTAAACTCAATCCCACGTACACTGTCCTCATCTAATATTAACCAAAATTACCTTTTGTTGTTGTAATTAAGCAAATACATGTGAAAAGCTTCTAAAGATGTACATGTTTATTAGGAACCAACAGACTTGGAACTGAGAGCCACAGACAGAGTAGTGAAGGATAGTCCATGTGGGATTTCTAGAGATACATTGTTCATGGAATTGCAATCACTAAAGTTATCTAGCTAGGCATAGAGGTTAACTATATACAAGCTGATGATTAGTCACAATAATCATTGTCAATGTCAATTATAATCAACATAAAACTAATCAACCCTTTAGATTAGAGTCTAAAAGAAACAACAGAGATACAGCACATCTTTACAGAAGGAATCCAAAAAAAGAACCTTATTGTTTGTTTATTGTCATGTATATATGATGGTATAAGGGGCATGTATACAGATGTTGATTGAGCATGTGTTAATATTGCTGTGTGTGCTTGGTTATGTAGCGGTTCTCTTCATGGAGCACTGGAAGAGACGACAGATGCGGCTCAACTATGTCTGGGACCTGACGGGCTTCGGAGAAGAGGAGCAGGTGAGACAATGCTACAAATTATTTTTGGATACAAATGTCTAAAGATATACCTTTACAGGAGTATATTTGATAACAATAGTTTCACATTTTGGTAAAACCTATGATTTGTTTCTGTGTCTGAATATGAGGCTATAGTCAGCAACTGGTTAGCTTAGCATAAAGACTGGAAATAAGCAGCAACAGAAACTAGCTTACAGGCAACAGGCACCTCTAAACAGAGGTGGGAGAAGTGCTCAGATCTTGTTCTTAAGTAAAAGTAGAAGTACCAGAGTGTAAGAATACTAAAATATTAAATAAATGTAGTGGAGTAAAAGTAGACTATTTACCTCTGAATCGTAGAAAGGCAAGGAGTCGAAGAACATTGAAATACTCCAGTAAAGCACAAGTCTGTCAAAATTGTACTCAAGTACACTACTTGAGTAAATGTACTTAGTTACTTTACACCACTGCCTCTAAAACGTGTTAATTAACATGTTACTGTATGTAATGAAATGCTAAGATAATAAATTGTGTTTTCTACGCAAGCCCCGAGAGGCAAATGACTTAGGTCGCATTCACACCTAATAGTCCCTTCTCTGGTGTGCACCAGACGACAGTTTGTTACATTGTTTCATTTTTCAGAAGCTTCGGTTTGCATTCACAGGCAAAATTCAAACGGACTATAAACTTTAAACACAAGTCATGTGCTCGGAAATGCTGTTCAACAATTGGTCAGACATTAAGGGGGTAAAAACGTAAATCCCGGCAATTTCTACCGGAGCCTCCGCCATGGAGCATCGGCACTTTCGGCAGGTCATTTTCATGCTGCTGTTAATCTGGAGAGCATATCAACAGATTCTAGCAACGGCGCATATGATTATATAATGAGACAACGTGCGATAAAAAACATTATAACACATATAATGAGAGACGTTCTGCAGTCAGGAGGGGGTTTCACCGACGGCAGGTGGCTCTGACTTTTATGTATAGTTTTTAGTTTGATAGTTGTTTTTACTTTACACGGCACTGTTCAACACTTCATTCTGCTTCACTCTTTCGCTAACGATTCTGAAGACATCCGCGTTCTTGTGACACGTAAATACTACGCTTCCTATGTTTTGGTGCGGACTGCGTTCACACCAGCGATGAACCGCTCCAGAGTTCACTAGCAAGCGGTCCGAGACCACCTATTTTAGGCGGACCAGAGTCCGGTTGTTTAGTTCACTTCAGAGGTCTCGGACTGTGTTCACACCAATCCAAACGATCCGCACCAAGCGGGTAAACGCACCAGGGTTCGATTCAACCGGACTATACAAGGCTGGTGTGAATGCGACCTTAAAAAAGATTTGAAGTCTAATTTGAATAGTTTTCTCTACAAAATGTTTGGCAGTTTATTTGTTTCATTTCACCATGCTATCTTATCACAAGGTAGACATATGTTTGTGTTAGCAAAACAATAAGCAACATAACTGTCAGGTTTTTCTTTTGGCTAGCCTGCTCACATGCAATAAAGACCTTTAAGAAAACAGGACTTATTTAAGTCTCTTTTTAAACAACAACTCGTGCTGACACTTGTATTAACATGACAAGAAATACAGATGTGTCACTGCAAAGTCACAAAGTCATATGGATGACAGAGAGGTGGGGGTGTGAGTCTGTGTTCCTGTGTCGTGAGTCAGCCCTCAGCTGTAATGTTCCCACACACACACCACAGTCTCACACATCACTATCTTGTCAAATCATAAGGAAATGAAGCAGTGTCCTACAGCCTTCTTCTAAAAGCTTTTTGTCAGTATCATTTCTGTATCATTGACATTTGTTCCTTTTGTGTTTGTGTGTTGTATTTGACAGGAGGAACATAAGGTTTGGAATCCGACTTGCTTACCTTTTTTTTAACCTACCTGCAGCCGCTAACGCTAACATTTTCTCCCTCAAGGTGTCTAACAATCTCCCTCAGGAGTATTCCCTTGGCATTTTTTACTCTTTTATCTGCTGTGTAAGGTTTACGGCAGCTTTTCTCTTTCTCTCTGAGGTTTATACTGAAGCCTTTTGTTAGTATGGCCTCTCAACACTGTGTTGTTGCTGTTGTTTGTCTCCTGACGGCAGCAGAGATGACAGGACCATTTATTTGACTCATAGCTCTCTGTCCTCCTCCTTGCTCCTCTGCTTTTCATTTGAGATATACAGGGCCCATAGGAGCCATAACACAAGTAGCACACAAACTCCCAACGTGAAATAATATGAATTTGAACAAGTGCTGTGAAATATAGGCTTAGCATTCTGTACTTTTAAACAAAAAGGAACAGAACTGGCTAACCTGTTGGGTCAATAAAATCTGAACATTGTGAAGCGCTTTAAATGCAAATGGCATACCAGAATTGATACGGTTGGTTTAATTATGTGAGGCCTTGGTTTTCCCAAATGGTTGAGTAATGGCCAAATGAAAGAAGTGGCTATCTGTTCCTTTTACTTCTCACAAGTCCTAAAGGCCCAGAGAGTCATGTAGGGCTCATAGCACTGATGGTATTTGACCCATGTGTGCCTCATATCGTTTTCACAGGTCCTGCCCACTTTAAGCCTGTATTGGGCCCACATGGACATGTTGGCTGGGAAGTCAGTGGTATGTCAAACCCGTAAACTTCACAAATACCTGGAAATATGTTTCTCAAAAATCCACAACCTGGAAGAGGACCAAAAGGGGATCAAATAGGCTGGATAGCTGGTTTTTGTTCCCAATTAAAACCGTATAACAACTCCACTCTGTGAATGAAAAAAGAGCTTTTATATTTCCAGAGGTGTAATGAGTGTGTCATTTGAAAGGTGTGATATATACTGTAGTGATGAAACCCCAAAGAGTTATAACCTTGCTGTTATTATTATCACCTCAGCTTCACAGCTGCTGTAGTGCTGGTAGGAGAGTGCATTTTTGACTTATATTTGTCAGGTGGCCAAACATGACTCCAAGTTACTGCTGTGTGTGTAAATAGCAGCTTGCTAACACGCTCTAACAGTAAGGAAGAGTTGCCAACAAATCTGTTAATGCAGGTTAAGTTGCACTAATGATGGGTCAGGAGGACTCTAAGAAGAAAATGATTACATTTCTACTGAATATGAAATGATAGAAGAGCAATTGTTCCTTTTAATAATCCAATTCTTGAAGAAGTCACTCTTTACATTTGCTTTTTGTCTGCATTTGGGTCTTTGTTTGCCTATCTTCGCTCATGTTCTAACCTTAACAATGCAATAACTATGCCTAACCACGTTTTGCAATTCCAACCAAGGGTTCTACCAGAGTCCTCTGTGTACGCTGCACCTCTTCATTCCTCTTGGCTTAATGCAACACGCATTACTCTGTAACAAATGGGTGCATATACATTCATTTCTGACGGCATATTACATGGAAATAAAATGTTAACCTGATATTCCTCACCATGCAAGGATTATATGATAAAAACACAAATTCAGCTTGCCATATCATGGAGCTTTGTGAATCAAATGGTAACAGCTGGATTAAGAAAGGACAGTTTCAAATGTCAATCACAGACACATACTGACAGAGGTAGGTTTTGATGGCATACAGCACACATGTAGCTGTTAGCTTAGCTGTATTGCATTAAGCTTGGATAAACATAAATGCATCAAAACTAGCAAAAAAAATGGACTGGCTGTTTTTATGTTATTCTAACATTTAGTCTCACATACTCCTAATCCTTTCATGGTGGGTCCACGCATTGCTCTTTCCTTGCACAGAAGGCCGTATTCTAACTCAAACACACCGTTTTGCTTCATGCACACAGGCTGTTCATTTCATGGCTGTCTCCAAACGTTCTACTGTATATCGCTTTGTACTGCTTACTAACCCACAGGGGTCACGTGTCAGTTACTGTAACATTCAAACTGATTTCCATTCCAGGACCACAACCGAGCCGAGTACGAGTTCCGGGTCATGAAAAAGACAATGAAACAGGAACAATCCAGCCCCAAGGTAAAGTCGATTTACTTGATGTTATGTATGTGTGTAAAGCAGACCTGCACAGTCAGAGGAGGTTTTCTTAAAAAGCAGTAGGCATCATGTTTTAGAGATCTGTCCTCAGAGCGTCGGCATCAGAAGATGTAGTATTCACAATATTACATCATTGTGTTACATCATTTGTTACTTGATATGCCTTATTTGTGCCTTAGTACTCTAACTGCTTTGGACACCTACACTATAATTTACATTACTGCATCATTTTCTTAAGCATACCATTAGTTTAACCCATAACATTTCACTTTGGGAACTTTTTGAAATGAATAAAGTGCACTTTTCTATGGGGTCAGATAGGACTTAAAATAAATAAATGCACACAAAAGTTTCAACAAATAATTTGGGATTTACATACAAATGTCTCTATTCACAAAAATAGTTATCAATGGACACACAAATATTAATCGTTTTATATACATGTAAGACAATCCATATAAATAAGAAAGTTGCACAAATATACTTCCTATCCCCGCATAAATATTTATTGTTTTCAATAAATATATAATAATGTACAAATATATCTATTCAAAAGTGTTATATTTTTCATACAAAACATTCACAACAAATACAAAATACATATTTGAATGTTGTTACATTTATATAAAATACACTTTGTGTGTATGAACCAGTTTGTGTGTGTGTGGTCTTTTGAGACGCCACTCAACACTAGATTCACAAATGCCTTTTCAACAGGGAACTGTCCGTGGAACTGTTAAACTGAGACTGATCGGACTCCGTACTTTAGAAATAAACTAGCAGGGACAAGAAACTTGATAAGAAATAGCTCACTAAACACAGTCAATATTAAGTCTCCTTTAATTGTATTCATTTTAAATGACTTTGTTGCATCTTTGTCTGATAATATTACTCAGAGACATCCAGCAAACATGGTTTCTGTGAAATGGATAATTAGACTTGGTCCTCTCTTGCAAAAGTCAAAGATAACATCCTGCCAAACACAGAGTGAAGACACACACCGTCCGTCAGCAGCTGACAGGGAACGTGGATCACACTAAACAGTGCAGGAATCAAATCTAATGGTGGCTTCATCAGCATTAGAGTGCTGATAAAACACTCAACATTGTATATTGTAAAAAA
This sequence comes from Dissostichus eleginoides, assembly GCA_031216635.1. Lineage (NCBI taxonomy): Eukaryota > Metazoa > Chordata > Actinopteri > Perciformes > Nototheniidae > Dissostichus > Dissostichus eleginoides. Next base: position 4,787,950 of record CM062264.1, read on the forward strand.
AACTGTGTGTGTGTGTGTGTGTGTGTGTGTGTGTGTGTGTGTGTGTGTGTGTGTGTGTGTGTGTGTGTGTGTGTGTGTTTTCAGAGTGAGAAAGTGAAGCTGACCTGTACAGACAGAATGCCAGCTTACCTGACTGCCGTGTTGATGATGGGCTTCATGGTGAGTCTCAGCCCCCCCCTGCAGGGTTACATCACCAGCCTTTGTATTTCTATAATATGTGTGACATTTACAGCAGTGACATGAGATTTTTTTACAGATAATAATGCATTTATTTATGGGCGCCTTTCGAAGCTCTCAAGGACACCTTACAGAGCATAATTAAAAACAAGCAACAAAGAAGATCAAACAGTAATTCAAGACTTAAAAAACAAAGACTTAAAAACAACAATCAGTTTAGAAGAATTAAGATATTGAATACGCCAGTTTAAAAAGGTGGGTTTTCAGGCAGGATTTGAAGGTTGAGAGTGAGTCCATATTGCGGATGTCTTGTGGGAGAGAGTTCCAGAGACGGGGGGCAGAGTGGCTGAAGGCTCTTGACCCCATGGTGGTCAGGCCGGCTGGTTAAGTTGCCCTAAACTTAACCAAAGTCAAGACAGAAACACTTCTACAAAGGTTTTAGGATGTTGTCTTTCAAATGAGGTGAAAAGGTATCCATGTAATATGCCGTCAGAAATGAATGTATATGCACCCATTTGTTACAGAGTAATGCGTGTTGCATTAAGCCAAGAGGAATGAAGAGGTGCAGCGTACACAGAGGACTCTGGTAGAACCCTTGGTTGGAATTGCAAAACGTGGTTATCATTTGGCTTGTAGAAAAGTTCTTATCCATAGTCAGTGTATTACCTCAATCCACTCACAAAAGGCTCAACAAAAACAAATCAACATCATTGAAAGTGTATCATAATATTGTCAGTGCTTTAACTTGCCATGCAGACAGCCATTTTCATACAGGGAACTAGAGCAGTTTTGTATGCCCTCAGACTTCATTGAAAAAAAAACAGGCAAAACACCAAAGTTGCTTATCGACTGCTGCCAGGGTCAATTACTTTAGGTACTTCATGTTAGGATGTGATTTTGGTCAATTCAGATTAAATCAAAGACACACAATGACACAACATAAAAAACCTTAGAAAATGAAATGTTACCACAGCCATGACATTGTGATGTAGTTTGTTTATAACCTAGCGTTAGCTTTTTACTTCTGGCGATTGCATTTACGCTCAAAAATCACAACGTGTTAATATGTGGAAATGATCCTGCTGAACAAAAGTTCAGTAACATATACGAGAGTTTCCCTTAAGCAGGTTTTTTGCTTCATTTGATTCATTCATGGTTAGCATGGCAGGATAACTCAACACAAAGGTCACTGGACACAGACACATTAAAGTATTACATCCAGGCTCAGGTGGGTAATAATGCATGTCAGAGCAGTCACCCTTATTATTTATATTGTTTGTGACTCCTGTAAACGGCATGTTTAAACAAGTGTAGCCCTTTACTGTGCTTTGATTTAGTCAAATTATTATACATTTAAACCTTTCAATGCACTTCCTGCTGATTGTTCAGATTCAAATAAATGCAATAGAAATGAAGGAGTGGTTGTTTAGAAATATCTACTTGAGAGTGAATCCAACAGGCTCTTCAATACTTCAGCAGAGTTCACATATCTCCTTCCCCGTGAATGTTTTGTCTCATTATCAGCAGATTGTTAGATTGCGTGTTTTCCTCCTCCTCCTCCTCCTCCTCCTCCTCCTCTCTTTAGATCCTCGTGACGTTTGCCATGGTCTTCGGGGTCATCCTGTACCGGATCAGCATTAAGGCAGCGCTGCACATGAGCACCTACTCCGCAGCACGGTCCAACATCAGAGCCACAGTCAAAACCACAGCCGCCATCATCAACCTCATCATCATCATCATCTTAGATGAAATCTACGCCTCCATCGCCCGCTGGCTCACCAAACTGGGTGAGGCACATTTCACTGTTAACCCATTTAAAACAAGATCATCTTCATTTGAGTTTGACTACAGATTGACAAGTTAAGATGTTGGAGCTTGGCTGTTCAGAATGATGTCTGTGCAGTTTGTTTTCACAATTATCTGCTCTCTTTGAGCTTACTTTAAATCTCAGTTCAAAGCAAACCACTTTAACCAAATGTGTCTTATTGTGTCTGTAGATTGGAAATAAGGAAGGTTTCATGATGACATCTATTAATTAAATGTTTAACCCTATTAACCAGTAGTGCCTCGCAAAATGTATGGATTTTTCGAACACATTTCTTTAAAGGTTATTTTTTCAAGATAAGCTTTCTTTCACCAGAAATCTCTACTTCAGTAGCAATTAGTAACACCAAAACGTTCCAGTTTCACTCAGTCTAAGAGGGGTTTTTCCAAATAAAACTCACAACCTGATTATAAAGCATTGTGTTACCTAAATAAAATAAAACATGTATCATGACTATTTGAAAGTGTTATCTGATTTAGAAAGTGAAATCTAAAATGTAAAACATTTGACATCACAACCAGGTAGGAAACCAATCAGTATTAGTGTTCAAACACAAATGAGGTTGCCTTTAACGTAAATGGTTCATAGAAATTGCAATGGACATACAGATGTAAAACACACTCTGTACGGCTCGTGAAGGGAATTCCAACCGATCTAGAACAGTAAACACAGCTTTTTATTCGGAATCAAAGTTGCAGAGGCTTCAGTAACGCTAATGATGAATTCATTTGTCTGTGATATATTCAAACAACATTTTATCTATATTTCAGAGGTGCCAAAGACAGACAAGAGTTTTGAAGAGCGTCTCATCTTCAAAACCTTCATCCTGAAGTTTGTCAATGCATTCACGCCCATCGTCTATTTGGCCTTTTTCAGGGGCAGGTAAACAATGGCTATATTTTGTAAATTGTTATGTTGAATCATTTTTATTAAATTCCTATCAGTCATTACTTAAAAAAGATTAATTCAATTGACCTATTTAATTGAGTTTGTTTGCATAACCACATTGTAAACCACCTGATGTCCACGTCTCGTCTTGTGTTTGGTTCACAGGCTTGTTGGGCGGCCTGGAAGCTACTTGTATGTTATTGGATCCTACAGAATGGAAGAGGTAAATACACGTGTTCAAAATGTATACATGTTCCTGTTGTCAAAGACTGTCCATGACAATAAAATGTGAAAGATGTTATATATGACACTGACCAGTTCCATATTATATCACAAAAATGTATTGATCTCTCCTTGTCCAATGAAACAATTCATTTCTCAATTTAAGTGGTGTTAAAGCTGTTTAACTTTCCTAAAGTCCATATTTTATTTATGTCAACAAATCAGACAGTCTCAAAATAACTGCTATAGTATTTGTTTTAATCACTTTTTAACCTGCTTGGGGCATAAAAGCGTAAGATTATAAGCCTAATAGATTCCTAAGGAAGAGATACATTTTCAACAATATATGCGCTGCATTATAATAGTATAGTTTTTAACCGAGGTTACCAAAATAGTAGGAAATGGTTCACCTGTCCATGACCATTATAAGTACGCCTAGTGAGAATATTTGGCAACAGGACAGTGTAGGTAGCATTGATTAAAAAGAAAAGACTCCAGTGTGTTTCATAGAAATCATTTGAAAATTCAACGGGCTGTTCTCGTGGTCATTTGACCAGTGTGGTCCAAAATGGTAATTGTTGTTATGGTTAAAGCCACATTCATGTGGGTGTAAAGTGTAGTGGTAGCTGGCCGGTAAGAGAGATAGCTGGCCCAGCTACAGATATAAATGAATGGCTAGTTAGATAGGTAACTTCTTAGGGACTGTTGGACCAGCCACTATTGCACTGTTTTGCAATTATTGTGTAACCAATATAGATTCAATCATGCTGGAATCATCAAGCTAGCTAAGTCTGCCTTAGCGTTAATGCTAACATGATTAGAGAAAATGTGCCAACCAAAGTCGTCACTTATCTGCCGACAGAAATGTGCTTTCCCATGCGAGTTGTGTAGATGAAGAACAATACTTACATTTTTTATTAAATCTGGCTCTCTTTGTGTAACGTTACCACTCAGCTGCTTGTTGAAGTTGTTACTCCAAAACCTCACTTATGTGAGTCCAAAACTTGCCACCTGTCAGTTTATATGGAAGTTACACTGTTTTGATTGTTTCAATGGTAACGGAACACATACAAATTACAACTGGCTTGACCAAGTTGTAACGTTGATTTGAATGTGAATCTCTGTTCTGCTCTCATTCTATTTCTAAGATAAGTTTGTGTGTTCATGGCAATAAGGGAACACCGAGTGACTTGGCTGTCTGTGGTCCGCTTCTCCTGACTGCACTTTGAACTCCCCACTGTCCCCCCACTGTCCCTCCATGCTCTTTGCCTCCATCTGATCTCACTTCCTGAACCTTCTCTCTGCAGTGTGCTCATGCAGGCTGCCTCATGGAGCTGTGCATCCAGTTGTGCATCACTATGCTGGGCAAGCAGCTCATCCAGAACAACCTGTTTGAGATTGGCATGCCGTGAGTACAGGACTTCCACTGTGCAACATATATTTTCCCACGAAGCTAACACAGTGAACAACATTTCCACACACAGTAGATCACAATGCGTCGGTTCAGCAAGCCCCAGAACAAATATTGCACGCCCACTCAGTTGTACTTTTGCCCGAGAGAAATCATTTAAAGGCCTGTCTGGTTTTCAGACGCACTTACCTGGGAACTAGACAGCATTATGCCGAACTCTCTCAGCCTTCAATGTTCTCTGTCTTGCTTCATCTGTACAGAACTCTGTAATGGAAGTCTATTTTCCTTTTTGTTTGATTCCCTTTCTTTATGACGTGGTACAACAAAAGCACAGTTCTCCACTGTGTCACATATATAATTTTTAGACCTAAGTAAATTCTGTCCATGAAAGAGTTCTGTATCAGCAAGGGGAAACCACATGCTCTTGTATTTTCTCTAATAGTCAAGGAGAAAATGACCTTTGTCTGGATTTATCATGAGAACCTTGAGACTTTAAAACCATACTCCACAAACAAATGGTGTTGCCATGGTGATTACATCCATAACCAATTAACCACCAATAATCCAGGTGGCATGTTTCACGAAGATGAAGATTGATCAATTGGAAAAAAGACTTTGATATTGACAGTGTTGTAACAATTTATTTCACAACATTGAGTTATACAAAGAGGTATTTATTTGATTGTGTCCAGCCATATATATCAATAAGGGTAGGCAAAAATAAATGATTACCTAATGCAGCAACGTCACATTGCCAAGGAAACTTCATGTAGGGAGATTTTTTTCCCTGTTGTATTAGACTGCATTAGTTTAGCATCCGTGTAGTGAGTCCTTTTTATCAAAAGAAAATCCTGTAAAGATCAGACTTCGTTAACAATGTGTTGTTCCCATACTTGTATGTTTGTACAGGAAGCTGAAGAAACTGCTCCAGAGGAGGAAGTCAGAGTTGGACTCAAAGCAAGAGGAGGAGCTGAACAAAACCCTGCAGCGGCACGAGAAGGACCACATCCTGGGTCCCTTCGTCGGCCTCAGCCCCGAGTACATGGAAATGAGTGAGTCTGAACACAAGGCAGTTGAACACACATAACACACATAACATGCACACTGATGCTCTGTTGGGATTGGTTATGTCTCCGCGCTGACAACTGCTGGTCCCGAGGCTACAGTATATGTTTTCTGGTTATCTGTCTGTCACGTGATATTTCATTATCACCTTGAGGGAATTCTTTAAAATTGGTCACAAAGGTTGAACTCAGGGATGAAATGATGGGATGTTCGTGGTAGAAGGAAAAGCTCACTGTGACAAACAAAACCTGTTTCTAGCCTAACTTATGAAATTCTAATGATTACATTTCACACAAATGTCTAATAAGATACAATTAAGAAGTGATGACTTTTTGATCATTTGTAAAATACAACTTGACTGGTGGAGGCATACATCCACGAGGCGTTCATTCTAGTTTTGAGGGTTTTACTTTGGGTTTTTCATTTTGTTATTTTATGGTTCCTGAACATGAATAAGACACACCGACTGTCCTCAGGAGCAGTCTGTAGTTCGATCCTTGTTGATCTTGCTCTTCACCTCAGTGATGCATTATCCAGCTGACTAACAGCAGAGGTTTCTCAGCCTCATCGCTGTCAGTGGTGCTCCCCACCCTGACTCAAGAAGATCCCTGCTCTGTGTTAATACCTGCCTCTTTAACACCCTAACCTTTGCAGAGCATGACATTTTAAGGTCAAATCTAACAAGCATAAATGCTGCGAGCACTTTGAAACAAACACTTTAATGCTCAGATTCTACATGTATGTGCAACAAACACATTCGACCTTTAATCCCGCTCCATGTGGGACCTTTGCTTGACATGTGCTGACACATATAGTGTCAGCAGCACAATATGTTAGCTTTAAGAAACAAGTAGGCTTAGATATTCCATTGAGCTGTAATACAAGTAAATGTCCGCTTTGAAGTAAACTGTGTTGACTTTAATTGTATAAAGATATAATTTAGCAGCACACGGACAGTCAGTCAGTGATGTGGAAAACTTGGATTGATCATTCTTCATGTGCACCAGGGATGTCCGTGCATGCATGTGTTTAATTAAGTCGTTTTAATTTGGCTCATGGAAACTGCGGTCATGTAATTGCTCTTTTTTAATCTAATTAAGCAGTTGATCCATAATTCCCAAGGAGGAAGAAGATCCATATCACTTAATGAAGGATGTCAGAAGCTTATCCCAATACAACTGAGAGAGGATTAAAACTGCTTCAAGTTCAATACTTCTACTTCTTGTGCCCTTTTTAGGGTACTCAATTACACTTTACATAATTTCTAATTAGCAGATAAATGCTTTATGAGGCTGTACTTGATTCCTTTGAGCTAAATGCTGACAACATTTCATGGCAATCCATTAAATTGTTGATGAGATTGTTCAGTCTGTACCAAAGTGGCAACCAACTGAAAACCTTATACTAAATAAACATTGAAAAAGAATAAGGGAATCTCAAAATGCATTCTATCACCTTAATGGATCTTTAGCCAAACCATTCTATGTGCTGGTGCATTCACTTCAAATGTTCAGGACTAGTGTGGGCTATATTATTATTTCCTTTATGAATGGCCATGTTCAGTCGGTACAGATGGGATTTCAGTCTGCGATGGAAGATGTGTGCACTTTCAGCTGTCATGATAAACACTATATTCATTTGAGTTGTAGATCAATCTGTCCAACTCTGACAGCAGAAGATAATACTATAATATATATATTTTTATAGAGCCCTTTTTAGGGTACTCTGACACTTCACAGGTAACATTCATTCAAACATAATTAAAACAACACTTAAAATATACAATAAAATAAGTGTTATAAAACGTCAAATCAAGCTATCTGATTGGTTCTTAGCCGTGATATACTGAGCGTATACCACGGGTAGAATTGTAGTTACTTTTCACAACAATTCAGTATCCCTTTTTCGTCTGAGAAAAACTGTATACAGTTGGGCTGAAAAGCAAACTTGGACAAGAAAAAAGCGGAGAAGTAACGGGGCAGAAACCCTCCTTATTACGCAACGGTCCAGACATAGACATCAAACGGCAAAACATATTCAGTGTGCAGTTCCTTTGGCATTAGGGCAGGGGTATCTAGATACTTTCCAAGGTTTGACATCATGAATTGTGCTACTTTTAAAGCAAGCAACGATGTTTTCAAATCTGTAATCAAAAAGGTCCGCAAAAACGCTATCGAAGCAGTTCCTGCCATTGCTACGTAGTTCAAACAGTAACAACGGACTATTTTTGATCTGCCTGTCGGGTGTTCTTTTACCCATAATGACCGCCTCGCTGCACATTATCCCTTACTTAACTTCGACCTCCGGGGTGGTCTTACTATGGAGGAGTGGATTGAGCAGTGCCTATCTCAAGAAAAAAAAGCACCTAAACGACGACATGCAGAGCTACGTGAAGAGCAGGTAGACCAACTGGAAAAGTACCACCATTCAAAAGCTTTCTGATGCGGGTCTTGAAACAAAGCAGAGAAATGATGACCATTAGTGGCCACAGGTGCGAAAGCTCTCTCCAGAGCTACTGGAAGCCGAATCTCGGGGACCGGAGAAAGTGGAGCAATATTCTCGCCACGCCAAGCAACAGCCTAGAACAACCTCAACCTATACAAGTAACCACCTCGCACTATGTTTTGTGCAGAAGGCAACGGAGGGACTATTTTATTTTGAACATCATTATTTACTAATAAAAACTATTTAAATTAGAGTGTATTTTTCTTTCATATTGCCACACTTGGTAACCGTTTTATAAAAGCAATAGCTCACTTCAGGCCGTGAGCTATTGCCTAAATAACACATGGTATATATATAATAGAAGTTGAAATTAAGGTCACATCAAAATCAAAAGTAAGTTCTAGTTTTTTTTTTCATTTGAAATCATAAATGATGGCGAACCGGAGCTAACCCGGAGAAAACCGATCACTGAGAACACAGAAGGAAGTCGGGCGGAGTTAAACCTTACTCTCTTACAGTAAAGCCTCAAACAGCTCAGACTCCCCTCTGGTCAGCTCACAGGGACGTACATCCTGAAGACTCGTTGGAGTGTGAGGACCCCTGGGTGGTGTTGAAGCCTCTCTGGGTCCCTGGAGGGCTCCACAGGTCAGACAGCTCCTGCAGCCCCTGAAAGAGCTGAGAGACGAGCTCGAGGCTGGCTCCCTCCTTCTCCTCTACCATGGCACCATCGCCTTCCTTGGCGTTTTTGAGCTCTTGAACTTTGCGTCTCAGCTTCTCCCTCAGTTGGAGTGCGGCGTCTCTCTCTGCTGTGATGGCTTCGTTTTTGGCCAACACACCGTAATAGTTTCTGGACCTGCTGTGATTGAGAAGGACCTCAATGTTTTTGCGGAGAAAATAGTTCTCATTGCTTATTTTGTCCTTTTCCATATCCAGCTCCTCACATTCCCTGTCCAAAGCGTTCCTCGCTCTGATCCTGGTGTCCAGAAACTGATGTTGCTGCCTGAGAGCTTCATGCTCGCTGGAAATGGAATCCGCCTCAGCCTTGACTTGGTCACAACGGTTGGCCGGCAGGCGTTGGTGTCTCTCTGTCAGTTCTCGGACTCTGCGTTGGAGGATGTCAGTTTGTCTCAGCTTGGCCGGTTTTTCAGCTGTCATACGTGCACACTCGACCATTTTACTTTCTTCATCCGCAAGTGTTTGGGTTAGTTCCTGGACCCGTGTTTTCAGGGAAGTGTTGCGTTCGGTGACGCTAATGCACTCCTCCTGCAATTTTTTACGTTTGTCTTCCTGTTTTCTCCCACCTTTCTTGCGGATTTCCCTGAGTGTGGTCTGAATCTGCCTTTCCAGCGCATCGTTTTCCCGGCTCTTTGTGGTGTTTTCACGTTTTATTGTCTCAAATTCACTAGCAGTCTTTCGTGGTCGGTGAATCTCCCGTTTATCTCCACGATTTCACTCTGCAGAAGCCAATTTTCCTGGAGGATTTTTTGCTTCTCCTCCTCAACAGCCCTACATTTTTCCTGCAAGGCTGTTTGAGTCTGGAGTTTGATGCGGAATTCCTCCACTTGCCTTTCAAGATTTCTATTTAAATCTTTTGCTGCTTTCCTCTCTCTCTGTAGGTCTTTCAACTGCTTTTTAAAATCTTGACTGTTCACAAGCTGAGTGCTAAGCTCAATTATTTGCACACTCAAGCCAGCATTCTGTTGGTTGATGGCTCCTGTCTCCATACTTAGAGACAAAACCTTGTGGGACAGACTATTTTGTCCCTCCAGGGTTTCACTTCCCTGGAGGGTGGTCTTGTCCCTGCTGGACTCCTGAGACATTTTGTGTTCAGACCTCTTCTACTTTTTATACCACCGAATATAATATAGTAGAAGCAGCAGTCTGATGTACGGGTTTTTTAAAGTAACGTACGGGTCTCCTGAGAAGATACTGTTACTGGAACATGTGTGTATCTGAGTATGTCAGTCAGGGAATATTCAAAAGTTCAAAGCCTAGAATTGTTACTATGACATCCCTGGAACTGCCTTTGTGCTGTCATCATATTCCAAAAGCATTTAGCCCCGCCCAGAATTAAGAAGCGCGGACTGTGATGACATCATTACATCATAAGTATGTGCCTCTGATAAAAAAAAAGAATAAAATGGATGGCTTTGGTTATATTAAATACATTGTGATATAGAGATTTTTATATTGATTTTAAAGGTATATTTGGGGGCTTTATTGGAGATACAGTGTGTGTGCTAAGTCATCCTTATACGATTACTTGAAATAATATAATATGTACATTTTTGCAATAAAAGGTCTAAATCTACACCTAAATTATATACTTTGTTGAGTTGTGTATTTACTTTATTCCAACTATTTATATAATTTTCAAGTACAGAAAAATGTGCGATCTAAATCAAGATAAAGGTTTATTTCATTTGCCTGTAATGGCAACATATCCCTTTTGAGCATGATTCAATGTAGCAATGTCTACCAGAAGCTGGGATAATATCATTTTACATCCACTTTACATCATCTTACACCGTACTACACACTTTTTGTGTGTTGTTGATTTTACACATATATTTTAACTGCTTAAAGGATTTTAGTAATTTAGCATCTGGATCTTAAGTGACCAATTTTCCTATATTAACAAAGTTTTTTTAATGTATTTATTTATTTAATTTATATATATATAAATTGTAGTATAGGGGCAATGGCACATCCAAGCATCTTTTGGACCTGACACCAAGGGCGCCGGAAGCAGGGGGGCCAGGGGGCCATTGGCCCCCCCACTTTACAGCCCTGCCCAACATTCTCGCAGCAGCGGATGCCGCGGAACACTGTACACATCCCGTTTCAATAATTCCCCTCTACTCTAAAGTCGCATCTAAAAAGAACGCGATCTGATCTAGCTGTGTATATGTTTGTTATTTTTGATTGTTATATTCAATCTCATTAGCTACAGGCATTTTTGAAGCTTGTAAAGGGAAGATGACAGCTCTCACTCGCCACTCTGCTCTTCCACAGCGCCGCTCCCCCTCCCTCCGCTGAAATTATGAATGTAAGGCGTATAGTAATCATAGATAACACGGCAGGGTCCGTTACAGTTTGTTTTCATCTGATTTCAAATAAACAAAGTCTTGGCTTTCAGAATATTAAACTTGTTTCGGCAAATTCAGATGATAAATACAACTTTGAAGCTTGTAACGACATAATTACAAGCGGAGAACGGAGTAACTTTACGTCACAGCAGGCATAACAACAGCCGGTGTTTCTCGTGAGTGTTTTCCCGGGAAACAAACACAATACACACAAAGGCAAAAATACACAAACACACACACGTATACACACACACTCGCGAGCTCCCCCCAGACCAGTAATCCAAACGAAAATATTTTCCCTCCGTTACTACTTTGATCATTTGCTCCGATAATAATCAATCAGATCGATGGATATCCATCAAATCCAAATGTGGAGATGACAGCTTTGTAAATACCGGAGTTAATAACTGGAACTTTTCACAGAGTGTGTTCAAAAAAAGTGCGCTTACTTCAGTCAAACACCAGTCAACATTCAGCTTGTCAAACAAGAGCGTATTGAGCAGGAAAAAAGGAGAGATGGAATGATGGAGCAACTGCGCTGTCATATGTGTGGGCTGGACCTGTATAGTTTAATTTACAGGAAAGGAGTGAGCAGAGGGTAGAGTGGTGCATTCTTGTTCTGTTTTCTGTGACTATCTTCCTCCCCATGCTGAACACCCTCTCAGACTTTCAGTTGCGCGCGCTACTAAAGAGACGCGTTACCATGGAAACCAAACAATGTTGTAGCTGTATTGAAGTCCGAGTGGAAACAGTAACATTTGGAGCGTTATGTTAGAATGAAACAGGTCGTGACTCACAAATCAGATTTAGTCAGAAATCGGGAGAAATGCGGGATAAATATGACCCCGGGACCGGGAGGAAATCGGGAGGAAATCGGGAGTCTCCCGCAAAACTCGGGAGGGTTGGCAAGTATGTCACATACACACGCACTTTTTGGCCCCCCCACTTCTGAAATGAATCCGGCGCCGCTGACACATTCCACCCAAACTTAGTTGATACAGTTGAACAGTATAGCGTTCAAATACTACACTGTTAATGTCCAGTAGTCCAGGTCAGTAGCAGAAGAGAGTGTGACAATTCAGTAACTCCTGCTCATGTCTCCCCTGTTCTGTGTCTTCAGTCATCCAGTTTGGGATGGTAACTCTTTTCGTGGCCTCCTTCCCTCTGGCTCCTCTCTTCGCTCTCCTGAATAACATCATTGAGATCCGCCTGGATGCCAAGAAGTTTGTCATGGGGCTGCGCAGGCCGATTGCAGCCAAGGCCAAAGACATTGGTAGGTGACCCCCTGATCTACCCCCCTATATCAACTTTATTTTATTGTAAAAAATCCAGGAGAATAGCCTGTGCAGGAGGAGACGAGAGGTTCAATCACAATAAAAAATAGAAGGACATTTACATACATAAAGGCATGTCAATATTGATTTATAACCAAAATGATTAAGCAGTCTTAAAAATGAAGGTGTTAACATGTCACTGTGAAAGCAAATATTCTTAGACTACCCTTAAATGTGCCAGACATCCAGAACATTTGAAATGCTAATAATAATAATAATAATAATAATAATGATAGTTACCTTTTATTTGTTAATTGTCTTAACAACACAAACAAACTGCTTAACTTAAACAAACAATCATTAAAGGTAGGGTAGGTAATTTTGGAGAAACCAGCTCGAGTGCGCTAGAATCTGAAAGTACACAACCGGAAAAAATCTGCCTCTTCCTTCAGACTTCCTTACAGAGCCCCTCCTCCAACACACACGAATGCGCACACGACCAATGAGGGCACGAGATAAGTTTGTGCACAGATGGAAGGCTGACAGGCAGGTAGGCCATCCAGTTATTTTAGCCAGGCCGGCTCAGATGATTGGTTGTGCATTTTACAGCGCTACGGCTTCCACAGATGACATTTTTGTATGCATTTATTGTCAAAGCATTTAATATATTCATTGCTATCGGGATGTTAAGAGCATTCCATGGAATATAACAAAAAGTGTTTCTGAAGTGAATTACCTACCCCACCTTTAACCACGCATAAGTGATACAATCAACCTCACAAATATATATTTTGCTCAGACCATCAATAGGAAATGAGAATCCAAACCTGCAGTTTGGTCCTGGTCAACTGCAACAACACAACACATAGGGAAGTTTTACCAACTCTGTACTGGGGCCATCTAGTGGTGGCTGGTAGTAACTGATTACAATAATAATATAATGTACACCTGGAATGACTATTTTTTTGATAATGACAAAAAATTATTAAAATCCTGGAAAAGGGCATATTGTCTGTTTGCACAATAGCAGGAACATTAATAAGAGGGGGTTCTGGGGTCTCCCTCAGGAACACTCGGTTTCCTGCATTCTAATTAGTGGAAAACAAAACAATTCAGGCGCCAGGAAGTTAAAATATAAAAAATAATCTGGTAAAACTCATTAAGGCTCTCAAGCATTCAGGGTCGCTTTGAAATATTTATATTACAGCTGCTGAGTCAGCGTTCCCCTCTATTTTTGTTTATTTTGTTTGGAGAAGTAACCTCTTTAAAGGTGGGGTAGGTAATTCACTTCAGAAACCCTTTTTGTTATATTCCATGGAATGCTCTTAACATCCCGATAGCAATGAATACATGAAATGCTTTGACAATAAATACATACAATACAAATATTTCATCTGTGGAAGCCGTAGCGCTGTAAAAAGCACGACCAATCATCTGAGCCGGCCCGGCTAAAATAACTGGATGGCCTACCTGCCTGTCAGCCTTCCATCTGTGCACAAACTTATCTCGTGCCCTCATTGGTCATGTGCACGGTCGTGTGTGTTGGAGGAGGGGCTCTGTAAGGAAGTCTGAAGGAAGGGGCAGATCTTTTTCGGCTGCATACTTTCAAATTGTAGCGCACTCGAGCTGGTTTCTCCATTCTTACCTACCCTACCTTTAACTGTACATAAATTAATTTAAAATTCATGAATTAATCACTCATTTAAAAGCCTTTGAACATTGAATGCTCATATAGATTTCAGGAAGATTTCTGCTCATGTTCAAAACTTTCTGCACATTTTCCAACATTTCTGTTTACTCTGGAAAAACACAAATTAATGTGGAATAGTTCAAAAATAAATTGTAATATTATGATATAAAGTCTTATTTTATTGAGAATGAATTCATAATAATCCAAGAACAAATCTACCCACCCTTAAGATTGCTGTGCATTATGCATTATCACACAAATAATAAACAAAGAATAAAAACATTTTATAATTTACATGAAACACCAAATAACTAGATGTCTTAGTTATTTTACTAAGACATCTACAAGCCAACATCAACATATAAATACCAGCACATTCTCTCAGGGTTTACCTACCATTATAATGCTTAGGTGCTCCACCCATTTTGTCTCCACCTAGCTAGATGAATGTAAAATCAACGGGCAGAGCATCAATGTTAAATACATTACTTTTACCAGATACAATGGTTGTAGTTGTTCCTGAGTGGACTTCTTCTCCAGGTTTTGTCTTTAGGCTATTTGAGTGTTTATTCATTGTCTGCTCTAGCTTTACCAAACTCTTGAACAAACATATTGTAGCAATACTAAAATGATCAGAAATAGCATTTTTTTTTATTCAGTAGTGTAGAATTGTAGGGAAACCCTTAAACACCCTTCCTGCACTGAGGTCTTCCAAACAGCTTAATTCATTAAAATTAATAATAACAAAAAGAAGTAGTCAAACTTATGAGTTGCTTCAATTCCATTTAGTTGCACCATGGGATGAAAGTCAGTATAAGCTCAGCTGGAAGCATTTTCCAATAGGATGAGGGAGTTAGGGGTAAGTGTAAATGTAGAAGCAGATTAAACAAAGGCATTGGGCCTCATGGGATGTGTAAGTCTGAGTGTAGAGCAGATGAAGAGGTTCTGCAAATACGCTTAGTAACATTGTCAAAACTATTGAATACCAATTGACCTTCTGAAAAAACCTGAGGAGGCCAGTCTGCAGGAGCTGAAGCCCCCTTGAAGGTCTGTGTGTGCATGTCCCAGTTGAAGCTCCTATTTCCCAGCTTAATGGCAGACCTTGTGTCTTCCTGCAGGCATCTGGTACAACCTCTTGAGAGGCCTCAGCAAGGTAGCAGTCATCGTAAATGTAAGTCCTTTACCTTTACCGTCACTGCACTGTTGTACTTCAAAAACATGTCTGAAGAATAAAAATGTCAGATTATGGAGATTTTTTTCCTCTGTAATTCAAAATAACAAAGACAAATTAGGGAATGCGCTGATTAGCAGTTCTCTGTCCCCAGGCCTTTGTCATCTCCTTCACCTCGGACTTCATCCCTCGGCTGGTGTACCAGTACATGTACAGCCTGGACGGCACCATGCACGGCTTCGTCAACCACACCCTGTCGTACTTCAACGTCAGCGACTTCCAGCCCGGCACAGACCCTCTCCAGCCAATGCACCTGGGCTACAAAGTAGAAATATGCAGGTAACATTTAACTTTATATCCAGGAGCACTTCACCAAAAGTGATATATTTAAAGGAGATTTATTGGACACATTTGAACGTTCATTCTAGTATTTTTCACACGTATTGATATTCAAAAAACACATTATTTATCTCATACTGTCTGCCTGAATATATATCTATATTCACCTTTGGTTTGAAATGCTCGTTTTGGCGCCTGTTTCTTTAAAGGTCCCATGTCATGGCCATTTCTACTGATCATAATTCCATTGTTGAGGTCTACTAGAATAGATTTATACTGTGCAATTTTCCAAACTCACATTGGTTTCTCATACAGCATCTCTGTAAAGTATGTGTATTCACTCTCTGTCCTAAACGGCTTGTTGGAGCTCCTGCCCCCCCCCTCCCTGTGAGCCCAGTGGCCGTCTGCGAGACAGCGAGAAACAGCGAAACCCAGCCCGAAACCAGCCCGAGCTCACACACACACCCGCAGCCTGGCTGGGAGTTTGTGTGTGTGCTCACACACAGACTCACAGCCTCGCCGCGTCCCGCCGTCTCAGGCGGAAAAATCGGCGGAGCTGCAGCTGAGAAAAGATTGAGTGTGTGTTTGTGACGGCTCCGCGGACGTAGCGTACGTTACGTTATGTCACTATACCCAAATACGTCACTGTACCCAGGAAGAAAAAGAGAAATCTCCAACGAGGCGTTCTGGGGCAGCATAGACAGGTCTTTTCTGTGTTAGAGTTTTACTCGCTACAGGGTGTACTTTGAGGGTTTGTGACTTTGCAGACTGTTTACATGCATAAAAAGCTTCATAACACACAAGGGGACGGGTAATAACCGGAAAAACATGACATGGGACCTTTAAACCCATTCTACTCTGATTGGTCAGTGTTTCAGAGGGTTCTGTATCCGTGGTATTGGCATCTCTGCCAAGCCCAGAGGAAGTATACAACACAGGGTTTTGAAGCAAGCTACAAAAGGGGAAATATTAAATAACAGCTCAGTCATTTGATTCCATTGAGCCCAGAGAGAATTGTTCTCATTGATTTACATTGGAAAACACAGATCAGTAAATCAGCGTATGATTTGTCTTTAAGTACACATTTTGAATCGTCTTAAAGGTTCCCTATTATACTCTTTTTCAACAATATATTACAGGTCTCAGATATGTACAGAACATGTCTAAGTGTTTGACTGAAACACCAAACAGATCATTGTAGCATCCCATAAACCCCTCTGTTTCAGCCCTTCTTCTTCTTCTTTCGTGTAACGTCAGAGGTCCAACTCGGTGTCGTGTAGCCATGCCCGCATCTCTGGTCCTAAGTCGAAGAGGCTGGCTTCCGAGGGTGGTCTATATAAAGGGCAGGTGGTTATTAGCAGGTGGTGTTTCAGCCCTGTTCCAAAAGTGCTGATTCTCTGTCTGTAGCTTTAAATGCTAATGAGCTGCTGTGGGCCACGCCCCACTGAGATGATTGGTTACTAAAAAGACAATGGTGCTCTAGGAGGAGATCCAGGTGATAAGGTGGGCGGGGGTTACCTTGGTTGGTTATAATGGTTGCACAACCCAAAGAACATTGTGACATCACAAAGTGGCCAAAATCTGATCAGCTAATTTTCAGACAGGTTTTTATATAGATGGATCAGGACAAAAAGAGAGCGAATATTTTCCCAATCTCTTATCACAGAGGGAAACATATTTATTGATTAAAGACATGAAAAAGTGGATTTTGCATAATAGGTGACCTTTTAAAAAGCGCTAACAGCTGAATCTACAGTTATTTTCCCTCCTCCATTCACACGACGGAGTCAAGATCAGACATCACTGAGCAGCCTGGAAGGGGGGATTGAGGAAAGCTTAAGGGCGGATGACCTTTGGGGCCCATGGATGTGAAAGATCGCCGGAACATCCTGGGAATTTTGTACTTGAACTTGCCATTTTGGCTTCATGTGCAACTTAGCACATTTTTTGTGACATTACAGCTCTATTGGTGTCCTGATGGTTCATAATTCAAAATTCATCAAAATTCAAACAATACTAAAACTCCTCCCATTCACAGGAGGACATTTTAAAAGTCTTATTCTCATGGCCTGACCTCCTAAACAAGAACTGTTATACAGTAAAACCATGTACTGTTAAACAGCATCGTCATCTGTATTTCTGTCCTTTGTACTATTGATGATCTCCATTTCTTTAAGGGGAATAGGTTAGATTGACAAGCATCAAATGAAACATGTAAATTGCATTTCTTAATAAAGATGTTTTCTGTGTCCAGGTATAAGGACTACAGAGAGCCTCCCTCCTCCAGCTCACAGTATGAACTCTCCAAAGAGTTCTGGGCGGTTCTGGCCGCTCGCCTCGCCTTCGTTGTTGTCTTTCAGGTTTGGAACTACACACAGATATTAATATCACACACACCGTATGCTTCGACATGCTTTCACACAGTCACTTACTTTAACCATTCATATTTGATGTGGGTAAAGAAAGCAAACGTGCAAACAACACACAAAGGTGTGTGAGTGAGTGATGTAACTGAGGGATTCTCTGCAGACTTTAATGTGAAAGGTCTTTAAAGGAAACAGGCTGTCTGCTTCCCTTCAGTTCATTTGAATTACCTTGATTTTTATTTTAACTTGATTAATTAAAAAAATGTCTCCAAACAAGGAGAGTACCACTGTCAACCTAAAATAAAACAATAAATTGCTATTTGTTATCATGCCTATTAGCTATGCCTTATTTACATTTCTAATACAGTAAATCAAATCATGTTGTTCCTGGCGTATATTTTTTGACATCTGCTCTGTTTTGGTTGGACTTCCTTTCTGAAATGTATTTGTAGATTTTGATTTACTTATACAATCTGTTAGCAGATGGTCAGCTTCTCAAAAAAACGTATCTGTTTTTTGAGAAAATGTTTTATGAGACAGTGTCTACCTTGGAGTGTTTGTCCACTGCGGTGCACCAATTAGTTCATTGTTATACTGTCAAATGTCCCGCTTAGGATGTATCTTTACAATAGAAATAATATTCTTTAAAAATTATCGTGACAAATCTTTTTTAACTTGTTCTTAAGCCAAAATCACAAAGGCAAAACAGTTTGGATCAAACGTATTCAATAATAACTCAACAGGAAAAAAAGCTAGGATAGCTAATGTAGTGGACCTCATTGCTTTTGCTGCTAACCTACAACAATTACTCTTTCAAATGAAAAGAAACACATCCTCATCCTAACAATGATTAGTTGAGATACAACTTGTTCTGGATTGACCAGTAGCCAATGATAGCTTAAGTTAGCTGATGTTAGCTGTTTAAAAGACATTACTAATTAAGTTTAAGTCTCCTCTACTTATGCTACCAGGCACGGCAGAGGATCTTCAGGCACAATGCTGAAGACTTCAGGCACAATGCTTCAGTAATGACGGGCAATAACAAGACGCTGATATTGTACTGCTGAGATACTACTACTATGTGCCATAAACTGTGTTTAATATAACTCACAGATCATATAATACTTAGTAAGCACACAATTAGAAAAAGTACCACATAAGCTTTAGATAAGATGTATTAGACACAGGTTTGTTCTTTTTTTTTTGTATGTTATTGATTAGTAAAACAGTAATCGAAAAAAGGCCCTTCTTTGAGGTCTATGTGGGCACACAAAATTGTAAGCATGTCACAAATAAACAACAGTTGGACAATAGTTATTTAGCTTGGCTTCATGTTACTAGGCTACTAGGCTGTGTGTTTCCATGCTTTATTTCTGAGGTGTTCCCATCTTCTCTCTGCCCCCCCTCTGCAGAACGTGGTGATGCTCATGAGTGACTTTGTGGACTGGCTGATCCCGGACATCCCCAAGGACATCAGTCTCCAGATGCACAAGGAGAAGATTCTCATGGTGGAGCTCTTCATGAAGGAGGAGCAGGGCAAAAGGCTTGCAGCGCGGGACAACCACAACCAGGACAACTGCAACTCCCCCTCCTCTGCGACGCAGACCCCCCCGCAGCCGCGCTCCAGAACCGCCACGCACGCAGTCGGGTGGGAAAACAAGCACAAGCAGCCAGAAGAAAACCCAGCACCTATATATAAACTGTAAATACGCTACTTTAAGACAGCTGTTAAAGACCTTAAACCCATAATCAGTTTTTAATAATCAGCAAAGCTTTGCTGCGTTCATGTTGTTTGGTAATACTTGCAGGAATTAACCTGCAGTTCAAACATTAACGTGTTAGCAGTAGAACTAATTGTTTGCCTCTTTTTTATCTTTTTTCCCATGTAAAGAGCAAGCCATACATTAGGCATACATCTAGCCAGTGGTTAAACAATACTCGTAGGATTTAGAATCGCAAAAACATTATTTATTGAAGTAACTGTGTTTGAAGGGAACAAGCCATTAGTTCACTTGACTCTGGGAAAATTCCTTGTCAATGGGATCTTCATTCAGGATGTCCAAACCAAACCCAACCTGCAACTTAATATGAATATTTTTGAGCAGTAGGTTCGTAACTGCCACCTTTCTCACGGGACTTGAATGCAGCTTTTATATTAAAGACAGCCTCCGTCCAAATGGCCCTGCTGAGAAGAATTCACTCCCAACACAACAGGAAGTCCTTTCCTGCCAACACTAAAGCTCAGATAGGCCTTTTACCCCGTTTCTTTGCAGAGTTATATACAAATGCAAGAATGTATTGATGTACTGTTTTTAATGCGCAACATGGTCTAGCACATGTGTTTTGTTTGTTGAGATGAACACCAGAAGGTTTTGGAAGACCTTCTGTGTCATCAATTTGTACTCTTGTTTTGTACGAGCACCATTTTGCTCATTGTTACATTTGTTATATTTTGACTATGTACAACTGTCAAACAGTGCTCAGTGGCATTATTCCTGGAAGCACAAGTCACATTATTTTTCATTCCAATTAACTGGAGTCTTAAAGCTGTATTTGGCTAGATTTAGAGGATAAACACAAAGTGACGTCACGCTCCTCTCGCTGAGATGATAAACTGTAGATACTTCGGGTGTGCCCTAATAACCACGAGAGAAATATTTTCAACACAAGTTTTTAATGAAAATGATTCCTTAAGCTTTATAAATAGATTGTTTAGTGATTATCTTATGGAAGTTGTCAGCACAACAAGTTGAAAACCACAGACTGAATATCAAAGTAAATGTACAGAAGTTACCGTGACATCAGCCATTGGTTTGTAGACTACTGTTTCATGCCTCCAATGTTCCATTTTGGTTGTCACCATTTTGGTTTGCATGATCCATGGAGGAGAGGTACTTTAGGAGCTGGAGAGGAGGGAGGCCGGGCGATGCTAGGTACTGTTAGCATAACAAGCACTAAATTACCAGCTAACGCTAGTGCTGGTTTGCTAGCTTGGTTAGCAAGGTCGATCTGTAATTCATGTTAACTTACCTGCTTTCACTAACAGGGCGCCAATGAATACTTACGTTGCTAAAAATACAGAGTTTGTTAGCATAGTGAAGTAGTGCGTAATCATGGGATTTGTCTTAACCACCATTGCCGCCACTGCACTCATTTTCTCCTGAAAAATCTTGCGGATGTGAATCCCTAATATCCAGGAGGGTCCACTTGTATAGAAGTCTCTAGGAAAATGAATTTCACTCAATGAAATACTACAG
Organism: Dissostichus eleginoides; assembly: GCA_031216635.1. Classification (NCBI taxonomy): domain Eukaryota; kingdom Metazoa; phylum Chordata; class Actinopteri; order Perciformes; family Nototheniidae; genus Dissostichus; species Dissostichus eleginoides. The sequence goes on from CM062264.1 coordinate 4,809,169, forward strand.
TAAATCATTTTCTAGTGAGTTATCTCAATCACTAGCTCCAAATCTTTAATTTAGCATGATGTTTATTTTGTAAATGATGGTCTGTTTTGAGTACATGGAAGTTAATTGATTAATTAACTGTTTGATTGCCTGAAATGTTTCTTCTTCAGTATTTGGTTTTATTATACTTCACTAGGGATGGGTATCGAGAACCGGTACTAAGTCAGTACCGGTACCTGATTGGACGGTATTGGTATACCGTTAAGCCGCTGGACAAACGGTGCTGCTATCGGTATATGAATTACGCTACTTCCTTAGTTTAAACAATTCTGGTTGGTTGGGAACCCTCATCCCATGTGACGTATCCGGCTTGAGTACCACTGATTGGCCACTGTGAATGCCACTCGTCATCTCTCCTAACAGCGCTCTTATTATTGTGAGACTCCCGGGGGCAGACCATTGGGGCAGACGCAACATCTTGCTAGAAACAGCGTCTCAAGGCTTCTTAACATTTAACAACCTATTAATGATGCATACCCACTTAACGGGAAGAAACTCAGCTAACAGACGATATTAACCATTTTACCTACACGGAATATAGTCCAAATCAACACTTAGCAAAACGGGCTACTTTAGCACATAACTGGCAAAAGCGATCTTTCTACGTCATTTTATCCACAGATTCTATTGGTGTAAGTCTCATCACTGTACGACCAAAACTCACTGAACTAGCAGCCAGGAAAGAGCAAGTAAACAACTTCACTTTACGTAGCCATGATGATAATTATGTCTTACCTTTGCTGTTTTGTGATCAAGGGCATAAAAACGGTTAATCCAATGTCTCTGTGTAACTTTAAAAATGATTACTGATAATCCATCATTACAATTATAAATAATAAACGGAATATAATGGTTAGCCGACGGGAGCTTCCGGTTTAGGAGGTGCGCACGCAGCGTCTCGTTTTAACTGAATAATGGTCATGTTTACATGGATTTATGAACTGCCCCTAAATACCGCCCCCCTTCCAGAGACACACTGTCAAACACACTCATACCTGCTTGGTATGACATTGAAAAAGTTACATTAAATAATATATAAAAATAAATTCCAATAAAATGACTGTTTAATCTTCACATCTTGTAATCATGTCTATAATTTTGAGCACCAAATTATTGAAAAGAATCGATAAGAGTATCGAAAAATACCGGTATCGATAAGCAGTATCGGTATCGATAAAATCCTAACGATACCCATCCCTATACTTCACCCTCTCTCTCCAAGATGATGAGGCCAAGAAACCAGATGGCCGAAAGTGCTACATTTGAGGCTTCAACACCATGCCACCTTTGTGGCCACCTTTCTCACGGGACTTGAATGCAGCTTTTATATTAAAGACAAAAAAGCTTCCTTATTATGTGTCACTAGCCAATTGGTCACTTCATGGTTGCTATATCCACTTCTTGTTTGCAGTCTCCTTCCAGTTAAGATTGGTCATCGTTTAGAAGGTTTTTACCATGAGCCAAATTATCAGCAGAGGTGTCCTCTCTACAATGAGGGTCAGAAGCTAACTGCTTGTAAGTTCCAAATGTCCCTTAAACTAAATTCTTCATTAGGTATAAATATATATAGTTATAAAAAACAAAATCTCAAGAAGATCTTAAAAAATCTGGCAGAAAATCCGTTTATGACCGCATTTGCAAAGGGGAAACACCGTTACAGATGACTTAAAGAAAACGGTTAAGGACTTCTCTATATTTGAAAATGGTTGAAAACATTTTGCATATTGTATGTACACAACTAAGAAACGTATGTTACGTAGAACTAGTCTTTTTTATAGACATTTTATTTGCGGAAATGTTACATTTTATACCTTTAAAGTTGTGCACTGAAGATGGATTTCAATGTTTAAAGTCACGTGTAGTGGTACAAATATGTCCATAGTGTTCTTATATAAAATCAGAAAACTGCATCTTGAAACAAATTTGATTGCTGAATGGAACCACACTGATAGCACTATGGGCTCATTACTTAAAGCTCACGCTTATGCTATATTTGAACAATATATTATAGACCATGTCTATACAAAACATGTCTGAAGTGTTTTGCTCAAAATACCAAACAGATCACCCATTGTAGCATGCCTCATACCCCCATTTGGAGCGCTCGCATGCAAGCAGTGAGCTCTGTGAAGAGAAGGCTGTCTACCAGCAGAAACTCAAGGATTATTTCTGAAACAGTATTGAGCTCAAACGCTTTCTCTCTTGCGGGTTTACCACAAGGACAGTACCTTTTATATCAGGCTTCTTTACACATACTCTCTCCAGTACAGCGTTAGCTCTGAGTGTTAGCAATGCTTGCTAATGTAAACACAGACCATATTACTTCCAAAACACGTCGCGCATTGTTTCTGATACAGCGAAGTTTCTGATAGGGGACGATAGGTTGGGGCGGAACGTTGCCAGGAGTTCAACGTAAAGCCAGCCCACATTTCCGACATTACGTCATTACCGTATCAAATCTGGATCAGCTCCGTTGTACCCCAGTTTTTAGAAATGTGGGTAAGGAGGAAAAGAGAGAGGGTTTTATTTTCTGACACTTTGTGAGTCTCCTTACACACCGGGAACACATATTTATGTATAAAATACATAAAAAAGTGCATTTTGCATAATAGGTCACCTTTAGGGGACTCTGCATCTGGCTAAAGTAGGAATTTTGAGCTTCTTAAGGACCCTTAAAAGCAGCGCCAGGGTTTGCTCACACCACAGTGACAGTTTTTAAGCGAAGTGACTGATTTACTGCCTTACATTCTCCCAGCCTACTTCAGGAACTCCCTCAACTATTCTGACTTATTTCAGATTTCCATCAGCAGATCAGTACAAAGCAGTGTACCAATGGAAAGGCAACATTGTTTATATTTTATTATCTTGCCTTATTTAAAGCTTTGAATGAATTGGCATTTACCTGAAGCTGCAACTCTTTACCTATCAAAGCACAAAGACTGAATAATATTTTGTTTTGTATTTATCAATCTGCAAAAAATAACACGGGGAGTGACTGGATGCCACTTTAATGTTCTGGAAGGAGCAGTCACATGTACACTCCAAACTCACCCATGTGTCGAAACCTGCCCCCTGCTGTATATATATCAAACTACCCCTGATTTAAGCCCTAACCCAGACTTATAGAATGTATTATTATATTATTTTCCCGTGATGTATAATCACGTTTAGGTCAAAATGTTGTCGATGAAAATGCATTTAACGTGTCAAATGGTTTTATCAGCCCACAGGGGACCACCTATCTATTTAGACTATCACAAAGATAGTGATGTATTTTATCTGATTGTCTTCATTTGAATTATTTAGTGTACTGGAAACGATGAATTTGGACCTCTCGGTGTATCTGGGAGGGTGCGTGAGAAAACATCTCCTAATACAGACTACAAAGACATTTTATCACAGAAGATGTTGCTTTTTCTTGGAAAATTACTCGCTTGTTGAGCAAAGACTGCACATTTTATTTTTACCAAATCTTAATACTCTGTAGTAGTAGGTTAGTGTTGATATTCAGTGATAGATGCTGTCACAGGGCTGCGGAGCTAGTGTTAGCTACAATGTGTGTTTTCCCTCTTAAATCTCTTATAAGATGATGTCACATGTGAAGCCCCTCCCCGGCGTCCCCCATGAAATGTCCCCTGCCTTGTGTGTCATGTTGTAGTTACAGCATTAATTAAACACTGCAAGGTGTGCTAATATCTATTATAACATGTGTCAAAGCACATTTCACAACATGTTTGAGTGTTTATGCATGTATAACCGATCTGTCTGTCCCTGCGATTTTGAGTCTGTTTTTGGTTCTACTAAATGCAAATAAATGCGAGATGAACTGCCTGCAGCCTTCAGACATTTATTGTAAATTCCTGTATTTGACTTCATGCCATTTTTATTCAATGTACTATAGATCCTGAGACCCAACCATTTAATTTGGTTCTGGTCCATAACTATGAGGTTATACATGCCAAAGCATTAAGTCCAATTGTACTCCACAGAGGACATCCTGGGTTTTTATAAACATATGACATATGTGGGGTTGTGGCTTTGAAAAAGATAATTTCATTGTATTTCAAAATGGCGTCCATCAACACAAGCACTATTTATAGAAAGAGAAATGGTAAGTTTGTAATTTTGTAATTACCAGTGTTGTGAGTTCAATATTTTAATTAATTATAGTAAGGGAACATCTTAGGAGTTAGTGTAGTGAGTTTCCAGAGCAGTGTAATACTTATTTGACCTAAAACTACATGTTTTTATGAATGTCCTCTGAGGAGGACATGGGGATTTGCTAACTTTTTATTTCCCCCATTTTACACAACACAAATGGAGTCCACTATGGGCCACAACTAACACGTAGGTTTCTGTAGGGTTCATGGCAGACGGATGCAGTGGGAAAACATACATCAAGTGCCTCAAGTGTCAGATGTATCTCTGCATTTCAAAAAAGGATGGAGTTCTACAAATGAGGGCTCAATATTTGTTGCATTGAGTTGTTGTGCTCTAATGTTGTCTAAATGTACTTGTATGTTAATGTTGTTTGTATACTATGCTTCGCATAACTAACACCTGATGTCCTCTACAAAGGACACACAACATAGTTTCTGTTAGTCATTATGTTAATACCACCCTAAAGACTTGTGTGATCTAAAAAAAAAAGGAAATTAGAAACCTTTTTCTTTCTGGGTCTCAGGAGGATAGAAACACAATATATACCACTAAGATTGTATTATAGCTTATTTTGTGGAGATATACTCTTAGTTGATAATGTGTGATCATGGTGCATATTCCATGGTAAAAAAGGATGTGTTCAAAATAAAATATTCATATCCTTTAATTGATACACATAATAATTTGGTGTTGGCAGACATATTCTGTCTACATATCTGAACTCGTAATGTAAGTGTGAAATTGTCCAATAAGAGTCACAATAGAAATAGCAAATATGACGGACGGAAAGCACAACACCTTGTATGATTAGAAACATGCCAGGGGAGGTAAGGATTATGAGAATAAAAATGATTCAAAATAAAATAAATATATTTTTTTATGAAATTACGTCAAAATAATAAGCATTATAATCAAAATACCAGTGCAAAAACTGAGTAAATTGATGCCCATACTCTTTAAAAAAAAAATTGTATTCAAGTTGTATACACAAAACTGTTCGAACAATGGACAAAAAAGAAGAATAAAACAAATATAAAACAAAAGTTGATACAAATCATTTATTTATATAATAATTCAAAACTAAAACGATGCAAACTTAAACAGTGGAATAAAACACTCCATATTGTTATAATATTTTAATAAATATAAACCCTAAACAGAAAAAAAATACTAAACAAAAAGTGATAAAAAGTTTTTATTGCGTTCTCATTTATAATATATTGTTATGGCGGTGCCAAATTGCTGTGGCTTTTGGTAGGAGTGTTAACAACTTAGTTTGGATTCAGTCCATCCTTGTGCAAAAAATAATAATAAAAAATTCCATCACATCATCTTCAAATGATATGCACATTTTACCCTTACATTTTTATTGATTTTAATTTTAAAATAATATTCATGTGGCTCTCTTCTTGCACCTGACATCAGTCGTCCAGATGTGACTCAGAGCAGGTAGGAGTCACATTCAAGGAAGTGACCGGAAAAGTGACAAACAAGAAACACTAAGACACAGTAGAGGTAGGATCCAAACTTAAGGACGTAACCAGTGGTGGAAACTGGAAAGCAACTATGTACAATTAATCAAGTATTGTACTTAAGTACTTTTTTGACACATTTGTCATTTCCATTTTATGCTACTTTAAATCTCTACTCTGCTACATTTTAGAGGCTAATATCTTACTTTTTACTTTTTAATTACATTTATATAAACACTCACCTTTACGATTTTATTTTTTACATATAAAAACACATGATATGCTGATATGGTGTAATGCAGTACAGTACTACACATCTACACAGTATTTCAAGTTTTCTAAATTTGGTCCACATTCACAAAACACAATACTAAAAAGCTCTTAATATAATAACTGTAATAACATAATACTGTGAAAATGTCCATTCGGCATAACCAGCGGTTTTACTGTTGATATTATAAAGACATTTATCAGATTCTTTATTATTATTTTGAAATGGGCCATGGGGCAGAATGAGTACTTTTACTTTTAAAGTGTATTTTGATGCTTGTATTTTTAAACTTTTACTTAAGGATTTTATATTGGATTATTTTAAGATCCTAGTATTTGTACTTGTATCTAAGTAAAGGATCTGTGTTCTTCTTCCTGTGTTTTTTTCGTTTGTTTATACATTTTCTAGTTCATGTTATGAATGATTATGTACTCATGTTTGTCATTATGCTCATGCCAATAAAGCTATTTGAAATGAATTGAATGGATCAGCTGCACTAACCGACAGAGCAACAGGCGGAAGTGAAAGTGAAACGGTGCTTCCTCCTCCCTCCCTCAGACTGCTCGGTGTCTCGGCGGAGGCTCACCGTGAACAACGACATGAGCTCCTTCCAGTTCAACAGCTGCTGCTGGACATCTCCAACCAGCTGACGGAGAAGCAGCTGGAGGACTTGAAGTTCCTGTGCCAGGACATGCTGGGGAAGCGGGAGCTGGAGAAGATATCCAGCGGGGTCCGTTTATTCCGGCTGCTGACCGAGAGAGGGAAGTTCGGAGCGGACAACACCGACTGCCTGAGCCGCTTCCTCACAGAAATCCATCGGCAAGACCTGGCCGAGAGGTTGGAGAGCTTCAAGAGTCAGGCCGGAGCGAGCGAAGACCTGCCGGACAAAGAGGAGAGAGGTGGGCTACAGTCACACTGCTACCTACTGTTTGTAGTTCCACAGAGGGTGTTACTCCTCTAGGACTACATCTCCCATACCATAGACTGTGTACACACTACCATTGGTGTACAGTAGCCTAACTAACTTCCCTATCGACACAGACACTCTTGTACTGTACTGAAGTATTATTTTATGTTGCTTTAATTGAGTATTTCAATTTCATGTTGCTATACTTCTACTCCATTCAGGCAAACACAGTAGGCCTACTATTTACTCCTCTAAATGCATTTCAACATTCAAAGGCTTTAACTATGTATATACTTTGATGAAATTCACAATGTCTGTAGGCCTATATTGTAAAAATAAATAAATAATAATAATCCATGTTTATTATTCTGAAAATGAAACGTTGTTCACTATTAAAAGTTATTTTCGTACCACAGCACATTTGATGCTGTTACTTCAATACACAAGTCACTAAGTAATAAGTACTTTAAATGCAGGACTTTAACTTCTATTACTATTACATTTATTAGAAAACATGTAAATTCAACATTCAAAAGCTTTACAGTATTTGTCATGCACATGAGCTACAGCACAGTGTTGGCAATGAATGCCTTAAGACAGTAAACGTAATTCTCTTATTTAATGATTTATAAAAATACATTGTAAAAAATGCAAGTATATATTTACAAGATATATATATATCTTATATGTAAGAATTGAGCAAGTGAAACAATGGTGCAAGTTAAATGCAGGAAAGAAATCAACAAATATATGTTAACTATATTGAATTAAAACAAAATGTAATATTTAATATTGTACAGTGGAACAACATACTGCATATTGTAATGATAAGTAATAATAATATGTAGACTGTAAATAGATCAATGTGTTTTAAACACAAGTAGGTGGAGTTATTTTGTTCCCAGTTTATTTACTTATTTAGATGAATAACACAACATATAAGGAACTAATCATTGATCATGTATTTGTATAGGTTAAAATAAACAATTGTAGTACTTTGAGAGTCATGAAATATTACCCCAGTCTGGAACTCAGTGTGTGATAACATTAGCTGTCATAGGCATAAGCTGCAATGCATCTAGGGAAATGAGTGTCTCTGAACTTGCAGTGGCCCTTCACATTGCCGCCTGATGTGTAAATGAAACATCAGGCAGCAACATTTTAAATATAATTTTAGAGTCAAATGCTTTAACTAAGGAGAACTCTTTGGATCCATGCATACTGTATAAATGAAAAAACTACAATTTCTTTTAATAAAAAATAATTCTATTTTCACCATGATTAGATATGCAAATGAGGCCTTCTCTAATGCTAACTTTTGTTCAATTTAGGAGAAATCTAAAGACGAAAATAAACCAAGCTGGTAAAGTAACACTAAAATGTGCTTTTTGGATGTTATTGGTTCTAGTCTGAAAGAACATTTCATTGGATAAAAATAGCCCAAACTCTCCAAATGTAACAGTGCATAAAAAACAATTTGTTTGTCTGTACAGTCTTCCCTTAAGTAGTAGTGTTTGCAGTTCCACATTTTCCTTGAACAAGTCAGATGGATTGTGGATCAGCATCATACTTTTGTGGAGCTATCAGCATGTGAAAATGAAATGACCATGTAAGAAACGGTTTTGTTTTTGGAAGAATGTTTTGGGAAAAAATAGCAAATACATGTTTAAGAGATTTGTTTGAAACTGCTGACTTTTAAATTAGCTAAATAAAATGACAATATGACAAATCGCCAAACCCTCAACTGTTCCAATTGTTCCTTTTAGCTTCCAAATGTCACTTTTGTCCTGGGAAGGGTGTTTGAGTAGATGAGATTCATATTTGCCTGAGTATACTTTATTTCAGAATGTATTATAATTAGAGAAATACAAATGATTTCTCTCCTGCCAACCCATAATGCCTCCTCCTCCTTTCATCAGATAAACTGGGCATCGCCTCAGAGGTGATCGTGGAGAATCTGGGAAGGAATTGGCGTAAACTGGGCCGCAGTCTGGGCCTGACGGAGGTGAAGATAGACTCCGTCTCCACGAGGCATCCCACAGATCTGGAGGAAACAACCAGGGAGCTGCTGAAGGAGTGGAGGAGGAGTCGGGGGGCCCAGGCCCGGACCCAGGAGCTGATCCAGGCCCTGAGAGCCTGCCTGCTGAACCGCACCGCCGACCAGGTGGAGGACAGCCTGTTGAGGATCCACACAACAGTCTGACAGAACTGTGAGGGCTGTGATTAAACTACAAGAAACAATATCAAGAGAATGATACGCAAATATATAAAACTATGCAAAATGAATTATACAAATAAATCAACTTAATGAATGTCAATGGTTCATGTTTTTTATCAGATAAAAACGAAGAACAAAACCTTCATGAAGAAGAACCTTTGGAAAACTAAAATACTCAGGACTTTAAAATTAAACAAATACTTAGTAGGTTAAAATCCAAAATATACACAAGATAAAATCATTGGGACGATCTCCACAAATGCCATCAGAAACCATTATCACAGTTTATGGTTTTAAGGAGCATTCTCCTATGATGATGAACCTGTTTCAGTAGCTCCTTGTTCAATTGTGCACTGAAAAGTAGACGAAAGGGAAATGGTGCTACGAGTGCACGTTTAGTACTGACTTCAATACAGAGTAGGCCGACCGGGAAATAAGCATGTCTTTATTTAGATTATTTCAGAAATGAAGTTCTGTGGCAAACACACATTTATGATACTTACACATTTTGTTCAGCAGGATAATCCCCACATAAAAACAACACTGTTATTATAGTTGAAGCGTAAATTCAATAGCCAGAAGTAAAAAGCTAACGTTAGGCAATAAATGAACGACATCACAGTTCAGTCACCAGTACTGCGTGCCGTACCACATAGAAGTGTTGATGAATGAGCCTCCAGAGACATGTGACTTCAGATGATGTTATTATGAGGAGCGGTCAGGCATTTGGGGAACTTTTGTTAAAAGGTTTTTATCATTGTTGGGTAGCAACAATGTAATGGTGTTATGTCATTTATTTACAAAATAAATGTTGTAATTTTTTATCTAAGTTACTGAAACCGTTAATAAATTAGTTGATAATCAAAATGTTGGTGATTACAAAGGGGTTACATTTGAGTGTATTCTTTTTGGTAAAAAGCGTTTATGCTCTGCATCTGATTTGCCATGCATTACTTCTTTTGTTGTCACATTTTTGCACCAAGTAAAGCCTTTAAGACTTTTCTGTGTTTTTTTGGTTTGTTCTCGTTTGAAATTCCACCACCTCTCTTCTACTCATCAATGTGCATTACTCTAAGCCTCCTGAGTCTGGGTGCAGCCGGACGGGGGGGCATGTCGTGGGACTTTCAGTAAAAGCCAACACAATATCCTTCTGAGATCAGATCTTTAACGTTTTTGCAACGTACATGTTTTGTTTATTGCACTGTATTTTGTCAGACTTTTTTCATGATGATAATCAGAAATGTGACTTAACATTTAATATTGAGATTTTAGAAATATAACTTTGACATATTATAAAATGACATGTTCATATTTCTTAACGTACTATATTATGCAATTACTTTTTTATATTTTTCAACATGGTCTAAAAGGATTTTTTTCTTTACAACAAAATATAACTTCTTCCATGATATTGTCGACATGCTATACTATTGATTTTTTTACACATACGATATTACAGTATGACTTTTAAATTTTTTGGCATAATATACAATTAGTTCTCTCGTTTTTGTTTTGACAAACTACACCATAGACTATCATCTTTTCATATTTTTTAACATACTATACAATTACTTTTTTAATTCTATTGTCAATATAATATACTATGAGTGTTTTACATACAGAGAATCACTTCACCAAGTCGACCAACTAGCAGATCTCAAAGCTGGCTGATGGCTTGCCAAAACTGAAAAACATGGCTGGTGTCGGCTGTTGGGTGCGCTTGTTTTGATGTGCAGCAGGGTTTTCCTACGAGCTGAGCGTGCCTTATAAACCCATTTTTGTAAACATATGCATAGAAGATGTGCGAGGCTGATAATGTAAGAGCGTTGACCTCAGTCCCAGACCGGCTGTTCTAAATCTTTGTGCTAAGCTAACCAGCTGCTGGCTGTTATCTCATGATGGCAGGTGTGACAGGCAGCGATATTGAAGTTCTCAGCTGCTATTCTGACAGGAAATTGATAAGCATATTTTCCAAAATGGAATGAAATGTAGTTCACTGTAATACTGAAATTGTTTTATTTTATGATCATAAGCCATCAAACTAAATATGAGAGTGTAATGAGATGCTATTTGAAATTAATTGTCTCTTTATCATGTCCAGAATCTACACAGTGCTTTTGTAATTTGCCATTTCATTAAACAAAGATCTGCATGTGGTGCTCATACATTTAGCAGGTTTATTGCTACAGGACAACCCAAACTGCTCCTTGCGAAATCCTCTCTGCCTTAACTGCATGTCATGATGTCATCAGGACGGCAGGTCAAAGGTCTTTTTCAGTTTCTGCAGAAGTAATGCATGTCATTAGAGGAACTTGTATAGATAGTTGCTTGCTGTGTTAAAAGTTGTGATGTTGAGTTAAAATTGAAGGGGGATTCATATGTTTGTCTCGAAAACAATACTTATGCTGTCCTTATTATTCCTATCCTGTCATCCTGTGACTGTGGAGAGAATCTACCAAAGTTTATCTGAAGTTAATATATCTGAATCAGACAAATCAAATGGATGTGCTCCAAAGTTAGCCTTTTTAATATAAAAGTCCCGAATTTTTGTAATTAAATTATTTTTCACCCTTTTTTGTCTATTTACCTCAAGAGACGCAAGTTTGAGGCATAAATGTAAAGATTGATTTTTATTTGAACGTTCTGTTCTCATGTTATTGAGATTTTTTCTTTTTCAAATATAGCTATTTTATTTTATAATGGGGTATTTTTTGGGAATCATGTATGACCTGTAATCAAGTGGGCATTTTTTAAATAAACACATTTTTTTAAATCATATTTTGTTATAATTTGAAATCACGTTTACACGTTCACATTTTGTTTAGTATCCTACAGTAAGTTAACCAAACCAGATTTCTCCCTGTGGAAGCTTTGCCTGTAGTTCATCATCTTCCAGTGTGAAATAATGGGTAGCTTGCAAATGCTTTCAAAGTATTGGCAACACTCAATTTAAATGAAATAATAAATCATTTGTGCAGGTTCTGTGAATTTTGTCCCCCATCATTTGCACTGGAAGCACTCTTCCTCAGGAAGAATTATCACAGCAAGCACAAAGTGTTTCTGTGCTCCTCTGGACCCCTGACTGGTGTAGACTTTAAAGATTTGTTATCCTGTATTGGCACATCCATATAAGGCAGTGGGTTGACTTAGCTGCCGGCATCGCTTTACTGTGACTGTGTGTGTGTGTTGTACGTTTGTCTTCCACCCAGCTGAGCCCCGGTTCACTCACAGCACTGGTAGAGTCTGTTCAGCCTGTCGATGTCGTTGTTGCTCATCTGGGTGGCCTGTCCGAAGGGGACGTTGCTGTTGGGGACGGGCAGCATGGTGGGGCGGTTGTTCTTAGAGAAGGCGTACCTGGAGAATCACAGATTAAAGTTTGATGACCTCCAGTAGGCCTGTCACAATCACTAACTACTATTGTTGGACAACATATTCTCCCAGGAATAACCACAATGATATTAGTCTCATTTTAAGACCATTTAATGCCACCGAAAACAATAAAATAATGCATAATGATGGGTGTTCATTCTAAAACAATAAATACAATGAATTCTCAGATTCTGTTAACGAAAATATGCAGTGTCTGCAATGACCAGGTCTAGTGGTAGGGAAACAGTGCCGTTTATTCTGGCAACATGTTGACTACAATATTGGTGACATTCTTTTAAACAAACACGCTTATACACAACGGGCAATATTAAGGTTGACGAAAAGTATCCAGACCATGCCCATATATCATAAGATATGTCTTTTACGTGAAAATTATCAGGTCATGTCCATTGTATGACTTCAAAATAATGGGTTCATGTCGTTATATTGTAAGGTAAGGCAAAAATAAAAATGATCAAGGTCATATCCATATATTGTGCCAAAGTCATGACAGGCCTACCTGGAGGGAAACATGATTAATACTTCCCCACAGTCACTGATACCTGCCTCTTTTACCTCTCTAAAGTCAGTAGGCCCATGTGATGAATGAATAGTCAGATACTAACAAAGAAATCCTGAAAAGTCTAAACGCATTTATAGACACGGCTATCTATTATATTCAATAAAAAGGGAGGTGAAAGTTTGATTAGATATTAGTTTTCCATACTTCTCGTACTGCATGACAGAGTTGTCATAAGGAGTTCCCTGGTTCAGAGTGGCAATCTTGTCAAAGTTGTACTGCATGCCTGCATATTGAGAGAAAATGTACATGTTAACTCACAGACATCTACAGGTTTAAAGTGATACGTTCAAAAAATAAGTTAGACAAATGTAAGCTCAGCGCGTAAAAAAAATACCCAGTTTTCTATTTACTCTAAATCTTTACAGACAACTACCAAAGCTGAATAATGAAGGCAATACTAAAATACTCTGAATTGCAGTTCTACTAATGGCCAATAGATGGTGTACGTTAAAAACAGAAATCAAAGAACTTAATAAGTAACTTAAAAATAAATCTAAGTCAAGTCATTGAGTGTACAGTCAATGTATATCCATTCTTCCTGGGTCTAGTCTGAAATGCTTACAGCAGCAGAAGTTAGTATCACTTGGGAGCCACATTGAAGGAACTGCACTTTGTTGGTCCTTTTGCTACATTTGATTTCTAAGAATCAGAGTTAGCTGCTGGATGCCACCTGGGTCTGATTCCCCAACCCAAGCTGATATTTGATTGGTGTTAAGTGTCGTGGTCATTTGCTTGTAATTGGCAAAAGTAAGGTGTTTCTTTTAAAGATTAACCGCAGTCACCATTGAGGTGTGGATTATCTTCTACAGCTCACCCCTGAAAGTCTGCTTTATAAAGAAGAGAGTGTATATTTGAGATTAAACACTTAGTGCCAACCAGACAAAGGATATAACTGCTGGTAAAAGTGATCACATTTAGTATGGAGTGGTTCTCCTATAACTCGTAGCTTGCCAGACGCATTTTGTATCCCATGAAGCAACAGGACAGTTGTGCTTGCTTGGGAATGACAGGGAAATAAAATACATTAAATAAAAATATGTTATCTCAGCCTCTGCTTCATTGGTTTTGAACCTGACCTTGTAGAAGTAGTACTATGATGAATCAGTAGAGTGCTCTTAGGAAATTCCCCAAAAATGTAGACGTTCAAATAATTCAGTGTGTTTGTTAACTACTTTTAAGACGAAACACCAATCATGATGAGATTGTCAAACCATCGATGACGTTTTCCAGGTACACCCTGATGTGGTTGTCTCTGTCAGAGCGGGTCTGCTCGTGGTTGAACCCCACAGCATGGAGCAGCTCATGCTGGACGGTGCTGTGATACAGAGACCCGCTGCGGGCCAGAGACACCGTCTGACCCCCCCCCCCCCCCCCCCCCGACGACCCACATAGGAGTAGCAGCTGTAGACACAAAAAGATAGATAGATCTAATGGCACATTTCCACCATGGCACGGAGCGCGGTTTAAGCGTGCCGTGTCGTACCGGGCCCGTTTTTGGTTGAGTTTCCACTAGGCCTAGTTCCGGCCCGGGGCTACTTTTTCACCTTTTTTCTGGCCCGACAAAATCGTGGTTCTATCGGGCCAACAAGCGGGCCAACAACCGGGCTGAATATGCTAAACTAGTGAGAGAATCGCTGGCAAGGGGGCTACAACTACAACAAGATGAACATATTTGACCGTGATTTAATTGTAATACACGTTTCAAAATGATGCCGAAGTAACAACATACTGATACCGGTTAGTAAAAACCATGAATTAATGCTTTGACAAGTCTGCAGACAGACGGCAGGCGAAATACCTTTTAAAATGCGTGTTGTCTGAATGGAGATCGGCTAAGCTAACGCAGTATATGCTCCGACCGTCCACACTCACAACAACGGCCTACAGACATAAATAAACCAGCGACTGTATTCGCCATGACACAGACAGTCTGTGGTTTGTACTTTTGTCTAGTTTCTGAACAGATATGAGGAGCTGTGAGCTTGAGTGCTAACAGCTAACGGCTGATGTTGTTTTTCTGAAGATGACGTCACGGCTCCGCCTACACTGCGTTACTATAGATACTACCCCTGTTCCTAAACTGTAATGGAAGCACAGCATTAAAGTGAGCCGGGCCTAACAAGGCCTAACAAGGCCTAACAAAACCGTACTAAGTCGAGTGAGGCCTGCGGTGGAAATGAGCCATAAATAATACACAATATAACAAAAATATGGAATAAATTGAATACTTTACAGTATACAATCTCACTGAGCTACAGAAATATATATAAGTATACTACAGACACATATTGGGATTGGATTATACATTAGAATAGTGCAAAGTAGCCGTTAGATACATAGAGAATGCAATAATTGTGTAGGCAATTGCTTGCTTTAAATAACACATTAACAAGTATACATTTGAGTGCGAGGTTTAAAATGTTTCTGGTCTACCAAATGCCAGCAGAGCATTTGTGGGTTATTCCTGGGTGAGATAGTCATTAGAAGTCTGATTGAGCTGTGACTATAAAGATGGATGCATCGGTCCCTGTGGGAACACATTATATTACAGTCAGTGCTTACAGTAGTGGTTGGCGATGTAGTATGGGATGTAGACCTTCCCATCCGTCCATTTCTGCCACAGCCAGCTTCTGGAGGTGCAGGGGTCAGCGTTTCTTTCGGCCTCAGAGTTGATAGCGATGTCTCCTCCGATCGGGATGGGCTCATCAATGTCAGGGTCTGCAGGACAAACACAGGTGTGGATGTGAGTGGGAAATACACAGTTAGAAATTAATACAAATCTAACATCAATGGCCTGACCATTAAAGTTTTACAAGTCAATAGTGACTCTAGTTATATGAGGATCTACAGTATAAGTGGACATGTAGTAGAATGTCCAGTAGACATAATGTCTTTGATGTCCCACATTGTGTGGTGGACTACAAGTTGTTTTTATTTCCACAGAAGTGACACCAGAGGGTGGAATTAAGCATAACCCAAATACATTTTTAGGCGACCGAAATCTGTCAAATAACTTCTATGTACGGAAAACGTTTTTAGTTCTAGGAAGAAAACATGGAAAACACCCAAATCCCCCCTGCTTTATCATAGATTTTACTGTAAATGGGACCATAGTTAGCACAATGAACATGATGCTGTTTTGAAGAACACTTTAAACTAGAGATTGTGACATAACATAATGTTCCATTAGGAACATGTTAACTGATGTAATAAATCAGTTGAAAAGTAGGTGTGGGGGAAACTTCTGTGTAGCAATGCAGGAGGAGTCACCGACTCAAAGGAGACACAGGGAGAGCTGGAGCTTTGATGTCAAACACTGATGGTTTATTTGGAGCTTCGGCCGGAGAATTCAAAAAACAAGTCAAAGAGTCAGAGGTTCTGACTTCACGGTAGAGTTGCCACGTCAATTCTGAAGAACTCTACCCTAGACCCATGTATTTAGCAAGTTCAGAGAGAATAATCAACATTGTGCATAACAAGATAGAATCATAACACCTTTATCAGCTGACGCCAACAGGCAGGAACAGGGAGACAAAACACTGAGAGCACAGCAGCCAAGGTTACAGGTGCGTGTGCTCAGTCAGGACAGTATACTATGAACTGATAAACTGGGTCAAAGTTATGGGCCTTGGAAAATATTTCCCCAACAGTAGGGACATTTCTTCATAGACTTCTATACAACCTGCTGGCCATTATAAAGCATGCAGATATAAAGCACCTCTGCATTGGCTTTACGTTGAGACCAGAGGCCTGTACAACGAAGCCGGTTCAACATAACCTTGATATGTTTGAGTTAGCCGGTTGGCCTAATCCAAAACATACGCGCTCTCGCTAAACGGTCCTACGACGCTGGTTATCAAGTGGATCAAGCCAGCCATGTCCTATCTAGTTAGGTGCGCATTCACATGAAAGGGGTGGTATTTGGAGCATTCGACCAATCACAAACATGGACAAGCGTACTGACAGCGCAGCGCGTCATACTTCCTGAATGAAAAGTGAACTATAATATTAGACAAATATGAAGAAGTTAAACTTTAAACATCCATGACTTAAACACTTTATCCAGGATAAAAGCCACATAGCTGCACCTGCGAGGTGAATACAGCTGGTAAAAGAAAAAGTGTTTCAATGCGTACATTAACAGGTTTATGATATCACTGCCCCGTCTAAGACACGAGTGGATCTGACTTTAATTACATTTGACTCGAGTGTTTCGTCAACTTAATGTGTTGCTTAAAATAATACTTCTGCATACAGTATGTGACACTGTGAGTGTTGCACGGCCAGATACGGCTCAAGAAGCTGACTCAGATAAGGAAATATATGATACATTATGATGTGATATGATGTGATATGAATGATAATGGGACACATCGACGTCTGCACTCACAGTGCCGCGGACTGTACGTAATGTTACTTTGATCCGGTTACTTATGTTGTGGCAGATATTTAAGTAAGCTTTCTTAACACTAATGTTATAATAGTCAGATTGCTCTGAAGATGGGAGGTGATATTCTATTCATTTTCACGTTCACACAGTCGGTGATTTTTGCCGGCCGTCTTTCCTGCAACGGCAGTTTAAACTGTATTTCCTCTATCCATGACTTGATCGCTTTAAACTCCGCACAGAGCTCTGATTGGTCAGCAGGCAGTGCTTTCACTGAGTTGATCTCTTATCCTGGAACCTAACCTGCTCCGGACCAGGTTAGCCGCTCAGCATAAGTTACCATGGAGATCTAGCCCGCTAAAAAGAGAACCAGCGTCGTAGGACCGGAAACCCCGAGTTTTCCCTGAAGTTAGCTCGCTAAGAGAAAATCCGGCTAGTACGTAGTACAGGCCTCTGGAGGTTAACACTTGATCTGATACTTTTAAAAGCTTTTGTTTTTATCCCAGTGAATAATAATACCAGTACTACCACTACTAGTCAACAAATGGGAAAATATTGCATATTGGGCGACTGCTTTTAAATAGATTTTTTTTAATATGCAGCCGGATTTACAGAAAATCTACTTTCTCATGGACATGCTGTACTGCTTTTACTGTTTTGTCAGTACAATTATAAGTTTAATTGGACTTTGCTGTAGCAACCCAGGCTTTCAAAACCAAATGTTGCATTCAGTGACGGCATGTTTTATTGAATTTGTTAAGAAAAGCTTCACTTACTTCGGTTTCTATTGGCTCTCTCCAGCAGTTGACCAACAGAGAGCTCCCTGGATGTGTCCTCCTCCATGGTAGCAGCTTCTGCACGCCACATGTACGTAGTATTTGATATAAAAGCTTGGTTATATCAGAATTTGTTCAAAGAAGCATCATATACTATAAACATGAAATACATTCTAAATACACAAAAAAAAGATTCTAAATCAGGTAAAGAAGAAAAATAACTAAATTATGTTTTAAAAGATGTATAAAGTGCTCTTACCTTCCTGTACTCGCCCACAGTGACATGGAAAATAAGAGAAAATGTTATGGATGATCTATCAGCAAAACTAAATATAAATCAGTGTCTAGGATGTACTGCAACTTCCAGCTTTGGGATATCTTATTAATCTGCTGGTTAAAAGGCAAAACAGACTCTAAATGCTTCTGTGCTGAGGATTTGTTTGATGATAGACATTTTTCAATGATCTAGCTGCTGTTGGCTAGAGCAACCACAGGAAAAGACGTGTGTTATGTGTCTGGAATATACCACAAGACTCCAGGAGCAATAATGCAAACAAAAATTGTTGGGGTTAGGACTTCTCAAAACCAAAAGAAAAATACAGAAACACTATAATTTTGACTGTGGACATGTGTGTTTTATGTGGAAATGATTTATGTATTTTTTTGAGGACATTTGTGTGACTTCGCAGTGTTGATGAGTAATTGTGTATGCATGGGCCAATGTCATGTATCATTGTATCCTGATATGTTGCTTAGTATTATACATATCTGAAAACATTGTACAATATTGTTTTTGGATCTTGGTTAACTCTTTCAGAATTACAATTGATAATATGAATTGACTGAATGACCCTTTGTGTGGGCCTTCATGTTATGTCAGTGAAGTTAGTATTTTACCTCAGCCCAGCATGAGGACAGCAGCAGCAGGGACACGAGAGACCAGGAGAAAACCAACATGGCTGCAAAGCTCTTTAATTACCCAAGAGCAGAGGGAGATGAAGTGGAAACATAAATCAGATCGAATACATAAATGAAACGAGTTTATAAAAGCTTTTGATCACACATAAAATTCCATAGGTTAATTTGCTACATTCAGGCTTTAAAGCCACTGCTGTCAGATGGAAGATTAAGATTCTGGTATTAAAGGAGGATTGTGTTCCTACCTGAAGGTCCACAGACAGAATGAGTGTCTCGCTGAACCCAGCAAGTTTTTATACTGTCCAGGTACTTCAAGAGCGAATACACACCATGATGTACCGACGTGTGCAAACACAGCAGCACAGCTTTATCACTTTAACTGGAAAACTCCAATGCAACCTGTGTGAAACCTCGTGCCAGTCCCAGGTGTGTCATGGGGGTGTGCAAGGATACAGTCCTTTGTTATGTTCAACTGTTTAAATTGTTCTAAATCTCCTTCACAATTCAATACAGGCCATGTACTATCCAACAATATACATGGACACTCAAACATTATACATATGTGATTGTTCAAAAGTGTTTTATCAGCCTCTACGATTTTAAAAGGAAGCCTTCCGGGAGAGCTTTGCACAAATTCAGAGACTCAATTCTAATCTTTATTAACAGATCTGCTCATGAATGCAGATTTTGAAGGTTATGAAATAAGATTTTTGTATTTAATGCTTTCTGGTTTCTCTTTGTATTTCGCGTAGTATGACCATGTTTGAGCAGACTTTGGGTCCATACAGGAAAACTGTCCGTTTTTAGAGAACAAAAGATGAATGCATTGGGCAGAAGTCCAATCTCAGAACACATGGGTTATTGTCTGGAGAGGATTTAGCTTCTTACTTGTTTAAAGGGGCCCTTTCCTCTAGTGCAGGGGTATATAGTCTTACAGTTACAACCGGCCCTTTGAGTGCAACCATAATACTGATTTGGCCCGCGATGAAATTGAGTTTGACACCCCTGCTCTAGTGTGTTATATACACTGTAAAAAATTACCAGCATTTCACAACATTTAACAGTATTATTTTACAGTGACATATTGTAATCAAGGCCCCCTGTAGTATCCCAACAAATACATGTAAAAAGGACTGTATCCTTGGATTTCACAGCATTTAACTATTATTTCACATCAAAATACTGCAATCAAAATCCTCTGTAATATCACATCAAATGTTGTAATATCACAACAACATTGTAAACATTGCAAGGATTTCACAGCATCTAAGAGTATCATATTACAGAGAAATATTGTAATCAAAAGCCCCTGTAATATCACAACAAAATATCTATAAAACTACAGTAAAATTGAATTTCACATTATTTAACTATTATTTCACAGTAAAGCACTGTACTCAAAATCATCTGTAATAGCACAACCCATTACTGTCAAATTTGAATTGTGCAGCATTGCACATGTGCAGAATAGACTATTTTAACCGGCGTGTGCCCTGCAGCATAGCCTACTTCTCAAACCGTCTGGAAGATTTGAACTGAGACATTCTATAACCTATTTGATTTGACCCAACTGGACTCACGGGTGAGATGCTTTTTGTGCATTTTTGCTTGCTGTATGTGGAGCGTTATCTTCGCGCCTACGCGGATGCACGCGACGCAGCCGCAGGCAGCGAACGTCATCGCTAGAATGGCCAATCATATCGCGCTTTGAGGTTTGAGGAACCCGAACCCTCCTACCAGAGATGCCTCCTACCTTTCGAAAATTCGCACGCAGGCAAGAGGCAATGTGAACATCTGTGAGGTTCTCCAAGGCGGTTACCATCGGTAAACAGCAAGTAAGTACTGCCCATAATATGGATTAGTGGTGGATATTATGTGCTTTCGATTGCAAACGCCAGTGGAGTAGTGTCGTGTTGGTTTGTACATGGTAGCGAATAGATAGCTAGCTAGCGTTAGCTAGTAACGTTAGCTTGATAGCAGCCATGTCCATCTTGTGCTAGCCAGCCAACTGTTGCTGACTATTCCATTTTATGTAGACTAACGTCAGTAACGTTTCCAAATGTTGGCAGAAGGCTTATGTATTCGAATGAAAGAGCGAAAAATGAATACTTTAACAGGATAGACTGGCATAATCGCCATTGGTATAAGCTAGTTAGCGTTGTATTCTGAAGCCATGGGCTAACTAACTTACTAGTAGGCTATAGTTGGGTCATCTCCAGCAATTCCATGACCGTGGAGAGCGGAGGTTCGTTTCTCAGTGGATTTGTAATCTATAAAGGGTTTAAAAAAAATGTAGCCCCCATGCCCCTCGCAGAAATGCGGGCAACATTTTTTAGAGCCCTAAATCCAAAATGGCTGCCATCAACATAGGTTGAAAATTAGCTTTTCAATGTTTTGGCCTACAATGTTGTTCAATACATGGTTTCTGGCACTTTTTGGGTCGAGGAATTCATATTTGATGTTGTTTTGATGATTTGACCTATTTTTGACCTTCAAATAACGCAAATAACACAAAACTCAATGGCATTAAAACGATAAAAACGCCCCTGAAGGTTAATCCAATGGTTAATCCAATGTGTCTGTCACTTTGAAATGATTACTGATAATCCATCATTCCATTTATATGTCAAAAATGGAGATTTCATATTAGCTGCTAATGATAGCCACCAGAGTGTATCGCAGCTTCCGATTCCGGGGCATTCTGGCTGCGCATTACTCATTCACCAATGGGTAATGTTTAGATGGATTTTAGGAACTTCCCCTTGATTCTATTGGCTCTAACGGTTAAAAAGAGATGTCAATCATCAAAATCGAACGAGGGGGGCCAGAGATATGGAAAATGCACCCAAATGACCCCAGAAGTGTTTTTTTTCTTCTAAATCTTTCTAAAAAGGTCAAATTTCACTTGTTTTGCATCAATCTTGATACAGGGTACTTATTATATGTTATAGTTTGGATTCCTAAAGCTTTCAGTCTACTATCCCATCATTCAAGGGTGGTTTTCACTAAGTAATACTTTTTTTTGGACGGACACTATAATTGTCACGATCTGTCTGTGTTGTGTTTTGTCTTGTCTAGATCTGTCTTTGGTTTCCTGTCTGTGTGTTCCCTCTGTTCCCTCCTACCTGTTTTCCTGATTGTGTTCACCTGGTGCCCCTGTGTTTTCTCCTCCCTCCTCACCTGTATCTTGTTTCTTTGATTAGTCCTGTGTGTATTTAAGTTCTGTTTTTTCTGTCTGTCTTGGTTAGATCCTTGTTTGTCGTTGACTGTGTTCACTGGGAAGAGCTTTGTATTTTTCTTGTAGCCTTTTAATAAAGGTGTTTTCTGTGAAATCTGCATTTGGGTCCTGCCTGCTTCGCTCAACCGTGACAGAAGGATCTAACCAGAAATGGACCCAGCAGATGATCCATTTGAGGTGGAGTTACTTAAATGTACCTTTTCATTGGCTTGTTGCTATGGTACGTGGAGGGGAGCGTCCAGTGTTCAGCAGAAAGAGGCTGCTCTGGCAGAGGCGCACCAGATGGCAACAGAGAAACCATGTTTAGTGAAGTTCTTACCTGGCTGGATTATGGACTTCCTCCCGTCATGTGATTCCCGGCCTGCAAGCCCCAGGCATGCTAGCCCCCTGCCTCCCAATTCCCTTCCTGACACCATACGTCTCGGTTTGTTCTGTCTGGAGTCAGCCCGTGCTTCTTCCTCATTTCCTGCTCCTGTCCAGGATCCGTTCTTGGGTACTCGTCTGGCTTTTGGAGGTCCACGGAGCCTCCAAAAGGCTCCTAAGAGAGGGAGTCGCAAGTCCAGGCTAGCAGCCCGAGCCCCTGAAGCCATGCTTTGGGCTCCGGTACAGGCCTCAGCAGCCATGGTTCCGGCTCCAGTACCGGCCCCAGCAGCCATGGTTCCGTCCCCAGTTCTGGCCCCGGCAGCCATGTTTCCGGCTCCAGAACCGGCCCACACAGCCATGATCCAGGCTTCAGTTCCGGTCCCCACAGCCATGGTTCCGACTCCAGAACCAGCCCATACAGCCATCGTTCCGGCTCCAGAACCGGCCCATACAGCCATGGTCCAGGCCTCTGTTCCGGTCCCAGCAGCCATGGTTCCGGCTCAAGTACCGGACCCAGCAGCCATGGTCCCGACTCCGGCTCCTCGTCACCTGTTGGCTCTCCGGCCGACGCCAGCTCCCCGTGTCCTGTCGGCGTACCGGCCGACTCCAGCACCTCGTCTCCTGTTGGCTCTCCCGCCGATTATTCTTCTGCCGGGGGTCCTGCAAACCCTACGTCCTGTGCCGTTGGGGGTCCGGCGGACACCTGTTTCGTCGGAGGTCTGCCAACTCCATGTCCTGTCCCGTTGGGGGTCCCGCCGACTACTCTTCTGCCGGGGGTCCTGCCAACCCTTTGTCCTGTGCTGTTGGAGGTCCCGCCGACTACTCTTCTGCCGGGGGTCCTGCCAACCCTATGTACTGTGCCGTTGGAGGTCCAGCCGACACCTGTTTCGTCGGGGGTCCTGCCAACTCCATGTCCTGTGTCGTTGGGGGTTCCGCTGAGGGTCCTGCCAACTCCATGTCCTGTTTCGTTGGGGGTTCCGCCGGATTTCCTGCCAACACCTGATCCTGACCTGTTGGGGGTCCCGCCGACACCTGTCCCGCCGGGGGTCCCGCCAACACCTGTTTCGTTGGGGGTCCCGCAGACACCTGCTCCACTGGGTTTCCTGCCAACACCATATCCTGTCCTGTTGGGGGTCCTGCTCCGCCGGGTTTCCTGCCAACACCATATCCTGTCCTGTTGGGGGTCCCGCCGACACCTGCTCCGCCGGGTTTCCTGCCAACACCATATCCTGTCCTGTTGGGGGTCCCGCCAACACCATATCCTGTCATGTTGGGGGTCCCGCCAACACGTGCTCTGCCGGGTTTCCTGCCAACACCATATCCTGTCCTGTTGGGGGTTCCGCCGACACGTGCTACGCCGAGGGTCCCGTTGACACCAGCCCTTGCTCCATCGGGGGTCCCACTGATACCAGCCCATGTTCCGTCCAGGGTCCCGTCTACGCCTGACCCGCCAGGGGTTCCACCAGCTCCTGCTCTTGATCCCAGTGCTCTGGCGATCCAGCTGACACTGGAGGGGTCCCATCGCGGCCTACGCCGTTTTCCTGCCCGTCCTCCGGAGCTGTGCCGGTGCTGCCTTCCTGCCCGTCCTCCGGAGCTGTCCCGTTGTCGCCCTCGAGCCCGGCCCCCTGAGTTCCCCAGCCGCGGCCTTCGCCCTCGAGCCCGGCCCCCTGACTTTCCCAGCCGATGCCTTCGCCCTCGAGCCCGGCCCCCTGACTCTTCCAGCCGCTGCCTTCGCCCTCGAGCCCGGCCCCCTGACTCTTCCAGCCGCTGCCTTCGCCCTCGAGCCCGGCCCCCTGACTCTTCCAGCCGCTGCCTTCGCCCTCATGCCCGGCCCCCTGAGTTCGCCCGCTCTGGCCTTCGCCCCAACATGAACTCTGCCTTGCCCCCGGGCCGTCCGCCCGAGACCCCTTCCGGGTCCTCCGCTGTGCCCCTGGGCTGTCAGCCCAAACCCGTCCTCCAGACCCGCCCCACCCACCCTTTTGGCCCTAGTTTTGTGTAAAACAAAAAGTTAACCAAAATCTATATTGATTCTGACTTTTCTACATCCAACTCACAGGTTTATCATTGCTTTGAGAAAAAAGATTATTAATTTACCCCTTTTTAGAAGTGAAGTTATAGTCATTTGTTCTGGGAATGTCATTTTCGAGCCTGAGACCTGAAAAACAGGCTCAGGGCTTAATAGGTTAAATTTACAACATTACAATAGACCGCTACTCTTCATCTGAATCTGTTGAACCTCCGCTCTCCATGGTCACGGAATTGCTGGAGATGACCGAACTAATAGGCCAAACTCTCACGGAAACACTTTCCAGGAAGACTTAACAGAAGCTTTTATTTCAGGAATCCATCACACAGGCAGGAAAACACAGAGACAGGAAGTAAAAATACCCCAGAAAAAGTGTATGGTGCATGCAGGGTGGGGACATGAAGCACCCGAATAGAGTGTGGGGTACACTGTTCCGACTCAACGCCCACTCAGCATGGAGCTCTTTCAAGCGCCACCCAGTCCTAATAGAAGATGGGGACCTGAGGGATTGCCTCACACGGCTCATCGAGTCAACGTCTGATCCTTTCGCAAATGATGTAATGTACCACCATGCTTGTTGGAGGAAGTACGTCAACCGCACACACTTCAAGCCAGATGATGCAATGCATCTTCAGAATGTGTCTCTCTCAGAGGCAAGGAATTTGTTCTTTAGACACGTGGATTCCATCATCTTCACTGAGCGATCCGTTCACTGCAGTCTCTTTTAGCAGAATACAAACGCATTGTCGGTGACTATGGCTATGAAGTGGGTGATGTCAAATCGTCGTATGTCAAGGGCCTGCTCATTAATGAGTATCAGACAAAAGGCTTCAAAGAGAGAAATCAAATGAACAAGAGCCAGTGGGTCTATGATGTTGGGGGAGGAGGTGACTACATTGAGGCTGCCATCTCATCCCTTGGCATCAGTGATGAGCAGCTGCTCCAGAACCTGGCACAGCGGTTATCTAAGAAGATCAAAGACACAACTACTGTCCCCTGGCCACCTCGTATTGATCATCTCGAGGAAGGCATAGAGGTATGCAAGTTGCTGTTGAAGCTTTTGACCTGGCTAAAACAGCCTGAGAGAAAAAC
Source organism: Dissostichus eleginoides (assembly GCA_031216635.1). Classification (NCBI taxonomy): domain Eukaryota; kingdom Metazoa; phylum Chordata; class Actinopteri; order Perciformes; family Nototheniidae; genus Dissostichus; species Dissostichus eleginoides. Next base: position 4,834,989 of record CM062264.1, read on the forward strand.
TGCTGACATTAGCCCTGCCACACTCAGTCTGGCCTCCATGATCACCTACCACATTACAGGACAGCACACTACCACTGCTATTAACATGGGCGTCAATGTCCATGGCATGACGAGGAGTAAAGATCTGGTAGAAACTCTGCACAAGAGTGGTGTCAGCATCAGCTATGCAGACACACTTCTCCTCTATGACCACTGGGCTCTGATGGATCTTGAGGCCTCAGCAACCTGCCCACAGGAGATTGCAGACAGCAAGCCAGCCATTGTGATCGTCGACAACGATGACTTCAAGATTGATACCATGACAGGCAACTCAACTGGAGCCCATCGAACAAATGTTATGTTCGTGTAGCCAGAGAGCTATGAAAAGAAGCCAGATGAAGAGCCTGCTGTAAGGCTCATCAAGAAGAAAGAAATCTCTGCACAGCTTAAGCAAAAGTGTATAGAGCTGAAAAATGTTCACCAGTACAGATGCCCCCCTGGCAGCAAGAGTGACCCACCAGCTCGTACCAGGGTAGATCCACCAGTGAACGGCACAGTTCTGCAGCGTGCTCGCTGTGTGATACATGCACTGTCTCGCGTAGACAATAATAGTACAAGACCACCACCTCATGAGCAGCAAGTTCCGGCATACAGTGGTGCCCAGTCCTGCCGTCATACACCGCCCGACAAGAGCAAGCCTTACTACCACACAACCTACAATGAACCTCCAAGCAAGTCAGTGGTGTATGACATCATGGTGAAACTAGTGGAAGCCATGCGCAAGAAGAATATTCCATTCTCTTTTCTCGTTGGTGACTTGCCCACCTACAAGACAATCGTTCAGCTGAAGGCGGAGAATCCGGAAATGTACAAGGACCTCATCCCAATTCTTGGTGCTTTCCATCAGCAGATGTCCCACATCTATGCTATCTACATGCGATTCAAGGGATCTGGCATGGCAGACACTCTGGTCACAGCAGGGGTAATAATGGAGGGGTCTGTTGAACAAGCACTACGAGGGAAGCACTACAGGCGGGGCGTGAGCTGCATCCTGCTCTGGAGAGAGGTTCTGATCCAGCAACGACTGACAAATATTCTGGTGCATGAGGAATTATCAGAGAACATAAAGGAGAACTTCAACACTCTGCGCAATGCACTCACTGACACTCGGGAGGCTCTACAGGCAGCTCACAGTAATCTTGAGGATGATGATGGCATGAAGGATCTGATCACCAGAGTTTATGAGAAACCTGGCACAGACATGGGAGACTTCTAGATCTCATTCATGGAGATGTTTGACCCTCTTGTACAAAATATTGATGCATGTCATGCAAGAAATGGCTCAGAGTACCTGTCATCAACATACAACATGTTGATGGCCTACGACAACCATGACTATGGGAGGTGGTTGCCAGATTATTGGGCAATGCTTTCTTCGCTGACAGATGGGCAAATGGCCTTCTTCAATGATCATTTCACCCAGTCATTGACAGGGCTACCCTACTCCTGTCCCGACGGACCTTTGGATAGAAACGACTATGAATTTGAACTCAAAGCTAAAGCAAGGATGGCTTCAGCTTCTACAGAATGAGAAGCAACTGTTCTCAACAACAAGGAATGCAAACAATGTTGCAAGGGTAAAGGCTGCTTTGAAGCGGAACCTCAAGTGCCAGCGTCGGCATAGGAAGCATGTTGAATACCAGCCAGCGAGGATGAGGAAGGATGAGCAGGCAGTTCAGGACCTGCAGGCATGCATGAAGGATTTTGACGCTGAGCCCTTTGACATCTCCTCACCTAAACTGAGGTCACTACAGTCTGGCCTGATTGCCTCACCGGAGTTAGTGCATGACCTCGAGACCGCACTTCCACATGGCCAAGCTCAAGCTGGAACCCTCATGCAAAAGCGAGTGTTCACCAAGATCAAGCCTCTCACTGCAATTATCCACAGGAACAAGAAGCTGAATTTCGCTAGTGAAAGGATCTGTACAGCATCTGGTGCACTGATGAAGGTGGCCCAGATGGAGAGATCAGGGCTGGCAGCCCTGCTGGACCTTGCAGAGGGATCAGGTCTGATCCAACTTGAGTCAGCCCTTGAGGGGAGAGTGACTGAGGAGTGCCTTTCACTCTACAACGTAGATGGGTCAATGCGCAAGACTGTTAAGAGCAAGTCGTTAGAGCTCTTCAACCTAGACCCAGTTATTGAGGATCCACGAGACCACTGCAGCCTTGTGGACATGGGGCTGATCTGGCGGCTAGCCACCCCCACACCTGAAGACCGTGAGGCCAGGAAGCGTGACGGCTCAGAGTACCTCTGGAGTGACTACCTTGAAAAAATCTCTGCAATCATCTTCTCACGCCACGCTAATGTAAGCCACATCATCCTTGTCAACGATAAGTATGACCTTCCTCATTGGACCATCATGTAGAAAGGACAAATTATATTGCCAGCTGCATTACAATCTGCTTGAGCATCCCTCTCCCATTGGTCATGGCTGGGAACTTGTGAATGGGAAGTGCCGACCAGTGCGTCACACCCTTCCCCCTTTTTTTTATTTTTATTTTATTATATTTTTATTATATCATAACTTAGTACTTTTTTTTAACATATGTAACATTAAGCTGTCTGTGGCTCTTTCCTGCTGTAACAATGCAAATGTCCCCTCTGTGGGACTAATAAAGGTATTCTGATTCTGATTCTTTGCCCCAGCAGCTCACACGTACTGACTTTTCTGATGAGAGTAGCGATGATGAGATGAGTGAGTGTGGAGGTTCAACAGATTCAGATGAAGAGTAGTGGTCTATTGTAATGTTGTAAATTCAATTTAAATGCCTTGTTTAATTACTTGTGTAATACCTTGTATTCTATTAAACACATTTTTCATCAAATTCAACTGAATTCATTCATAAATGAGTGACCATAATGAGATATTTGTGAGCATAGAGCTACGGTTTGTTTCTCATCAACCACAAATGTTTACCTGTTTGACCTCTGAGATGACCTCTGTGTACTTACTTGTTGTTTTACTGTTTATAACTCAACTTAGCATGAGCATAGCTTTCATTAGAGCCTAATAAGAAGGCTCTACGACAACGTTGAAAAATCGACCTTTTGGAGCTGGAAAATCGGCGGCAATCTTGGATTTGAAGGTCAAAAATAGGTCAAATCATCAAAACAACATCAAATATGAATTCCTCAACCCAAAAAGTACCAGAAACCATGTATTTAACAACATTGTAGGCCAAAACATTGAAAAGCTCATTTTCAACCTATGGTGATGGCAGCCATTTTGGATTTAGGGCTCTAAAAAATGTTGCCCGCATTTTTGTGAGGGGCATGGGGGCTATTTTTATTTTAAACCCTTCATAGATTACAAATCCACTGAGAAACGAACCCCCGCTCTCCATGGTCACGGAATTGCTGGAGATGACCCAACTAGTAGCTGATGTTAGCTAGCTAATAAATGTTTCTTGCGCTAGGTGCTTGGTGGTTTTATGACATCATTGTCGAATCAAATTAGGCCTAATCTAAATCAGTGTCAAAGTTGGCCAAGTAACGTTTGTTGCTCTTACAATGTTCTTAATGAATTCGTCAGAGACCCTATTGCACATTCCACCCACCACCAGACAGCGCAAAGTTCGTGCTTAAAAGTCAAGTACAGTGAATGATGAGCGCCATGTTTTGAGAGCAGCATGCCCAGACATAAAAAGTTGAACTCTGTTTTTAGCCTCATTGTAGAACTGTGGCTTACCTAGAGTTTAAGCCTCGCCTAGCAAGCAAAGTTTCAATCACTCAAGACTTTCATCAACACTACTCTGGATGATAAAGGATTACCAAACTCTCTCTCCCTTGCCTCTTCGCAATGTTTACAGGTTTGCAATGTTTATAGGTTTGAAATGTTTATAGGTTATTGCAATGCGTAATGTTATTTCTCTGAAAAAAAAACAAAAAAAAACTTTTATCTTATTTTACTTCTATACTATTCTAGCCTAAATTAGCTTCTACTTTTACCTGCATTTTGTACACTGTCCTGTTTTGCACTTGTCCTGTCTTGTCCCTGCACCCTTTCCAATGTTGTCTTTATGTCAGTACCCAACAGCAACAAATTCCTAGTATGTTGTAAAACTACATGGCGAATAAACAGATATTGTATGTTGTATCTTCCTCTAGGCCTACTGATTGCCTGCCTGGTGTTATACGGATTATTTTCCGTTTCCGGCGGACCGACGCGACGAGGCGTGTTGCCGCCCTCCACAGGACAGTAATCACACTGACGGATTCAACCTCTCCCTAAATCCACGGATTGCTTCCTAGTTGGAGGTAGGCCTAGTATGCAACACAGACCGTAGTTTATAGACTATGTGCATAACTGCAGTCCCCAGCTCCAGTACTTCCTGGAGGAAGCTCGCACATTGGTTTCCTGTCAAATATTAGATGAAGTGATTCATCTCAAGTGTGCAACATAGCTGATGAATCACATCATCCAATAGTGTTTCACAGGAAACCAATGTGTGAGCTTCCCTCCATGAAGTACTGAGCTCAGACATTTGTTTCCTGTGCAGCACACCTGAGATTAATCACTTCATCCAATGCTGTTTGACAGTACATTTATGTGAGCTTCCCTCTCTTGCTTCCCTGTGGTGGTTTTTTACTGCCTCTATTCCAGATTTGACATCCTCGTGATCCTGGCGTGCATGCGCCATCCTCGAGAAATTGCTAGTGACTGTTCGAGTGTTATTGCAGCTAAGGTAGTTGACATTTCGATATGATTGTGTGACTGCGGTCTTGTCTAAATGGGATGCTCGACTACCTAGACTGAATGGTTACACCTTGCATTGAGAAACTGTCTTGGTCTATATAGTACTATTTTCTTTTTTTTTAACAAATACTGTAAGCAAATATTTACAGATATTTTTTTTTACAACATGCTCATGTTCATAATCTGCATGCAAACTGAAAAATTCCTTTTGTTGGTTGCCTTTGTAATTTCTCCTTTCTCTGGTCTCCTTTTTTCTAGGTCATCAGAGAGGCCAACCATACTGTTCAGTGTCAGGCAGCCAGGCTAACCATCCTCTTCAGTGTCAGGCAGCCAGGCTAACCGTCCTGTTCAGTGTCAGGCAGATTGAATTATGTTTGGGTAGGTAACTAGTTACCACGCACAACAATGTTCCACTGTAAATATATTGGATGTCAGCATGTGTCTGAGAAGGTGCATAACTTTGTTCAGCACACAAAGCTGCTCTGTAATGCCCCCAATTATCACTATCAGTGTGGGGTGCCTGACTGCTCACGGAGGTACAGAAAACACACGGCACTGAAATTGCATATATATAGGCTGCATAAATGCTACCTGCAAGCTGCTCGGCCTATACCGCCTGACAAATCCTTGAAATGTGTGCTTGAGGCTTGTGCATTTAAGTGACACTTTAGCCTCTCTTATTAAGCATTTGAAGACACACGTAAGGGGAGGAATGGAAACTAAATGCCCATTTAGAGGTTGTGATTGCAGGTTCACAAACGTGATGACTTTTGCTTCACATATGTCCAGGAAACATAGGCGTGCAGAGGATTCAGTTTTAGATTACTTGGTACTAGACAAGTCTATTACTACAGAGTCATTGCCAGAACCCAGTCAGTCGTATGCAGAAGCTGCTGGTGAACATGATGATGAACCAGAAGTGCCATTAGCTGTGGACGAAACCCTTTTTTTACAGAACCTTACACTTTTCTATTTGAAATTGCAATCTAAGCTACTCTTACCGGCAAGCACCATACAAAACATTATTAATGACTTTCAAAGTGCTCATGAACTTGGCCTGTCTCATTCACTTAACATTCTGAGTGAGAAATTGAAGAAACTTGGAATCCCTCACTCCACTATAAGCAGCATCATCGATGAACTGAACAGAGAGGATCTACTCACACTCTATAACAGGGGAAGACTCAGTACAGATGCAAAGAGGAAGGCTGCTTTTAAAGAGTGTTTCAACTATGTTCATCCCGTGCCTTTGCTCTTGGGTACTGATGAAAATGACAAAGAATGCTTTGCTCAGCATGTACCTATACATGAGACATTGGTGACACTGTTCAAAAATGAGTCTCTACGAGAACAGTATACCATGACACGTTTGCAGCCATCTACTGATGCTGTCTATCAGGATGTCAAGGATGGAGAAGGATTTCAAAGTAATCCAATGTTGAAAGCTGACCCTTCCTCACTTGGTTTGATACTGTACCAAGATGCCTTTGAGGTTGTGAACCCACTGGGCTCAGGGGAAAAAAGCACAAGGTTTTAGCTGTTTACCTAACCCTGACTGAAATCTTGCCTCACAATAGATCTTCTATAGATCAGATGCAACTTGTTCTCTTATGTAGGGAGCAGGACTTTAAGTATTTTGGGGTAAATAAGGTTTTTGAACCTCTAATTGAGGACCTCAAAATCCTGGAGGAGAGAGGTGTAGTCATATCTGATGGCACTGTAATAAAGGGCTCTTTGGTTGCCATTGCAGGAGACAACTTGGGATCCCATTCTGTTGGGGGATTCTTAGAAAACTTCAGTCGGTCTAATTATTTTTGTCGCTACTGTGAGGTGCTACTCACCCACACCCGAATCCGTGAACACATTACACCCGTCCTCATCAAGCTCCACTGGCTCCCCATCCCCCAGAGAATTCAGTACAAAATCCTCCTAATGACATACAAAGCCCTCCATAACCTGGCCCCATCCTACCTGACTGACCTCCTCCACAGACACACTCCCACTCGCTCCCTCCGCTCTGCTACTGCCAACCTCCTGTCCCTCCCCACCCGGACCAACCTCAAGTCCTGGGGCGGCAGAGCCTTCTCCGTTGCTGCACCCACCCTCTGGAACTCACTACCCCAATCCATCAGAGACTCTTCCTCCCTCACAGCATTCAAAACATCACTCAAAACCCACCTGTTCAACACTGCATTCAACCACTGACCACCCCCCCCCCCTATTCTCTGTTTTGTTTATCTCTTTTTGTATTTTTCTTTGTTTTGTTTTTTTTGTTTTTTAACTCTCTGTCAAAGCGTCTTTGAGTTTCCTGAAAAGCGCTATACAAGTCTCATGTATTATTATTATTATTATTCATAGAGATGATTTCGTGAAGAATCCAGTGTTGTGTGGTACCACAAGAACGGCCCAATCATACACAAGTAATTTGCAAGACCTGGAAACTAGTGCCACAGACTCTGTATGCGGTATCAAGTTTGACTCTCCTTTCAACCAGCTTTCTAATTCCATGTTTGCCAGCCTGGCCTCCCACCATGTCTAGGCCATGACTTATTTGAGGGAGTCATGGCTTATGACCTTCCTTTATATATTCGCCATTTAGTTGAGGAGAATCATTTTACTTACCTGCCGTTAAATCGGTGCAAGAACCAGTTCAGATATGAAGGGAACGATGGTAGGGACAAACCAGCAGACCTCTCTCCCGGCAGTGACAAACTAAGTGGGCATGCAGTTCAAAATTGGTGTTTCCTTAGATTACTCCCTCTCTTTGTGGGTGGCAGGATTAAAGATCCCTGTGACAATGAGGTGTGGCAGATCATTTTGCAGCTGAGAGAGATAGTTGAGCTTATCTGTGCACCAGTCATTACAGAAGGCCAGGTAGCATATCTGAAAGTCATCACAGAGGAGTACATATGCAACAGGAAAAGGCTATTCCCCAATGACCCCCTGAGGACAAAGCATCACTATCTTGGCCATTATCCAGATCTAATCATCCACTTTGGCCCACTTATTCGCCTGTGGACTCTGCGGTTTGAAAGCAAACATACTTTTTTCAAACAGTGTGCCAGAAAATTGCACAATTTCAAAAATCTGTGCAAAACTCTATCAGAGAGACACCAACTTCTCCAGGCCTACCTGAGTGCGGGAAACTTGTTCCCTCCACTTATACAGGTAGAGAAGGGGACTGATTTTTATGTGGATGATTACAACGACAAGATCAGGGCATCTGTAGCCAGTTGTCAATTCTAGTCTACGTCTGCAGTGGCTTGTAACAATGTTACAGTCAAAGACACAGACTACAGAAAGGGGATGTTCATCTTGCTTGGGAACAGTGATGAAGGACTTCACATTGGGAAGATTATGCTGGTCATTGTTGCCCATAACTCTGTCCACTTTGTCTCAGAGAAACACACTTCTGTGAAGTTAAGTGACATAGGTGTGCACTGTGACTTAGGAGTGACCCAAGAGGATTATGTGTGCATTAAGCACGAAGATCTACTGGACTACTATCCTCTTCCAGCATACAACATGTATGATCAGATGCTTATTGCTCTCCACCATTCTTTTCCAGAAGCAGTTTAAACAGGGAGGAAAGAGAGGATATGAGAGACGGGGAGGAAAGGGAGGACATGAGAGATGTGGGGACAGACGTAAGTAATGGAGCAGGCTATTTAGTCATGGCAAACTAAAGCTCAGTTTTTAGTTGTAACCTTGAAGATAGTTGATTTTGTCTTTAATTTTTTATTGTTGATTAAATAGTGAGCACATGTTGGCAGTTAATGCCAATGAGACTAGGTAATGGAAGCTATAAAGGAAGCAGTTTGGTCATATTTACTGGGCCTCCCTGATGACTTGCTGACTACCCTACTTGATGAGCTTGGAGTGGAGAGTATCGAAGATCTGGCCTTAATGGAGGAGAAGGATCTGGTCAGATACCTTAAACCAATCCAGTGTCGAAAGCTGATGAATGGTATTAAGGAAGGTAAATTCATATTTTGACTCACATGACACTTAGAACTAGGCCCTTGGAACATTGGCACAACTGGTAGACAATTGGGCCCCTAGCCCTACATCTTGCCCTGCCTTCATTTTATGAATTGTTTTTGTCCCTTCTAGGATTTCTAACGATTAATATGGAGGTGCTCCCTCCCCATCCAATTGCTTCAAGTTCCCCAACATCAAGCTCCGCGAACACTCTGGCCTCTCCGCAAGCATTCCGGCCTCCACATCACCTGTTGTCCAGCCCCCCAAGCACTTCAAGCTCCTCACAGTCTTCACAGCCTGGCATGCCATGGCATGTAGACTTTCGTGTCAACTGGAACCAGATGCCAACAGCCATTCAACGTGCAGTGGAAAAAGAAGAAAGACCAATGCCAGATGAGAGAAGGGCCTTTGTAAACGCGTTGGTGGATCAGATGATGCAGCCCGAGCGCAACCCAACCAGAGCCATGTGCCACAGCATCGTCCGAACAATTGTCAGGAGCCATTGTTGGGGTGAAGCAGCCTTCAGTGGTTGAAGGTTCGAGCCCCCTCCGCTCCGTTCGTTTGATGAGTGGTCTGCTGTAAAAAGGAACGGCTCAGACGCAGAGATATGAGGTTTAACAATAAGCTGATTTAATGGTAAAAACAACAGTACAATATAACGAAGTACTTCGGGCCTTGGCTCTTACTACCGTGCGATGTATGTATCAGACAGTCAGACAGAACAAAGGCCCCCGAGCGTACAGAATTCATAATATTTATGCCCACAAACGGAGAGGAGTTGTGTGGGAGGAGTTGTGTCGGTTGCTCCTTCCTAGGTGTTCATCCATTGGTGGACTCACTCCTGGGCGAGCCCTAGGCAGTGAATCAGAGTGAGTCAGCCATCGACGAGGTCTAAACAGCGAATCAGAGTGAGTCAGCCATAAGTGTGGGAACTTTGGATCTCCTGCGCCGCCGATCAGTCCCAGGTCATATTTTATGGCAGCCATAAAATAAACAATTCTGGGTCGCACGGGGGTGAGGTACCAATCCTTATCTTCGTTTATCCTCAGCACCTGGCCGTACCACTCCGCATCCCAATCTTTCTCTCAGAACAATCTCTGCATAGACTCAATGGTGTCAGTTTTATTACCTTTCTCCTACAACCCCCCCATGCTCCTATCCGGGCCATTAAAACCCCGGGGGGGCCGACTGGATCCTCTACATTCCTAAGTCAACGCACACACATTTGACCACAGCAAACAAAGGAAAAAATAAGAACACTTGGTATAGTTTCATAAGTATACATTTTACACAGACAAAGTTATAATTATTGAAACAGGTTCTAATTATTGAAACAGGTTACTTTACCATCCAAAAAGCTTGGTGAAGTTGTTGGAGACGGATGCCCCTCTCTTCTCCAACAAGTTAAAACAAGAGTGGAGTATAAAACCAGGAACAACACTCTGGCTCGATGCCGCCGAGGCCGAGAGGGAAGACGGCACACTGGAGTGGCAGGAGAGTCCAGACTGACGAGAGGTCCTGTTGACCATTTTTCGATTCGAACCGCCGACCCTTTGGTCATGAGACGACCGTCTCTAACTTCTGAGCTACAACCGCCCCCAATAGTATTGAGTTAACCTATGATTCCTATCCCTAGGTGTGTGAGGTGGTGCCCAGCAGACTTACCAGAGGGGGAGACCGAGGCAACGTTGTAGGATTTGAAAAGGGATCTGCGGAACATCTACTCAGGCATGCAATCTACTTTATTTTTGGTGAATTGACACCTGAATAAACATCCCACATTAAGCAAAAAGGCCACCTTAATATTCAGAATGAGTAATGATGAGAGAGCATGAAATTAAAGGTTTGACACTCAAAATTTCCCAGAGGTGGGGACATTGAATTTAATTGTTGTTACTTGGGTACTCTCAAACATGTATATGTATGTCTGTACACAGAGGAAGGGATGGGTGGGGCAGAGAGAGCAGAACCTCTGATGGAGAGGACCTACGTCATCCTGCGGAGGTACCTCAACAGAATGCCTGCACCAGCGATGTTGGAGGTCAAAGAGGAATGGCCTTTTCTCTTCTCTCAGAGAGGGCTTTTCTCCCACTTTGGCCTCCTGACGGACGTCAACATCCTTCAAAAGCTCCAAGAGGCCCTGGGTCAGAGGGGACAGACCATCCTGCAGTTCTGCCAGAAACTGGACAACCCGAAGATCAGGGAAGTTCTGGCCAGCTATGATCCAGAGGCTTCGGAGAAGGCTGCCTGCATCCTCCTTCTCCTTATGGTGTACTTCAAGGAGCCTACGGAGAAACTGATGCTCGAAGTTGATGTAAGTTTTTTTAATTTATTTAAATATTTAAAATGCTAAACGAGTGATTACATTAGGGGCGACTGAAGCTCAGTTGGTAGAGCTGGTCGTTCATCGACCGTAGGGTAGGTGGTTCGAATCCTGGCTCTGACTGTCCGCATGTTTCCCAGAGGTGGGGACATTGGATTTAATTGTTGTTACTTGGGTACTCTCAAACATGTATTTGTATGTCTGTACACAGAGGAAGGGATGGGTGGGGCAGAGAGAGCAGAACCTCTGATGGAGAGGACCTACGTCATCCTGCGGAGGTACCTCAACAGAATGCCTGCACCAGCGATGTTGGAGGTCAAAGAGGAATGGCCTTTTCTCTTCTCTCAGAGAGGGCTTTTCTCCCACTTTGGCCTCCTGACGGACGTCAACATCCTTCAAGAGCTCCAAGAGGCCCTGGGTCAGAGGGGACAGACCATCCTGCAGTTCTGCCAGAAACTGGACAACCCGAAGATCAGGGAAGTTCTGGCCAGCTATGATCCAGAGGCTTCGGAGAAGGCTGCCTGCATCCTCCTGCTCCTTATGGTGTACTTCAAGGAGCCTACGGAGAAACTGATGCTCGAAGTTGATGTAAGTTTTTTTTATTTATTTAAATATTTAAAATGCTAAACGAGTGATTACATTAGGGGCGACTGAAGCTCAGTTGGTAGAGCTGGTCGTTCATCGACCGTAGGCTAGGTGGTTCGAATCCTGGCTCTGACTGTCCGCATGTCGGAAGTGTCCTTGAGCAAGACACTTAACCCCCAAGTTGCTCCAAATGGGCCGAGCTGATTTGTGGTGAGCTGTAGTGCACGGATTAGCTGTTGCCTTAGCATCACCCAGGCGGGGGCTACACATTGGTTCGTGGACGTCCATTTGTAAGCGCTTTGGGTGTCTTGAAAAGCGCTATATAAATGCAAGTAATTATTATCATTAGACCATTTATTATGTTCTGATTTACCTCTTACCTCTGAATGAACGATCTTCATCCTTGCATAATGTTAAATCTATGCTATTGTGTGTTACTTTGTTACAGACCTGTGCCACTGCAGCACTCCCAAGCACCCCCTGCTTGATCATTCAAGGTAATGTAATGTTCAGGGATTTGATTTTTCCTGTTTATACAGGATTTCCTGCTTTTCTGACCTGATTGGCTAGACTTCACTGCTGCTTTTATTCTTGTTATATAATTTCTCTTAGGACATCCCTGTTCTGCTCCACCATCAATGAGGTATAGGATACTGAATGGTTACTCTAAAGAGCTTAAGTGTTCCTTTGCATCGAGGGGAGAATCTGACTGAAGGCCTTCCATCTCTCCTGCACTCCATTCAAGTCCAGTCTGTGAAACGACACTTACGATACTCTGACGCCACATGTTTCAGCGATTCGCCTTAGTTAACATTTCCAGCCTGTTTCAATGATTCAGTGGTCTGACGAGTTGACATGTTCTCGTTCCAGCTGGGCTCGTAACCATCTACCCATAGATGAATGAGGTTAAACCGTCTAGCCATAAAGTAAAGTAACCTGAAAGGCAGAGGGAGGAGGGCTAGGGAGTTACTTTGTCGTTCAGCCAGATTCTCCTATCTGCGCAGGGACTCTGATGCTTTTACAGTGACTGTTAAGTAGCCTACCTCACTGATGGTGGAGTCAGGGCCGTCCCTCCCTACAGGCCGATCATGCAGGCTGCATGGGGCCTCACATTGCGCAGGGGGCCTCGCGCAGGGGGCCTCGGCTTATGAGCTCGGCTTGTGCGCAGTTCTCCGCGCAGTTCTCCTTTTATTCATTTTTATGTCAATTTGCACAATTCATGGTGATGCTCAGCCTCTCCCCTTAACTCCTAACAGTCATCATAATGTCAACCACAACACAGAGCAATACTGATAGAAATGTGTGTGTAGTTGTTGATACATTGCTGACAGAGGGAACTACATTTGAATACAGATTTAAGAAATATCAGTTTTTGAGCATGTAATAAGTGCAAGATGGAAGGAATCTCAAAGAACACACCGAACAAACTACTCTCCTGACAAAGATTATTCCAAAGGACCAACAAATGAAGATGACAACGACAGGGCACATTCTGTGACCAGCAAACACTCTGTATACCCGGAACCGTCACAGCAACAACGGAGTTTTACATCACCCTCAGTAAACCAGAGCGGCCACGACAACGAGCAACAACAAACTGGGACAGGGCCCATAGCTGGAAGACTCAGGGGAACCGCACATCGCATCATGCCATTGATAGCAGCTGGCAAAGGAGGATTTCAATACCAGTCATGGACTCACAGGGACATGGAAGCATTAGTGTCAAAGCTACCTCCACTCACCAAAGGAGGTCAGAAGTGGGTGAATGATCTGGAGAGATACACTGCCCAAGACCACCTCTGTTTGGGAGACCTGAGGGCCCTGCTCGGACGGATAGAAGGACGACTAGAGGCAAAAGCAATAGATTCCAAGGCCGAATGCACGCACGACCCAGATGACACTCCATTCAGCTATATCAGGTCGGATTATTGGGCTGCTATTCGTCACATCTACCCGACAACACGCAGTTTACATGCCCTCACCAGCCTGAGGAGAGAAACGGGGGAAGACATGCATGCCTTCTTGAAGAGATGTGAAGGAGTGTGGGAGGACTCTACGGGAGAACGACATGATCTTTCTCCAGCTGTTGAAATGTTGTGGAAGAACGCTGTCATTAAAGCCCTTCCCCCATCAGTGCAGGCATGCCTGGAAGAAGTGGTGGGATTAGACACTAAACCCACTGAAGAATGGAGACAACATCTCATTCATCACGATATGAAATACCAGGCAACAGAGAGGGAAAATGATGAAGAAATGAAAACACTACAACTAAGACTTTTGAAGATACAAGTAGCTGAGAAAGATGCCGAAGCTAATGAAAACAAGAAATCGACAAAGCAGATGGCCATACTAGCAGAGAAGGCAGGGCGGACACCTCCAACAGTTCAAACTCAGGAAGAACCAGAGAATCAAATGCAGAACCAACAAAGCGGAGGAAGAGGTTTCCAAAATGGTGGCTATTACACATGTGGTCAGACGTCACATTGGTCCAAAGAATGTCCACAAAACCCAAGTACAGACACAAGCACCACAGTATCTTCAACAGCAAACACCTGTGTATCTTCCTACCCAAGTACAGCCGCAAGCACAGGTATACACTCCCATACAGCATCAACAAAAGGGACAATGGAGAGGAAAGCAACGATCAAGAGGAAGAAGGGATGATGGCTGCTTCATATGTGGAGATTGTAGACATTTGGCCAGAGATTGCCCCACTCAGCAATATCCACCATGTTGGGTTTAAGCACCCTTCAGTTGTTGAAGGTTCGAGCCCGCTCCGCGCTGTTCGTTTGATGAGTGGTCTGCTGTAAAAAGGAACGGCTCAGACAGAGATATGAGATTAAACAATAAGCTGATTTAATGGTAGAAACAACAGTACAATATAACGAAGTACTTATATAACGAAGTACTTCGGGCCTCAGCTCTTCCACCGTGCGATGTACGTATCAGACAGTCAGACAGAACAGAGGCCGCGAGTGTACAGAATTCACAATATTTATCCCCACAAACGGAGAGGAGTTGTGTCGGTTGCTCCTCCCTAGGTGTTTATCCATTGGTGGACTCACTCCTGGGCGAGCCCTAGGCAGTGAATCAGAGTGAGTCAGCCATTGACGAGGTCTAAACAGCGAATCAGAGTGAGTCAGCCATAGGTGTGGGAAGTTTGGATCTCCTGCGCCGTTGATCAGTCCCAGGTCATCTTTTATGGCAGCCATAAAATAAACAATTCTGGGTTGAACGGGGGTGAGGTACCAATCCTTATCTTCGTTTATCCTCAGCACCTGGCCGTACCACTCCGCATCCCAATCTTTCTCTCAGTACAATCTCTGCATAGACTCAATGGTGTCAGTTTTATTACCTTTCTCCTGCAACCCCCCCATGCTCCTATCCGGCCCATTAAAAACCAGGGGGGGGGCGACTGGATCCTCTACATTCCTAAGTCAACGCACACACAATTGACCACGTCAAACAAAACAAAATAAGAACACTTGGTCTAGTTTCATAAGTATACATTTTACACAGACAAAGTTATAATTATTGAAACAGGTTATATAGGATATACAGGTTACTTTAATCCCCCTTTTGATCTCACCTCCAGAGATCAATTCACACAAAGCATTCGAAACATAACCACTGTCATTCTTTTCTACTGCGTCTGTCCCACAATGAGCGGATACAAGGCACACAACAACAACCACATGTTACTAAAATGGCAATACAAGTAGCTATTGAAATCAAAAGAGACATTATTAAACCTTTCTCCTGCAACCCCCCCATGCTCCTATCCGGCCCATTAAAAACCCGGGGGGGGGCGACTGGATCCTCTACATTCCTAAGTCAACGCACACACAATTGACCACAGCAAACAAAGGAAAAATAAGAACACTTGGTCTAGTTTCATAAGTATACATTTTACACAGACAAAGTTATAATTATTGAAACAGGTTATATAGGATATACAGGTTACTTTAATCCCCCTTTTGATCTCACCTCCAGAGATCAATTCACACAAAGCATTCAAAACATAACCACTGTCATTCTTTTCTACTGCGTCTGTCCCACAATGAGCGGATACAAGGCACACAACAACAACCACATGTTACTAAAATGGCAATACAAGTAGCTATAGAAATCAAAAGAGACATTATTAAACCTTTCCATTGACCAAACATGTTTGTAAACCATTCCTCCAAGGGGTTGTTATCCTGATTGTTCAGCATAGTTATGGATAGTGTGCGAAAGCCTTCTAAAGCCTTTGTGACGGAACCGTCCGGAGCCGTATTGTTTTGGAATGAAAGTACAACACATATCACCAAACATTGAACACACACCTCCTTTCTCAGCTAACAGCATGTCAGGGCCATTCTATTCTGTTTTCAGCCATAAGGGAAGTCGCCCCAGCTGTTCAGCGAGTCCTTCTACAGCGTCCCTAGTGAGATTAGCTAAACGGAGCACATTGTAATGTACATAGTTGATCCTGTCTACATTATTCCATCACTACCTGCTTGAAAGTGAAGGTTTGTTTAGGAGACTTTTGGTAACAACTACCTCATGTTTGGCCCGTTTGACCCTAGTTACGGACTCCTCTGGCGGGGGAATGGAGTCTGGGTGGTCATGGAATCATTAAAACAAAAATAAAGGCAAGGGTGAACACACATTATTTCTGTTATTAATAATAGGAGATTTACTAGGACACAAGGAATTAACACCCAATCAAATAATAAGGAGTGTAATCCACAGTCTGTCATTGTTGAGTACCTTTAATCAGTGGTCCGTGTTTTGTAATTAGGTTCTTCTGAACACAATGCTAAAATCTCCTAAGAGATTTTTTAAAACTAGGTGTAAAATAGTACCCTGTAATGGTAAATACTGTGCTCCCAGAACCTGTTAAATGAAGGTCTGGTGAGTGGGGAGACTTCCACTGCCCTTTAACTATAGGGATAACCTCTCGTTATATATAACCTACTACTCTTATTAGAAAGAGGCCCTATAGGTGGGCATAAAAATGCTGCTACTTATTGGAAAGTGCCCCTAAAGGTGGGAGTAAAAAGTCGGGTCCTATATGGAGTCGTGTGTTTCAGGGGTCGGGTCCCGTAGACTCGTGTCCGCCTCCTCGCCGGCCGTAATCTCCTTTCCAAGATCGCCTGTTGTTACCTCTGTGTCTTTGTCCTTGTCATCTGTTGTATGGGTCGTTGCTTCTGCTGGGCTGTCGTCGTCAGAGGTGTCGTTCTCTCGTCCTGCTGCAGCGATGTCAGTTCTGATGTCGTCTAACGTCCTTGCTGGAGGTTTTCCAACGGCGCACTGGCTCCAATGATACCACGTGTCCCCCTTTCCTTCGAGGCGAACTGCATGTGATGTCCTCTGAGTCACTCTGTGCGGGCCGGTGAACCTTGGGTTGAGCCACTTCGGACGGATGACCTTCAGCCAGATGAATTCTGCGGTGTTAGCCTCGTGCTTCTCCGGTCCCCCTTTGGCGTCAGCCACCTTGGTGGAGAAATCTCATACCAAGCCCTTAAGTTGCTGGTAGTATGGTTTGCTATCCATCTCTTCTACTTCTTTCCCTACTGCTAATGCTCCAGGACCCGGAAACTGATGGCCGTGGGTCAGCTCAAATGGGGAGAAACCTGTCCCTCAGTTAATGTGTTCATAAACAAAGTCCAACACCGGCTATATCAACCTGTTTCAGAGGAAGGTGGAGTCCCCTGTGCCGTCTTGACTTGCCGTGTCTTCTCTGTCAGAGGCAGAGGTTTCATCCTTTTTTTTTTAGTCCTAAAAGATTTGACACTTTTGCAACAAAGTCAAGTATTTCTTCATCTGTAGGTGTATGTGTTGATACAGGTGTTCTTTTAATGTCATGAGGGAACTGGGTGAGGGGGGGTTAGAGGTGGAGGGAAGCGTATAGGGAGGGGGTCGGGTCTTAAAGGGGTTGTATAAATCTGGATAGAGGAGGGACCGCCCTCTGGATGTCTGGGAGGGGCCCACCATATGGCTTCTCCTTCCTGACTGGCTCTATCACTTCTGTGGGAGGGCTGGTGCAGGACTGGGTGGGGCTGCTATGGCGGGCAGATTTTTGGCGGGAGTTTTGCTCAGAGAGCAGGTTACTGCCACTCCATTCATAACTAAGGCTGCGTTATGGCCTATTCTCCTTAGCTTGTCAACTAGCTCCCTTTCTTTGTTAAGTTTAGAAGCCCTGATAAAACCTGCCTTCTGCTTGTTGAGAGTTTCTAATTTCTGAACCAACTGTCGCTCGTATGTATTGAGTGCTGTGGCTAGGAGACTTGTTGCCTCGTCACCCTCTACTCTATTCTCTGCGATCATCTGATCGTGTAAGAAACGGAGATCGCTGCTCGCCTTTTTATGATCTCCGGGCTCAAGTCCGCTAAGTATCAATCTCTCTGCTTGTCCCCACTGTTCCCTTAAACTCCCCGGAACAGGGACTCCTAATTCTCTCTATTCACGTTCAAATTCTCCTTCCATTTTGACTTCGTTCGTATCTGCTTCTCCTAAAGGTTTTAGTTTTTTTATAAAAATACCAGATATTTCTGCGTACTATAATTGACTAATTATTTTAGTTTTATTCCCACAGGTATTCTGATAGTTTTCGGTGCGAGGTGTATTTCAACCCGTTGCGGAGACTCACAAGAGCGCTTCTCCTAAAGGTTTTAGTTTTTTATAAAAAATACCAGATATCTCTGTGTACTATAATTTACTAATTATTGTAGTTTTATTCCCACAGATATACAGTCTCATAGTTTTCGGTGCGAGGTGTATTATAGGCGGCGCGTAAGGCTCAGGTTTGGGAAGGCTAAATAACTTGTTTTACCTGACGCTGCCTGCCTCCGGCGTCTATAGAAAAGAGATCAACTCAGTGAAAGCTGCGCCTGATCAGAGCTCAGCGTGCGGAGTTTAAATCTATCAAGTCATATTACAGGATAAAGGAAATACAGTTTAAACTGCCGTATGAAGATAAGACGCCGACGTGTCGCACTTATCCTTCATATCACATCATCGATCATATAATATCATAATATCATAATATATCATATATTTCCTTGTCTAAGTCAGCTTCTCGAGCCGTATCTGACCGTGCAACACTTACATTGTCACATACTGTATGCAGAAGTATTATTTTAAGCAACACATTAGGTTGACGAAACACTCAACTCAAATGTAATTAAAGTCAGATCCACTCGTGTCTTAGATGGGCAACAGTGATAACATAAAACTGTTGTACGCTTTCAAACACTCTGTAGTTTATTTATTTTTTAACCACTTGCTCTATATTCACCTTGCAGGTGCAACTATGTGGCTTGTATCCTTTATTATATGTTTAAGTCATGGATGTTTAAAGTTCATATTTGTCTAATATTAATTTACTTTTCATTAATGAAGTATGACGCTGCGCTGTTAGTACACTTGTCCCTTTCACGTGAACGCGCTCTCAGCTGGAGAGAAACCCTGGCTCGATTTACCGAGTTGATAACCAGCGTCGTAGGACCGCTTAGCCGTTACGTTAAGCCCGCGCTGATTGGTCCAAATTGACCAATCCACGGACTTCCTCACACACTCAGTGCAGGCAGCTCTGCTGATTTCCCCTCCCTGGCTGCAGGCTGATAACAGCCAGTTGGCATCAAGGCGAAATTCTCTCTGCAGACCCATTCTCACAGCGCCTATCAACCTTTTTCTTACTCAATATCAAGCCACACTTAATCACACTCAAAATAAATATACCTAACGTAACCCCAGATCCGTCTAAGGATTGCCTGTGTACTTAGTCGATGAGCCCCAACCCCAGAATTCGTCTAAGAATTACTGTGTGTGTCACCTTATTTCTCAGAGTATTTCAGCTGGACTTCCTTTAAATTTTAAAACCACTGAAATCTCGGACGACCATTGCAGCTGGACTTCCTTTAAATTTTATAACCACTGCAATCTCGTTACACAGTTAATCACACTCAAAATATAAACCTAATGTAACCCCAGATCCGTCTAAGATTGCCTGTGTACTTAGTCGATGAGCCCCAACCCCAGAATTCGTCTAAGAATTACTGTGTGTGTCACCTTATTTCTCAGAGTATTTCAGCTGGACTTCCTTTAAATTTTAAAACCACTGAAATCTCGGACGACCATTGCAGCTGGACTTCCTTTAAATTTTATAACCACTGCAATCTCGTTACACAGTTAATCACACTCAAAATAAATAAACCTAATGTAACCCCAGATCCGTCTAAGGATTGCCTGTGTACTTAGTCGATAGCCCCAACCCCAGAATTCGTCTAAGAATTACTGTGTGTGTCACCTTATTTCTCAGAGTATTTCAGCTGGACTTCCTTTAAATTTTAAAACCACTGAAATCTCGGACGACCATTGCAGCTGGACTTCCTTTAAATTTTATAACCACTGCATCTCGTTACACAGTTAATATATTCCCCGTACAGTCTAGTTGACTTTTATAGTGCGATGTATATTTCAACAGATGGAGAGACTTCCAGAAGCGCTTCTACACCCCTTTCGGCGATGTGCTTTTGGCAAGGAGTCGAAACCCAGTCTACAGAATCTCTTTATCGTCACGTTTAGTCTTCTAGATTAACCCCACAGCAAGATTTGCGAGATCCGGTCATTTCAAATTGATTTTGAAAGTTGCGTTTCTCCTCTTGAAATACCCCACATATAACACAACTGCAGCTCTCTTTGAGACTGGAAAGTGTTATTCTGTAGTACTGTTCTTTCTACCGTAAGACTAAAACACTGAAAATGCCGCTGACAACTCTAAAATTTTGTAGTATAGCCAATCACAGATTTTGATAATAACAGGTATCTGCTCACCTTTCAGTCGTAGGGCCCTGGTTTAGTTGTCAGAGGTATTCGAGGTGTCTTCCCTGGACAGTTCGTCCGCTGGCTGCCGGTGTTCCTTCTATGAGACCCTACTCATCACGTCGGTCGTCACCAAATTGTTGGGTTTAAGCACCCTTCAGTTGTTGAAGGTTCGAGCCCGCTCCGCGCTGTTCGTTTGATGAGTGGTCTGCTGTAAAAAGGAACGGCTCAGACAGAGATATGAGATTAAACAATAAGCTGATTTAATGGTAGAAACAACAGTACAATATAACGAAGTACTTATATAACGAAGTACTTCGGGCCTCAGCTCTTCCACCGTGCGATGTACGTATCAGACAGTCAGACAGAACAGAGGCCGCGAGTGTACAGAATTCACAATATTTATTCCCACAAACGGAGAGGAGTTGTATGGGAGGAGTTGTGTCGGTTGCTCCTCCTAGGTGTTCATCCATTGGTGGACTCACTCCTGGGCGAGCCCTAGGCAGTGAATCAGAGTGAGTCAGCCATTGACGAGGTCTAAACAGCGAATCAGAGTGAGTCAGCCATAGGTGTGGGAAGTTTGGATCTCCTGCGCCGCCGATCAGTCCCAGGTCATCTTTTATGGCAGCCATAAAATAAACAATTCTGGGTCGCACGGGGGTGAGGTACCAATCCTTATCTTCGTTTATCCTCAGCACCTGGCCGTACCACTCCGCATCCCAATCTTTCTCTCAGTACAATCTCTGCATAGACTCAATGGTGTCAGTTTTATTACCTTTCTCCTGCAACCCCCCCATGCTCCTATCCGGCCCATTAAAAACCCGGGGGGGCGACTGGATCCTCTACATTCCTAAGTCAACGCACACACAATTGACCACATCAAACAAAACAAAATAAGAACACTTGGTCTAGTTTCATAAGTATACATTTTACACAGACAAAGTTATAATTATTAAAACAGGTTATAATTATTGAAACAGGTTATATAGGATATACAGGTTACTTTAGGGCTCATCGACTAATGAACGCAGGCAATCCTTAGACGGATCTGGGGTTACGTTAGATATATTTATTTTGAGTGTGATTAACTGTGTCACGAGATTGCAGTGGTTATAAATTTTGTAAAGGAAGTCCAGCTGCAATCGTCGTCCGAGATTTCAGTGGTTTTAAATTGTTAAAGGAATTCCAGCTGAAATACTCTGAGAAATAAGGTGACACACACAGTAATTCTTAGACGAATTCTGGGGTTGGGGCTCATCGACTAATGAACGCAGGCAATCCTTAGATGGATCTGGGGTTACGTTAGATATATTTATTTTGAGTGTGATTAACTGTGTAACGAGATTGCAGTGGTTATACATATTGTAAAGGAAGTCCAGCTGCAATGGTCGTCCGAGATTTCAGTGGTTTTAAATTTAAAGGAAGTCCAGCTGAAATACTCTGAGAAATAAGGTGACACACACAGTAATTCTTAGACGAATTCTGGGGTTGGGGCGCATCGACTAATGAACACAGGCAATCCTTAGACGGATCTGGGGTTACATTAGATTTATTTATTTTGAGTGTGATTAACTGTGGTTGTATATTATAATATTTTCAACATCAATTTGAAAGGACCGTCCCTGAAAGTATTGTAGAATCTTATTTGTATCTGATAGCATATACGTGACGATCAAAGGTTATTGTAGACTGGGTTTCGACTCCATGCCTTGGGCCGCATCCTTTAGGAGAGCGCTTTTGCAGTCTCCGTAACTGGTTGAAATACACCTCGCAACGAAAACTATCAGACTGTATACCTGTGGGAATAAAACTACAATAATTAGTAAATTATAGTACGCAGGGATATCTGGTGTTTTTTATGAGAAACTAAAACCGTTAGGAGAGCGCTCTTTGCAGTCTCCGTAACTGGTTGAAATACACCTCGCACGAAAACTATCAGACTGTATACCTGTGGGAATAAAACTACAATAATTAGTAAATTATAGTACGCAGGGATATCTGGTGTTTTTTATAAAAACTAAAACCGTTAGGAGAGCGCTCTTTGCAGTCTCCGTAACTGGTTGAAATACACCTCGCAACGAAAACTATCAGACTGTATACCTGTGGGAATAAAACTACAATAATTAGTAAATTATAGTACGCAGGATATCTGGTGTTTTTTATAAGAAACTAAAACCGTTAGGAGAGCGCTCTTTGCAGTCTCCGTAACTGGTTGAAATACACCTCGCAACGAAAACTATCAGACTGTATACCTGTGGGAATAAAACTACAATAATTAGTAAATTATAGTACGCAGGGATATCTGGTGTTTTTTATAAGAAACTAAAACCGTTAGGAAGGCGCTCTTTTGCAGTCTCCGTAACTGGTTGAAATACACCTCGCAACGAAAACTATCAGACTGTATACCTGTGGGAATAAAACTACAATAATTAGTAAATTATAGTACGCAGGATATCTGGTGTTTTTATAAGAAACTAAAACCGTTAGGAGAGCGCTCTTTGCAGTCTCCGTAACTGGTTGAAATACACCTCGCAACGAAAACTATCAGACTGTATACCTGTGGGAATAAAACTACAATAATTAGTAAATTATAGTACGCAGGGATATCTGTGTTTTTTATAAGAAACTAAAACCGTTAGGAGAAGCGCTCTTTGCAGTCTCCGTAACTGGTTGAAATACACCTCGCACGAAAACTATCAGACTGTATACCTGTGGGAATAAAACTACAATAATTAGTAAATTATAGTACGCAGGATATCTGGTTTTTTATAAAAAACTAAAACCTTTAGGAGAAGCAGATACGAACGAAGTCAAAAATGGAAGGAGAATTTGAACGTGAAGAGAGAGAATTAGGAGTCCCTGTTCCGGGGAGTTTAAGGGAACAGTGGGGACAAGCAGAGAGATTGATACTTAGCGGACTTAAGCCCGGAGATCATAAAAAGGCGAGCAGGGATCTCCGTTTCTTACACGATCAGATGATCGCAGAGAATAGAGTAGAGGGTGACGAGGCAATAAGTCTCCTAGCCACAGCACTCAATACATACGAGCGACAGTTGGTTCGGAAATTAGAAACTCTCAACAAGCAGAAGGCAGGTTTTATCAGGGCTTCTAAACTTAACAAAGAAAGGGAGCTAGTTGACAAGCTAAGGAGAATAGGCCATAACGCAGCTTTAGTTATGAATGGAGTGGCAGTAACCTGCTCTCTGAGCAAAACTCCCGCCAAAAATCTGCCCGCCATAGCAGCCCCACCCAGTCCTGCACCAGCCCCTCCCACAGAAGTGATAGAGCCAGTCAGGAAGGAGAAGCCATATGGTGGGCCCCTCCCAGACATCCCAGAGGGCGGTCCCCTCCTCTATCCAGATTTATACAACCCCTTTAAGACCCGACCCCCTCCCTATACGCTTCCCTCCACCTCTAACCCCCCCTCACCCAGTTCCCCTCCCATGACAAACCTTCAGATGCTGTCTACAGACGCATCTTCTGAATCAGAACTAGAAAAGGAGGTCAGAAGGGGAGGGAATTTCAGAATGACAGGAAATGTCTCTCTGGTTCCCACAGACTCACCTCTATTCCCAGGAGAAGGGATAGCTGTAGCTCAGTTAACACACAACTGTCAGACAGTGGGAAACCTACAGAATCAGAATAAAAATGGTGCATACCACCATAACTACTCCTCATCAGCTAGCAGCTAAAGAGAGCAACACCCCATCAGTTACAAATGCCAAACTTTTCGAAGAACGAGTGAGTAGACTGAGGACAATGTTGACTCCGAAGACAGGTACCAATGAGGAACCTACGGTAGCTGAATTGATAGCAATCAGAGACATAAATGATAAGGAAGAAAATGAACGAAAGGATGCTTACGAAGAGCGAGTGTGGAGGGAAGAAATAGCACTCAGAGAGAGAGAACAGGGTGAGATTGAGTGTGAAAGAAGGACAGACATGAGAGAAAAAATGGGACTAGGCATAAGGCCCATGACTCAGACACAGAACATAGGGGACGCAAACCACACAAAAAGGATAGACACAGCACAGAGCGCATACTATGTCCAGAGAAACCTCCCCTAGCCTCTCACCACGGAGAAGCGGTAGTTTAAATGGAGAACCATTTGCAGAGAGATCCACACAGATTAGACATGCTCCAATAGCGCAACGAGCCTCTTCTGAGAGAGAATATATTGACCAGGACGATGACTTGGACAGTTCGGACTCAGGCGAAGACAGACGAGGCAATGAACAGTATTTGTCTGCACTGACTAAGGAAGCAGAACCGAACTGTAGACGCCGTAAAAAGAACAGAGTTCAGATTATAACCATGACAGGACGGATTTCAGAAGCTGACCAAGAGACAGTAGCTAATTACCTCAGATGGTAAGACGTAGCCAGAGACAATGTGACAAGAATCCTAACGAACAGGTTGTTTTGACTTGCCACTAGTCGCTCTCCCAACTGGAGGGTCGACATACCACCCGTTCACTATGGGTGACATTCATGCACTGGTTGACAGAATGCCCCTACCTACGGAGGGAGGGAGAAATTGGATGAGGAAGTTTGCTGATATCACAACAGGGCAGGTATCTGCATTGGGGATTTCAGGCGAATTTTAGCCCAGCAGACAAGTGCGTATGAAGTTCAGCGAGTTGAAGCTAGGGTGGGAACAGGAAAGTATCGGGACGATCTTCCCATCATCACGAACAACATACACAGCCAATTGAGCACCGCCATGAGAGAGCATTTCCCACAAACAGGGGGCGGGTATGGGTCGCTAGCATTCACATTCACTCCTGGAGAGGCTGCAGCAACCATGTTGCTCAGATCCAGGGAGCAGTACACTACAGCCACTGATTGTAGTCCAGACAATAATGATCAACACAAACAGATGTTCCGCAAAGCAATTCTTGCTGCAGTTCCAGCAGAGATTAAGGCTCTTATGGAAGACAATCCAGAGGCAGACCATCTGCCTACACAGACGTGGGAAAGGCACTTGGCCCACCACATGGGTAAATACAATAAGGTACTTACCAAGACAAAGACAGAGGAGGAAGAGTTAAGAGTCCAGCTCCTCCGCACACAGCTAGAATTAGCCCGTAAGGCAGTACAGACCGAGAAG
The DNA here is from genome assembly GCA_031216635.1 of Dissostichus eleginoides. Lineage (NCBI taxonomy): Eukaryota > Metazoa > Chordata > Actinopteri > Perciformes > Nototheniidae > Dissostichus > Dissostichus eleginoides. Next base: position 4,860,535 of record CM062264.1, read on the forward strand.
AAAAGTGCCAAACAGCTTGTTGTCCGCTCAGATAGTGATGTGCCGAAAGCCCCCGTGGCCCCGGCCCAACAGCCGGCTCCGTTCTGGCCTTTCCCTGGGGTGTATCCGCCTCCGGCTCCTGCTTACAATGTGGCTCCGTATGTCTTTAATCCTGCTACGCAGACACAGAGGGGTGGTGGGGTAGGGGAGCTCCACGAAGGGGGTTCAAAGGACCAACAGCCCAGAGGGTGTGCTTCACGTGTGGTCAGTCTGACCATTGGTGGAGGGAGTGCCCGCATGGCGCACCACCACCACAAAGAGGAAAGGGGACAAGGGGGACAAAGTGGCGGACAAGGAACCAGAAAAGACATGCAGTATTACCAGCAGAACCATGGGGTAGCACAACAGGGTCAAGCTCAGAATGGACATATGGCTCCGAACGCAGTGGCGATCCCTGGTGGACAGTACGTGCAGTATGATCCGGAGAAGGGGTATTACCCACAATGAGGGGGCCCAGGGAACCCAGAATGTACGGGCCTGGCGGATCCTTACATGAACATGACTGTTAAGCAGATTTCACTGCCGTTTTTGGTCGATTCTGGGGCTCGATATTCTACTATCAACACTCCTAAATTCGACAAATCCAGTTCAGATGATACTGTCGCAGTCATGGGGTTTTCGGGACATATAGAACATGTACCGCTCTCAACACCGCTGACCACTAATAGCAGGCCAGGTTTTTCCATCAGTACATCCTTGCACCCCAAAGTCCGGCCAACCTCATGGGCAGAGACGTTTTGATCAAAGCCAATGCCTCTATCCTCTGTTCCCCTGATGGTCTCATCATTTCATTTCCCGATGGTACTAAGTTGAACTGTTCATTGTCCACAATCAGAACAGGCTCCCAGATGATGATATCCCAGTCTACAGCCGCAGAGGCTACCCAGTATGCAACTATATACTGGGGCCTGCTAGACCGGCCACAGGAGAACCACGGACTTTTTTCTATCTTTCAACAGTGGAAGCCCTGGATCAATCTCCTCCGCCCTTACGGCCCTCCTCCTGACCCTCCCCATCTTACTCTGTACTATGATAGACAGGATGACCAAACCTACGCCTATGCCTTTGATGCAGAGGTAGCAATGGCTAAGTGGGAGGTAGAGGCAGTAAAGTTATATATTGGCCAAGCAGGGGTAGCCGCAGCAATTGATCTAACTGACGAACAACAATATTGGTACCGTATGTCTTCTGAAGCCACCCCACACATTTCCCTAGCCATTAGGAAAGGTTACGAAGCCAAAGAACTGGGTCCCATGGTCAAAGCACTGTTAGAGGTGGAGGACTGGGAGCCCACACAGATAGCATCACTTACCTTCTCTCCTTCACACAGCGCCTATGCACTTAAGATTCAGACACAGGAATGCATCTTTATGGAAAGGCACGAGGTAGACAGACATCATGGTAGGGAGAAAACAGATCATCCATTTACAGCAGACATGATACGTGACCTCCCTCCTGACTTGTGGTCAAGCGACTCTCATGACGTGGGTTTTTGTTCAAAAGCTGCTCCAATTACCTTCACTGTTGATACGGAACTTCCGGTTCATCTCTCTCAGTACCCGTTAAAATCGTTGGCTCGAGAAGGGGTGACCCAGGCAGTGGAAGGTCTTAAGAAGGCAGGCGTTTTGGAACCCTCCCACAGTGATTGGAACACACCTATTTTACCAGTACACAAGCCCAATGGGGACTACAGAATGGCACATGATCTTAGAGCTATCAACGCTATCACTACTACTCCTTTGATACCAGTTCCAAATCCCTACACAGCCATTTGCAACATTACTCCAGAGCACACGTGGTTTACATGTATTGATCTTGCAAATGCTTTCTTCTGCATTCCATTGGCAGAGGAAATGAGACCGATTTTCTCATTTACCATTGACAAAGAGAGTTGCAGTACACCAGACTTCCTCAGGGATTCAGTTTATCCCCAGGAATTTTCAATAAAGTTTTGAGGGAACAGTTGGACGGGGTTTCATTACCAGAGGGAGTGGTTTTGATACAATATGTGGATGACCTGCTTATTGCAGCCCCTTCAGCAGCCTCTTGTCTGGAAGCCACTCGTAATTTACTGGTGCGCCTGCACACAACAGGGTTCAAGGTATCCAAAAAGAAACTGCAGTGTACCCGCAAGGAGGTTGCATTTTTGGGCAGGCTCATCTCTCCGGCAGGTACAGGCATGTCAGCATCACACCAGGAGCTCATTTTGAGCCACCCGAAACCTAAGACTGTAAAAGACATGTTATCTTTTCTGGGCCTGACAGGCTACAGCCGACATTACATACCTGAGTACAACCCAAGGACTGCAGAGCTCAGAGCTCTGATCAACGACAAAGGTATCAGAAACTTGACAGCAACACTTGACTGGACTCAGACAGCAGAATCAGCATTCATCTCTCTGAAACAATCCATGTCCCAGGTAACAGCATTGGCTTCTGCATCATACATGTTGCCTTTCTTCCTTGACATTTCTGAGAATGAGAATACCGTAAACGGAATCCTATTTCAGAAAAAGGGGGGATGTAGGTCAATACTGATGTACATTAGCATAACACTGGATAGAGTGGAAAACAGAGAACCTCCATGCACACGACATGCAGCAGGAACAGCTCGGATTTTAAACAAAATTTCACACATCGTGATGCAGCACCCATTGACAGTTTTGACAACACACAGCATTGTCTCATTTGTTAACTCCAGCGCATTCACCATGTCATCCACCAGACAGACAAGACTTGAGAAAACTTTGACAGAAGCACACATAACCTATTCACATGAGGGCGTGAATAGCGCAGACAACATGGGCAGTGGAGAACCACACCGATGTGAGGACAAGGTCATACAGGATGTGAAGTTGAGAGTGGATCTCAGGGAGGAACCAATCCAGATGCAGAAAACTTATTCACAGATGGTTGCTGCTTTAGGCACCCCATCCATGGGCTCCAGGCAGCCTATGCAGTGGTAAGTCAGACAGGCATAAGAGAGTTTGAAGAAAGAGCAGCTGAAAGGGTAACAGGGAGAGTCTCAGCACAGTTGGCAGAACTAAGAGGAGTCACTGCAGCGTTAGAACTATCAGATGGAAAGGAAGTTAACATCTACACAGACTCAGCTTATGTCCATGGAATAATTCATGTTGAAATGCGCCAGTGGATGAGAGCAGGATTTGTAACTTCAACCAATGTTCCCATTAAACATGAAAAAGACATCAAAAAGCTAGCGGAAGCAGTAATGTTACCAAGCAAATTAGCATTGCTAAAATGTAAAGGCCATAACAAAGCTGATAACTTCTTAGCTTGGGGAAACAATGCAGCAGACAGAGCAGCCAAAGACAAAGCAGGGTACTTACCACATTTCCAGATGTTGGTTACCAAAGCACCAGAGTTACTCCCAGCAGTCACTGATGACACTCTCAAGGTAGCACAGGAGGCAGGTTCCCCGCAAGAGAAAACACTATGGTTGGAAAGGGGGGCTACAAACAAAGAAGGAATTTGGTACTCTCCAGACGGTAGACCAGTTCTACCCCCAGAGTGGATAAGATCCATGCTAAAAGAAGCGCATGGCCCCACTCATTGTGGTAAAACTCAAATGGACAGACATCTCACGCATTGGTGGCACCCATACTTACCTGACATGATAGCGAACCATTTGGAAGAATGTGTAATCTGCCTCACCCACAACATCAGAGCAACAGTGAAGCCTCACCAGGGAAAGTTTCCTTTACCTAAAATGGCCGGAGAACAAATCATCATTGACTACACAGATATGATTGATAAGGTTAGAGGGTTCAGGTATCTCCTAGTGGTGGTAGATGCATATACAGGATGGCCAGAGGCCATACCATGTCGCAGGGAAGATGCAGACTCAGTGATCAAGTTTCTTATCACTCATTACATCCCCCTACATGGGTTCCCCAGAAGGGTGAGGTCAGATAATGGCAGCCATTTCAAGAATCATCATTTGCAGACAGTTGAGAAGTCCCTTGGACTCAGACACAACTTTGGATCAGTGTATCATCCACAGTCGCAGGGAAAGGTAGAAAGAATGAATCAGAGTATCAAACAGAAGCTCAGTAAGGCCTGTGATGCCACAGGCATGAACTGGTTAGACGCACTACCTTTGGCCCTATTGTCCCTTCGCAGTTCTGTAAACAGAGGCACAGGCTTCTCTCCTTTTGAGCTAACACATGGTCACCAGTTTCCTGGACCTGGAGCATTAGCAGTAGGGAAAGAAGTAGAAGAGATGGATAGCAAACCATATTACCAGCAACTTAAGGGCTTGGTATCAGATTTCTCCACCCAGGTTGCTGACGCCAAAGGGGGACCGGAGAAGCACGAGGCTAACACCGCAGAATTCATCTGGCTGAAGGTCATCCGTCCGAAGTGGCTCAACCCAAGGTTCACCGGCCCGCACAGAGTGACTCAGAGGACATCACATGCAGTTCGCCTCGAAGGAAAGGGGGAAACGTGGTATCATTGGAGCCAGTGCGCCGTTGGAAAACCTCCAGCAAGGACGTTAGACGACATCAGAACTGACATCGCTGCAGCAGGACGAGAGAGCGACACCTCTGACGACGACAGCCCAGCAGAAGCAACGACCCACACAACAGATGACAAGGACAAAGACACAGAGGTAACAACAGGCGATCTTGGAAAGGAGATTACGGCCGGCGAGGAGGCGGACACGAGTCTACGGGACCCCGACCCCTGAAACACACGACTCCATATAGGACCCGACTTTTTTACTCCCACCTTTAGGGGCACTTTCCAATAAGTAGCAGCATTTTTGTGCCCACCTATAGGGCCTCTTTCTAATAAGAGTAGTAGGTTATATATAACGAGAGGTTAGCCCTATAATTAAAGGGCAGTGAAAGTCTCCCCAATCACCAGACCTTCTATTTAACAGGTTTTACTGAACCTTATATTTAACAGGTTCTGGGAGCACAGTATTTACCATTACAGGGTACTATTTTACACCCTTGTTTTAAAGATCTCCTTAGGAGATTTTAGCATTGTGTTCAGAAGAACCTAATTACAATAACACGGACCACTGATTAAAGGTACTCAATAATGACAGACTGTGGATTACACTTCCTTATTGTTTGTTGGTGTACTCTAGTGGGAATCGTGGTTTACTTGGGACACTGTTTGTATCTTGAACACCATCCTTAGTTATATGGCCTATTCGAATAGCCTTATTATTTTTGATTGAGTGTTAATTCCTTGCGTCCTAGTAAATCTCCTATTATTAATAACAGAAATAACCCTTGTTGTTGTGTACATTGAAAATAACAACCTAACCATGTATGGGAGTTGGAGATGGTTGCTAGGGATGTCCCTGGTCACGATCATCACCGTTACCGTTATTTTTGTTTTGACTGATTCCATTGACCACCCAGACTCCATTCCCCCGCCAGAGGAGTCCGTAACTAGGGTCAAACGGGCCAAATATAAGGTAAAAGTTACCAAAATGCCTCCTAAACAAACCTTCACTTTCCAAGCAGGTAGTGATGGAATAATACAAATCGACCTGTGCAAAATTGCCCCCTGCAGAAACCTCGACAGGAAATATTCCTACCTAGCCAAATACGTCTGCTTAGCCCCTGCGGTATGTAACAGAAGCGTCACAGATAGGTCAAAGGCGATCCTTACACTTACAGAGGCAGTGCATTTGCCAAAGGCGACCCCTATCTGTCCGTCACATCACCTACGTTGTGCCTGCGAGTCCTGGTCCGGTGTCCTAGCAAATTCGGGTCCTGATGACTGGGATACACGCCATCTTACCGATCAGCGGCAATTGTAGATCCCTCAAATATAGAATGAAAGTGGTCAGGAGAAACCCAGACGTCCCGTGCTCCGCCAGGTTTTGTAATCCGGTGCTCATAACGCTAAAGAAGGTCGTGCTCTCCGACGCTGGACTTTATGTCCTCGCGGTACATGCAGGAAGGGGTTCGCCACAAGGCCTCTTCGAAATTAAAGTTATACCAAAGAGAGAGCAAAACCGTCGTCAGGGAGCATCTAAGGTTAAATACTTGTCTAAAGTCACATGTACGGATAAATGTACGGGGGATTATAGCCAACTTCAACCTCTAGACATCATCCAAATGGCCACAGGATACATAGATGACAATCTATGGCTAAAATGGGTTGTCCGAACAGCCCAAGAACAAATGGCAGGGGATTGCCTAGCCTGTGCTACAGCCCGCCCGCAATTAGTCACTGAGCCCCCTATTTTCCACAGATACCTGGGGTTACAACTGTATGTTACAACTGACCAAGATGGCTAGTCCTCCTAACTGCACCACCCTGGCCAAGGTTTTCCCTCCAATTGACAATGGTACTAGGACAGGCCCATTCACGCCTAACAGAGGCGCCGGTGGGTACACATGTTTCACCATGGTCCAAAAATCTCCTGGACTCCATAGGGGTGCCACGGGGTGTTCCCAATGAGTATAAACTCGCTGATCAAGTTGCCTCAGGTTTTGAGAACATTCCTTTCCTCGCAGCTATCTTCCCTATCACCCCTAACAAGAATGTAGACAGGATCAACTATTTACATTACAATGTGCTCCGTTTAGCTAATCTCACTAGGGACGCTGTAGAAGGACTCGCTGAACAGCTGGGGCCGACTTCCCTTATGGCAGTTCAGAATAGAATGGCCCTTGACATGCTGTTAGCTGAGAAAGGAGGTGTGTGTTCAATGTTTGGTGATATGTGTTGTACTTTCATTCAAAACAATACGGCTCCGGACGGTTCCGTCACAAAGGCTTTAGAAGGCCTTCGCACACTATCCATAACTATGCATGAACAATTAGGGATACACAACCCCTTGGAGGAATGGTTTACAAACATGTTTGGTCCATGGAAAGGTTTAATAATGTCTCTTTTGATTTCTATAGCTACTTTTATTGCCATTTTAGTAACATGTGGTTGTTGTTGTGTGCCTTGTATCCGCTCATTGTGTGTTAGATTCATCAGTTCCACCATTGAAGGAAAAGCTGTCCCTCCGTACCAAATGCCCTTGTTGGCTTATGCATCGGAAGGAGAGGATAGCATGATGACCAGTGTTGGGTGTAACGCGTTACAAAAGTAACGGAGTTACAGTAATATATTACTTTTTGCTGTAACGAAGTAATGTAACGCATTACTAATGAAATGTGGGTAATATATTACCCGTTACAATGCTCAGTAACGCAGTTACAACACATTTTAACCCGAAATTAAATGGTGTTTTGTTTTTTAAGAATGTAGCCTACTAACATAGCGAGACATTCCGACACCAGAGTAAAATTGTGCGGGTAGATTAGTAAACCTGGTGTTTACGCTTCAGGCTTCGCGTCGGGATCTTCGGGGGTGCATAGGCATGCATTGCACCCCAGTTGAATGTTATGCACCCTCTATTCAACAAATTGTGTCAGGTGCGCGTGACCTGCTCCGCTGCGCGTGCATCATTTCCAAAGTGCTTCCACAGCAGTGACACACATCTGTGGATAATCATTTATACGAAAATGGTTAAAGCAACCATCACTAAACGCCAGCAACACTGCATCTACTGCAGACAATAGCAACAGGTCAGATGGGGACATCACGTTACCCTCTGTTGTGGACACTAGCTTACTCCCGCCTGACTCGCCGCCCTCGCCCCCGGAGCATCAGTCTTCGTCACCCGAAACTACGCCGCCCCTCTGCGGCCCGCAGGTGCCAGGATACCACGGCAAAACAGAGCCTGCCCAGGTATATCTAAACAAGTACCCGCCTGCACAGTGGGGTAAGGCGGTCATTTTGCAGCTCGTGGTATAAAAATAGACAATGGCTAGAATATTCATGTGAAAATAGTGCCATATTCTGCCATGCCTGTAGAAATGTTTGGTCAACAAAATAATGCATACAATAGCACAGATGCCTTCACCACGAATGGCTACAAAAATCTCATATCCCAAGCTTATCAACAAGCTAATGTTGCAGCTGAAATGTTCTCCAGGTCACAAAGTCAACCTCACATGATGATGTGATACCAGTTTTCAAGCACAGTAAATATTCTCTTCCCAGAGTATATGATGGGACCTAGGTGATGATGTAGTACATGGTTTTAATAATACTTTTGCTTTTCAATGTTTGCCATTTCAAACCATGAGCTGGTTCAAATAATATTTGCCTTGATTTACAATATGTTCTCTTTTGTTTTATCAGTACAGTTTTGAAGCTTTTGTGCTTTTCCTTGCCATAGTCCACTTTGGACTATATGAAATATTTCAGGATTGCACTTTTAACACACTTGAAATTCTCACTTGCTTGGTTTCAAAACATAACAAATGCCATAATCTGTTCATTGCTGTTGCCGGCCACTATTGCTCATGTAAACCTACTAGTGCTGCACCCTGTAATCTCAGATGCACCCCAAGTCATTTTGTTCTGGAACCGGGCCTACAGTACATGGCCATATACTAAACAAAATACAGAGCCCATTCCGTGTTCCTGTTATTGTTTACTTCCTCTCTGCCTTCTTCTGGTGATTTATCAGACGTCCAGCGCTCCGTCTTTTAACCTCTTTTCCTTTCTCTTTCTTGATCCTCCTTAGCAACCTTCATTATAGTCCTTGACAGTGGTCTGTACTGTATTAACAACGTGTCACATGTTAAGAATTTACAATCAGAATCGAGTATTCAACTAAGCTGTGTAATAAAAGTTGTTAGTAGCCTTAATGGCCTACACAGTTGTTATGCTATACCACATTGCCCTTCACTGGATGTATAATGAGCTGCACTAAACTACATTTTAGCATTTAAAATACCCAGCCATTCTTTCGCGGTTATTTGGGTGAAAGTAACTAAAAAGTAACTAAAAAGTAGTGTAACTCATTACATTTCAGAGACAGTAATATTGTAATGTAACTTATTACTTTAAAAAGACAGTAATAAGTAATATGTAATGTATTACATTTTGGAAGTAACTTGCCCAACACTGATGATGACTCAGCAGACAAGGACGCAGTTTTAATATACTTTGGTCTCCCTCCACTGTCATAAGAGGTTGTTATGGTGGGCAGTTCCCGAAGGTTTAAAGTACTCTAAATCCCAGCTTCTGATGGATTTATATAATGTTGGGGGACAGACACAGTAGAAAAGAATGACAGTGGTTATGTGTCGAATGCTTTGTGTGAATTGATCTCTGGAGGTGAGATCAAAAGGGGGATTAAAGTAACCTGTATATCCTATATAACCTGTTTCCAATAATTATAACTTTGTCTGTGTAAAATGTATACTTATGAAACTAGACCAAGTGTTCTTATTTTGTTTTGTTTGATGTGGTCAATTGTGTGTGCGTTGACTTAGGAATGTAGAGGATCCAGTCGCCCCCCCCGGGTTTTTAATGGGCCGGATAGGAGCATGGGGGGGTTGCAGGAGAAAGGTAATAAAACTGACACCATTGAGTCTATGCAGAGATTGTACTGAGAGAAAGATTGGGATGCGGAGTGGTACGGCCAGGTGCTGAGGATAAACGAAGATAAGGATTGGTACCTCACCCCCGTGCGACCCAGAATTGTTTATTTTATGGCTGCCATAAAAGATGACCTGGGACTGATCGGCGCGCAGGAGATCCAAAGTTCCCACACCTATGGCTGACTCACTCTGATTCGCTGTTTAGACCTCGTCGATGGCTGACTCACTCTGATTCACTGCCTAGGGCTCGCCCAGGAGTGAGTCCACCAATGGATGAACACCTAGGGAGGAGCAACCGACACAACTCCTCCCACACAACTCCTCTCCGTTTGTGGGCATAAATATTATGAATTCTGTACACTCGGGGCCTCTGTTCTGTCTGACTGTCTGATACGTACATCGCACGGTGTTGGGTTTAAGCACCCTTCAGTTGTTGAAGGTTCGAGCCCGCTCCGCGCTGTTCGTTTGATGAGTGGTCTGCTGTAAAAAGGAACGGCTCAGACAGAGATATGAGATTAAACAATAAGCTGATTTAATGGTAGAAACAACAGTACAATATAACGAAGTACTTATATAACGAAGTACTTCGGGCCTCAGCTCTTCCACCGTGCGATGTACGTATCAGACAGTCAGACAGAACAGAGGCCGCGAGTGTACAGAATTCACAATATTTATTCCCACAAACGGAGAGGAGTTGTGTGGGAGGAGTTGTGTCGGTTGCTCCTCCCTAGGTGTTCATCCATTGGTGGACTCACTCCTGGGCGAGCCCTAGGCAGTGAATCAGAGTGAGTCAGCCATTGACGAGGTCTAAACAGCGAATCAGAGTGAGTCAGCCATAGTGTGGGAAGTTTGGATCTCCTGCGCCGCCGATCAGTCCCAGGTCATCTTTTATGGCAGCCATAAAAGAAACAATTCTGGGTCGCACGGGGGTGAGGTACCAATCCTTATCTTCGTTTATCCTCAGCACCTGGCCGTACCACTCCGCATCCCAATCTTTCTCTCAGTACAATCTCTGCATAGACTCAATGGTGTCAGTTTTATTACCTTTCTCCTACAACCCCCCCATGCTCCTATCCGGCCCATTAAAAACCCGGGGGGGTCGACTGGATCCTCTACATTCCTAAGTCAACGCACACACAATTGACCACAGCAAACAAAGGAAAAATAAGAACACTTGGTCTAGTTCCATAAGTATACATTTTACACAGACAAAGTTATAATTATTAAAACAGGTTGTTATATATTTGAAACAGGTTATATAGGATATACAGGTTACTTTAACGGTAGTAAGAGCCAAGGCCCGAAGTACTTCGTTATATTGTACTGTTGTTTTTACCATTAAATCAGCTTATTGTTAAACCTCATATCTCTGCGTCTGAGCCGTTCCTTTTTACAGCAGACCACTCATCAAACGAACGGCGCGGAGGGGGCTCGAACCTTCAACCACTGAAGGGTGCTTCAACCCAACAAGGGGTCATCACATGATTAAAGCCGGTCACTTTTGCACATAATGCCTGCTGGTGAATGATGCAGTGGTAATGTAGAAATGTTGGGAAGTCTGTGTCACCTTTGCATTGCGCAATGAAGCCTGCATGTCAGCCCGTCATTGGGGGAGCCTTTTCTTTAGTCACCGGCACCAGCTTTTCTAATGGTACCTTCTTCTCCACGAAGAAGCTCTTCACCGCGGTGTAAACGTCAACTCCCCTCGTTGTTGTCTTCAGGGGCAGTAGTGTCAATAGTTCTTCTTTTGTGGAGAAATCATCAAACACCATTCGGATAAACATCATCAGCTGTGCTTTACTGCTTCTGTCCACGGACTCGTCGCACTGGATGCTAAACCACCGGCACTTAGCCAGATCCCGGTCCAGCTGCTCTGTCAAGTTCCCGGACATAGCCAACACTCTTCTAACGATCGTACTTGCCCCCATTTGGACATCGGAGAGAGTGGAGATGACATCGGAACCATTCTTCTCGTCACTGAACACAGTGTTTGCAATAACCATCATTGCACCTTTCAAGACCTCTCTGTCCGAAAAGGCTTTCTTGTTCTTTACTAAAAAATGAGCAGCTCTAAATGAGGCTTCCGTTGCTTTTTGTGACTTTTTCACCGGCCTCGTGAAAAAAGACTGCTGCTTCCCCAAAGCTGCATTTAACTCACAGGCTTTTTCTGCCCGTAGTGCGCTGCCAGGTGGCTAGTTAGCATTGTAGCTTTTGTGACACGTACCAAAGTGTCTCTCCACATTGTGCCGCTTTGCCGTGGCACCGCAAATGAGACATACACACTTTTCTTTCAATGTAGTAAAAAAGAATTCTTCCTCCCAATCGTCGTGAAAACAGTACTTTTTATTTCGTTTCTCTGCCATGTTTAGGGTAAAACCCGCAGCTAGCGCACCATCGTAGCTGCTCACGCTAGCTTGTCTCAGCTAAAGGTGGAATGGAGATTTGGTGCGTGGAGTTCAACTCTGAACCTGTCTGGGGTCAGAGTTCAATTTCTCCATTTCACTTACATATGTACATAAAAAATGTGTGCTTTTAAAATGTTATATTCAATATTGTCATTTTAAAATAAATATGTATTCAATACATTTTTTAGACGGAGCTCCATGGTGACTAGTGCTATTTTTAGAACATGCCCCGCGGGCGACTCTAGTTGTCCCTGCGGCCTCCCCTGCCCTAACTCCTTCATAATTTATTCTAGACAAGTAATTTTTTTGTCTAAACTTATGTTTTGGGGGCCTAGAAATCCATTGGACTTGTAAAAAAAATGTCAATAATTCAAAATATTTATATCCAATATTTTGGTTCGCCAGTTCCTTATAAGGACATGACTCCCTTATTACTCATCCCAGTCAAGCAATTGTGGTGACTTATCTCATGTTTTGGTGATCTAAGAATCAAATGATTACAAGTACAATTACATATTAAAGCAATGGGTTATAAGCATATTGATGTTAAAAGTGACGGTGATTTAACAATACAATCGGACATTTCAGTTTTGTGGTCATAACAGGCATGAATCGATTGTCCTCCAATTTTCATCCCCAATCCACTGTATTCATGTCACTCTCCTTTTCAATCCACACCATGATCTGGTAATAGACTATTGGCAATGATATTTAGTCAACGACTGTGTAGGAGGGAGATGTTCTGAGGTAACAAATGAATTGGCAGAAAACATTTTCTTGCCAAAAAGATTGAAGAGCAAAAGGGCAAGTTAATTGGTATTCTTGCCACCAAACCTAACCACCATCGCTCTGCTCCCAGGCCCTCTATGCCATGTTTTCTGAGTCTCTTTGTAGTTGTTTTGAGTCTCTTTGTAGTTGTTCAGAGTTTCTTTGTAGTTGTTTTATGTCTCTGTGTAGTTGTTTTAAGTGTCTTTGTAGTTGTTTTGAGTTTCTTTGTAGTTGTTTTATGTCTCTGTGTAGTTATATTAAAGGTCACCTATCATGCTATTTTTAGGCAATAGCATAGGTCTCAGATATATAAAAATATATAAAAAACATGTCTATGAAGTGTTTTGCTCAAAATACCAAACAGATCACCCATTCTAGCCATGCCTCATATCCCTCTATTTCTCTTCCTGTTTAAAAAGTGCTGATTTTGGGTTTAAAGCTTTAAAAAAAATGATAAAAAAGAGGGGCGGAGCTTATGCGGGAGATTCTACCGGCAGATACTGCCGTGATGAAACGCCATATCATGGATTATCAAGGATTATTTCTGAAACAGTATGGAGCTTAAAGGCTTTCTCTCTTGCCGGTTATACCACAAGGTGAGTTCCTTTTTATTTCCTGCTTCTTCACACACATGCTCTCTCCAGTACAGGTTAGCTCTGAGTGTTAGCGATGCTAATGTAAACACCGACCATATTACGTCCAAAAGAGTCGGGCATTGTTTCTGATAGCAACGTTTCTGATAGTGCTGTGGGTCTGCATTGCTCAAGATTTCGCATCGGGCTCCTGAACAGCCTGTCGGGTGTTATTTTCCCCATAATGACCGCCTCGCTGCACATTATCCCGCTACGACATGACTCCCAATATTAATTGAAATGCTTTTATTGATTTAGAAAATGTTTTTATTGATTGACAATCAATGACATGCATCCGCTACGAAAAATAGTCCGTTGTTGCCATTTGAACTTGGCTACGTTGCAACCAGCCTGTCCTCCTACAAAAAACGACCATATAGGTCGATTGTTCAAGCCCTTATTACGACCCAGAGACACGTTTTAAAGTGTATGTTGTTTCTTACACGACCACTAGAGGTGCTCTAGTGGTCGTGTAAGAAACAACATGCTCCCGTTGATTGCAAACGCTCCGGAGGGACGTTTATTCACAAATAACCCTCTCTGGAAAATCCTAAATTGTGGAATAGTTTGGCCATTAAAATGCTTTTTGATTCGATTTCTAGCGAGAAGTGTATTTTGTACTTTTAGAATCTACGTCCAGTGGATATGTAGGATCTATAGTTTGATAGATATTACGAAGATGATTTGAGGTCTCGCCAGGATAACATGTATATGCGGCAGCTTCCATGTAAAGTTAGCGTCAACCCTCACGGGGTGAAAACTGTTTTTCCGGTCTCGAAAGTTTTCATAATAAAACCGGATGTATTCCCCTCACTGTCAAATGATTACACAGTGATATCTGCATTACTCATCCACTAAAAAACATCAGTTTATCCTTGTTAATTACACAATATTGATTGGTTTAAATTGTGTACAATGTTTTTGTGTTTTGAACCTTCGATTCGGAGAAACAAATAGTTTTTTCGGAGTTTAGACACTACAGTTTCCGAAAACACTACACTACCCAGAATCCCCAGCTATCGTTTGGGACTACAACATCCACCTTGCTTTACAAACCCCGTGATTAGTCCTCAAGCCCTGTGATTGGATGTTGGAGTGGCAGTGCGACAAGGTTACGCCGAGCGTCAAACAGCTCTTTGAAATGGAATGGAATCACGGCAGACTATCCAAAACTGGAATTGGACGGGTCCAGCCCAGCCCCCCCCCCCCCCCGAACTACACATGCTGGCTATTGTGTGTTTTGCAACATGTTCTATGGCACGTCCCTACTGGGAATTGTAGTTTTATAAGACGTTTTCGTATTTCCCACAATTAGAAGTTGCCAGTATTAAACTGTGTACACCCCAGGAGGTTTAGGGGATAGGAAACACATTGGTGTTATAAAATTTAAAACATATAATAAATAAATGGGTGAAAATTGCTTGTGTCCATAATGGGCAGCATTAATATATACCCACATGACAGCTAAGGTCAGAAGAGCTTTATTTAACAGCTGGTCTTATGTCTGTGACCCCTCCTGTTGTTCATTGATAAGCCTGAAACATGCACTTGTCAAGGTTCAGAGGCACATTTTGCAAATATGGCAGTAGCCATCAATAATCTTAAGATAAGATAAGATAAGATATACTTTATTGATCCCAAGTTGGGAAATGTTTTTGTTACAGCAGCATTTACTACTTTGTTCTACTCCACTACAATTCAGAGGTTAACCTGGTATTTTTACTCCACTACATTTATTTATTGTTACTTTGCAGATTCTGATTAATGATGTGAAATATAAACAACCCTTAAATCAGACTTTAGTTACACCTGAGTCAAATTCAGGGAAGGTGATTGTACTTTGTCAGACTTAATATTTATCTGTGGATACCCCCAACGTTTTTTTCTTATTCAAAAGAAGACCTTAACTTAAAGTATTCTTTAATGTTTAAATAAAGCCTTATTAGTTTGTCTGTTTTGCACATCCTCCTATTAATATCTTTGGACGTCCTCCACTAGCTGTTTTATTGTAGAGATCACTACAGTATCTTCTTGATATTTTCTATTCTATATTTCTATCATTGACCTTCTACTTTCCCCCTATGAAAGTATGTACTCTTAATATTTTTTTCATCAAATATAACATAATTTCAACAAAAAAATGTAATAACGTTTTTTAACCACTAGGTGTCCCTTTCTATCAGCTGTGCACCGTTATGGTGTAAATATAACCTCTCTACCAATTGGATCAAATATAAAAGTCAGCCGAATTAATGTTGATACTGCAAGGAGACGTATTTTGTGAAAATAAATGTAAGATGTTGTGTAATTGCTGATATATTTATGATTCACTTCATATATTCAGTTTCGGCGGCACTTTTTCCTGTTTGTCCACAAGTCTTCTCATCAGGGCTCTATAAATAAAGAACTACGGCAGATGTGTAATATTTAATGCAGCCAAACAGTGTATTACAATGCCGTTATGTGATGACTTCCAAAGAGAAAAGCAAGAACACTCGGAATAAAGTATTATTTTATTTTTTAAAAATGTTTTCGGATTTCACTTTGCATAAACACCATATCCCAATGTGCATTGCGGCTAAACAATTCAATCACCGAGCTGAGGATCTTTCCTACGTCTGTTTCCGGTATTGTTCCTGTAATGAGAGTTCACATTTATGCTACATTGAAGGGTGGAATTGACTACACATCTTCAGAAACATAATTTGCTTCAGATATAACTCATAGCAATATTGTAACCATTAAGAAAAGCCAACTGCATTAAAAACCCAGTTAACAAACACTAGGTAAAGTATTTTCCTTCAGTAATGAAGATGTAATTCCAATGTAGACACACCTGGGGTCGCTGTTCTGTCTGTTACGCTGAGCCATGCATTGTCTGGAACGTAAAAGGGACGAAGAAGACAAAGTGAAGTGACGTACTTCCGGTTCAACATGAAAACATTCCCAGTTAAACATGCAAAAACAAATCGCTAAATAAAAAGATAAAACACTGGCATGTAATTTACGTTAGAATAAATAGAATGGTTTTGAATAATAGATGAGAGTAAAATCTACGTCACTTTGCAGCCCCACCCACTTTTGGGGAAACCGACGCTGTCATTTGAACGGCGATCAAGCCTGAAGCCACAGAGCTCTTCTACTGTCCTTTCTTCTTAGAGGAAGTACAGAAACACGTAACTCTGGATTTGTTTGGATTTGGATTTGAGGTGCAATAAACGACACAGCAGCTTTTTGGCATGATACAACTATTATTTTCTGCCTCGCTCATGAGAGTAACAGCTGGCGAAATTACAGCCTCGCCTACTGATTTTAATTTAACCATATATCGAGCCCGATTGTCGATTTCAAATGTGTGTTCTAAAATGATATTTGTTAAATTACTATTATGTTTATTATAAGCAAGACAATAAATGGCAAAGATATGTAGAAAATAACCGTATTTAAGATACGTTCATAACAAACGTAACGTGGGAGAAAATATGTTTCTAGAAGATATGTAGAAAATAAATGTATTTGAGATACGTTCATAACAAACGTAACATGGGAGAAAATACGTTTCTAATTAAACGTAATTGAGAATGCAGTTTAGTTCTGTGGGAACGTAATTTTTAGGAGACAGGGTTGACAGGCTGACGCTCCCGTTGATTGAAAACGCTCCTGTGGGTCGTATTATGGGTCGTATTATGGGTCGGAACCATCGACCTATTTGGTCGTATTAGTTGGAGGACTTGTTGGTTGCAACAGCAGGAACTGCTTCGATAGCAACTAACTATGTGCAGGTTAGCATTTGGGAAATCTTTAGGGATATTCAGATCGACGTTTCTGTCCTCGATCCTCTCTCCTTGCGGGGGTTTCGCAGATGACACACCTGAAAGCACAATTCCCAACATGTAAAAAAACGGGAAACAAATATTGTCACAGTTGTATCGCTACCGCTAATGTGTGTGTAAGGACAGACAACTAGGAAAAGGCACTGACCCGATGTGGTGCTATTCCCTGGGTTGGAGGACAGGATGTTGCTCCATTTCTCCCTTTCAGTTATTGTTGGAGCCCAGTAACTCTTCAGGCTGCTCTCGCACCTGTGCCCAGTCACAGACATGATCTCTTTTGATCCAAGAACAGCCTGAAAGAGCAGTTGTACAGCCGTGCTTCTCAAGCTATGGTTAGTGTAGCGCTTTGAAAGCTGGGCTGCCTGGCTTATTGTGGGTAGCATTTGCCCAAGGAAATTATGTCCCATGGGCTCACGTGAATACCACACTGATTCACTGTTGAGAAGCTGTTGGTCCTTTTTTAGTGAGTCAAGGTAGAAGGCTTTGGTGTCAGATGGGCACAGGGAAACGTACTTTTTGAAGCTGGCAACGGGGGAATTTTGGTTTTCAGGCTCGGCAAAAATAAAACCTCTGTCATTCTCTTTATTCGTATCTTTTGTATCTTTATGATTCTTGGTATCGGCGTTTTGGGCAAGAGATATGTATTCGCATCCGTGATCATCAAGTTTCAAAATAAAAGAGCTTTGAATCAAATGTCGATTTCCCTCTCTGCCTCGTCTGGCAAGATGTAGCTGGACATCCAACCACACTTTCCAGACCAGTCCGCCGGCTGTGTCCACAGACAGCGCCTGTGAAGCCCTGAGCAGTCGCAAATCCGCAGCTGAGATAGGCGGGTGGTGCTGGCTGACGTCTTTCCCGGTTTTTGCGGAGCTTTTTTACAACAGATGTGAAAACATCTTTGCTTGCTTTAAAAGTAGCACAATTCATGATGTCAAACCTTGGAAAGTATCTTGATACCCCTGCCCTACTGCCAAAGTAACTGGCAACTGAATAGGTTTTGCCGTTTGAGGTCTCAACCGTTGCGTAAAAGGACCACAGCTGCGTGTTGAGGGTTGCTGCCGCATAGCTGTCAAACTCTGTTGGTTGTTTTTTTTCAATCAGCCACTCTTTAAATAGTTTCATAGCCCATAATGTGTTCCGTTTCGTATTCATTCATGCCTGTCCTCTTCAATTTGGTCGATTTCTCTGTCATTCAAATCTCTGTGTCTTTTCGCCTCTCTTACTTCTCCGCTGTTTTCTCGTCCCGCTTGTCTTTTTCTTTTCTTCACTGGGGACTCATCAGCCACTAACCATTCCTCCAAATTACTGTGCTCTCCAAATATATTAAAAGTAATGTTAAAATCCTCCATGTTGCTATCACACGACAGCGGAAAACTAAAGACAAGCAGACAGTTTGCTTTGCTTTCAAACTGTTAAATTTGAAAAACAGTTAAATCGACCGAACTTCTTTCTGCAGATGTGAGCGTCCTTAACAACGGTCAATAAGTCCTTGACAGCGGTCTGTCTATTCTGGATTAACAACGTGTCACATGTTCTGAATTGACCAATCAGAATCGAGTATTCAACTAAGCCATGTAATAGTTATGTACATAAAAGACATAAAAAAGTGCATTTTGCATGATAGGTCCCCTTTAAGTTTCTTTCTTTGTAGTTGTTTTGAGTGTCTTGGGAGTTGTTTTGACTCTCTTTGTAATTATTTCAGGTCTCTTTGTAGCTGTTTTGAGTCCCTTTTTAGTTATTTTGAGTCTCTTTGTAGTCATTTTTTGAGTCTTTGTGTAGATATTGTTAGTTCCTTTCTAGTTGTTTTGAGTCTCTGTGTAGTTTTTTAAAAGTCTCTTTGTAGTAATTTTAAGTCCCGCTTGTAGTTGTTTTGAGTGTCTTTGTAATTGTTTTTCATTCTTCATTGACAATTATTGTTGAAAGGCCTGGGGGCTCCGAGCAGGCATGTGTCCGTTAGGCCCTTCAGTTCTCCATCCATGTAATTTGTTCCAAATCAGATACTTAACTGGAGGTAAGACAAGAATAAGCCAGCAATGTTTTGGGGCAGTGGAACTAAACCAGGAAGTAACTCAGGGCCGGCCCTGGGCATAGGCAGTATAGGCAAATGCTAAGGGCGCATCAACCCATGGGGGGCGCCGAAAATTGGGGGGAAGAAAACAATTATTTAAAAAAAATAATTTAATTTACATGTCATAACAAAACAATTTCCCGATTGGAGATCAACAAAGCACATCTTATTATCTTATCTTAACCGAACTACGCCTATATTGCGTACAGCGCCCATAAACTATGCCCCCCCCCCACAAATCAGGTAAGTTGAAGTGCCCCAGGGAGGGGAGGTGGGTTCAAGTGTCACTGACTGACACTTGACCTGCCGTGACACGGGGGGAAGAAAAAAAAGACGGCAACTACCTGACTGCAATTAGCAATGTCGAAAAGAACAAAGTTATCTGGTGCCAATGGAAGAAAGAAAAGAAAAGAGGAGGAGGAGGACAAACGGGACAAAGGTACAGTAACGTTAATGAGATGATTAATCAAAGTCAATTGAATTGTAGTTAACGTTGATGGAACAGTGTTGACTTGCTAGCTTACTTTTAGAAGATAGCAAGGTCGTTTGTTTGCTAATCAATAGTTATATTTAGAGTTAACGTCAATTACCGTTACTCCCACCTTAAAAGATTATTCAGATGTTACCTCACCTGTTATATTTTCATATACATCTGTTGAGGCGAGCCAATGTTTGCCCTGCTTGTAGTAATAGGCTAGTAATAATGATAGTCATTAAAATGCTATTCCTTTTACATCCCCTCCATAATTTATAGTTGTAGGCTTTTATTTGATTGCCTTACAGTTTATACTGTTTAAAGTATGTTCAATAGTGTAACGTTTACATCAGTGTTAAAATGCTCGTCACTACTGTAAATATTGCATACCTTAGCCTTTATCTTTAATATGCTATATTACACTGTACGTAACTGCTTCTTTGCCATCTGGTAAGTCACAGAATCTACAGGTGCATCTAAAAGATTAACTATATCATAGAACTGTTTTTCTTTAATTTAATAAAAAAAATGAAACATTCATATATTCTAGATTCATTATGCATAAAGTGAAATATTTCAAGGCTTTTTTGTTTTAATTGTGATGATTACAGCTTACAGATCATGATCAAAACAGGATTTATAATACAGATATTTCGACCTTCTGAAAAGTTTGTTCATTTATTTACTCAATACTTGGTCGGGGCCCCTTTTGCACAGATAAATGCATACATTTGACATGGTATATGGAGGCAATATATGATATTGTGAGCTGCTCCTGTAATCTGATTTCTATATTCATGTCTTAGGTCTAGCAGATATAATGTATCTCTTGATGGTCACATATACATTACATTTAGCTGACGCTTTTATCCAAAGCGACTTACAATTACAGGGACATTCTCCCTGGAGTAACTAAGGATTCTAAGTGCCTTACTCAAGGGCACACTAGTGGTGGTGTTCCTGGCAGGATTTGAACTCACAACCTTCCAATCTTCAGCCCACCTCACTATCCATTAGACCACCACTATCCCTATATACTTGTCTTCTCTATTTTGGGCCACATACCACCTCAGCAGAGCCCAGCACTGCAGCAGCATCAAGCGCTCCTGTCCCCTCCACCTCTGCAGAGCCAAGTGATACCATGTGGTCTCAAAACAGCTGTCTTATGATGATGATAGATGACTTTGCTTCAAGAAAGGCAAGGAGAGTCAGGCTAAGGTAAGGTGTTGAGGTGTTA
Source organism: Dissostichus eleginoides (assembly GCA_031216635.1). Classification (NCBI taxonomy): domain Eukaryota; kingdom Metazoa; phylum Chordata; class Actinopteri; order Perciformes; family Nototheniidae; genus Dissostichus; species Dissostichus eleginoides. Next base: position 4,881,428 of record CM062264.1, read on the forward strand.
GATTGAGGCCTTGAGTATTTAAATGTAGACAGTTGGAATTAATGTAAATAGCGGTAAAAACCAGTGGTTTCTGTAAAATCTATTATTTGGGTTATATAGTTTTTGTGTCCAGTTATAAAAACACGGGCACCACAAAATGGAAAGTAGAAGTAGATGACAGCCCTCTCTTGACTTGGTTAGGAGAGCTCCCTCTGCTGTAATTAATGTGAATTACAGTAAAAACCATAGGTTTATGTAAAATAGTTCTTTTTTTGAAATAATATTTTTTGTGTGAAATTATAGGTTTTAATTTTGTATTTTTGTTCATTTAAAATAAAACAAACTCCCAAAAAACGTATACAGCTTTTAGGGGGGGGGGGGGGGGCGCCAGCTTGGTCAGGGCCGGACCTCAGTAACTGGCATATCCGGGGAACCTATAAGGTTGCGTGAATTTTTGTTTGAAGAGCACAAATACAAAATACAAATATGTGCTCTGTTTTTGACACAAGATTTCCCTGCAGTAATGAATGACTGGTCAGAATGATGTATTATCTTTGCTGTGATCGTTAAACAATAATCTTCACACTGAGAGAAAACAAACACGTTGAGAGGAAACTGCATATTCAAAAATACGCATACAAACAAATTCCAAACTTCACTGCATCACAACAAAAGGTGTTATCTGTGGAATAACTGTAATGATGAGCTGAAATACTGTGCATCTTTATCTTAACTAAAAAACTATTCTGAAACAAAATCCTGAATGGATATGAGCAGGACCGGTGATTTCCTGCTTGCTATTTGTTGTTGATGGTTTTGGTTTACCTGTAAAGATTATTTGTTTTATTAGTTTTTTGTTTTGTACAAGGGGTGATTTGTTTGAAACAACGAATCAAACATCACGGAGGCTGATGACGAGGAACTGAACTTTATTTTCATAAACAATGTATGCTAGACTTGGTAGGACAAGAACATTGTTTAAGCTTCTTCTTGCCCCTTTTGAACATGAAGGAAACTTTTTGAGTATTTATTTTTATACCTTGAAAGTTTTTTGTTATTTTGCTTCTTTTTATTATTATTTGTTTTCTTTTGTTTGTTTAGTTTTGTTTTTCATTTTCGTTACCAGCTCTTACATCAATACCAATAGACATGTCACAAGACGAAGCCACATGAGCGTTATTTAGAAATGTGTTGTTGCAGCAGACTGGATTACATACATTTGAAAAACATGAACTAGTTGACAAATTAGAATTATAACACTTGCTGGTTATTTCATGTATTTATAATAAACATTTTTGTACAATCTATATAAATAGGAAGGTAGCTGTTATACACATATCATTTGCCAATGTCACTTCATTTTGTGTTTGGCACAAATGTTTTAGCAATATTGTATTAGTCGATATATATTGATGCATGACTTGCTGCTGTGTTCGTTAATGTAGACAAATAATTGATTTACAATGTCATTATGATTGTCATTTCGTTATTTATTAGATAACAGCAGAGAGGGATCAGGCGATGTCCTTCACCAAATTTAACTTACATAAAAAATACATAAGTATAAATGTCAAAATATATTTAAAGTACGAAAAGTATAAATACTCAGAATGCAGAATGGCAAATTTCAGATTCATATACGGTATATTACATATCTAGATCCCAATTCATATTGTGTTTATCACATCAATGTTGCAGCTGGTTAGGTGGGATTTATAATAATATTACTTCATATACTATTGGGTAGAGAAATAACACATTATAATTAAATAGATCAATTAATTTGACCATCCTAAAAGACATTTAATAAATACAGTTATCACATAATATTTTCTATTAATTACGTGAATTTGAACTGGTCAAATTGTTTTTTATGAACATATATATACTTTACTTCTTTTTTCATTCAAGCCTTTTTCCTTTAGTCCTTGTTCCTGTTTTTGAAAGCCTGTAAGCAACATTTTGTGACTGAGCCACAATATGGAGAAATCATACACACAAAAGGCTTTGGTAACTCTGCTCCTCTACTTTTAACCACACAGAGGGGTTGTGTAAACACCAGTTGAAGACTCCTTTCTCAACCTGGCAAAATATATTTCAACAGTCTCAGAAGTGTAAATGATTTGGTATCTGTTAATAAAACCATTAGTTATAACTCATAAATCTTAATAAAGGCTGCCAATGCTGGAATTCAAGCTTTAAAAAAAAGGTGTTTCTTTGCTATTTTTTTTAATATATAATCCCTAAACTTGCAGTTTTGGCTTTTAATATTCCATAGGCTTTTAAAACATTTATTAACATGCTTATTTTATTTTTCATGTGTGGGAGGAACAAAAAAGAAAATCAACAGGCAGCTCCGCAGGTGGCTTAGAATACCTCCAAGATTCACATCAGTAGGACTGTGCATAGAGGCCTGCCAGCTACGACTTACCGTCATCCGTGGTGCAGGAGTTCAAGGTGGCAAAGTGCAGATTCATGTTGACCATCAGAGAATCTAAGGACAGAGGCGCAGCAGGCATTAAAACAAGATCTCTGTGTTGCTATGTGTGAGATGATCTACTGCATTGTAATCATTCTGTCTGTTTCCATTAGCTTTAAATCTGAGATGTCTTTGGGAAGAACAGTTTACATTTATCTGGATAATGTAATCAGGATTAAAAAAAAATCCCTACAGATAAAGAACAAATAAATCAGATAACTGTTACATTTCTCTGCATTGTGTATAACTAGCAGGATTACAGTGTTAGTAAAAACCTAAAAAGATTATATAGTGTTTGTTGTAAAGGATCAGATGTTATCTCTTCTCTTAGAGCTGTACTGTTCTGTAGGCTAACACTTAAGTGTGAATCTATACTTCTACTGCCTGAATCTGCTTTATGGTTTTCACTTTCTTTGCTTCATTTGTTTTTTTTTAATTCAGCAGGTGAACCTATATGTTCATAAAATTGTGTGTGTGAGCTTAACTGTGTGTATTAAACTAAAACTGAGCATTTTCTGTCAGCTCAGATTTTATTTCTGCTTTTCTAACTGTAGTATGTGCTCATGTGTTTCAGTGTTGGTGTATAGGCTGCTGCCTGAATATGCTGAAGGAAAGGCAGGTTTTCCTATAAATACAATTATTTTTGATCCTAAATATCCTGGTTTCTGCTCTTCTAAGGTCATATTGTTCTGTTGTTGCACATAATACAGTAAAAAAACATCTTATTGTTAATTATTTTGTCTTTATTTATTTGCCTTGCATTTGATATTGAGGTAATCCAAAAGTTGAGTAAAGTAATCAGGTTACATTAATTTTACTTATCTATCTATATCGGCTTTTTCCGTGTTCGTGCTCTGAGTGTGTAGCATTAAGGTTTATTGCGCTTATTGTAAGTCCTCTGGATAAAAGCATCAGCTAAATGTACATGATTTGCTCTGTTAATTCATCAATTAATGTTTCATATACCATTGACTGCTTAAACATGTAGCCTGCTGGGAAACATCTTATACAAACCCCAGTGGGTTTGAAGTAATAACTGCCACTTCCAGTTCAGCTGGATTTGTCAACGTTTGTTGAACAGAATACCTTATAAGGATGGGGGTTAGTTGTTTTCCCCACATATATAAGTTGGACCCTTCTGTTTCAGGTACTCTATCTCTCTGCTTCTGTCCAGTAACCAGCCATGATCCTGCAGGCAGCTGCGCTCAGCGTCCTCCTCTGCTGTGTGCACACTTACACTCTGTGGGTAAGCATCAGCACACACTTCACACACAATTAACTTTCAATAATAACAAAATACATACACATTTTTATGAAACACTTTGAAATGACCTATGATACATTTTGAACTGTAACAATCCAATATAGAAATGTCCTTCAACAATACACAACATCAGCATGACATTTAGTTTTGAAGTTTGTGGATTTCATTATGCATGAAATAAGATTTCTCTGTATCAAAAGATGTACATTTATATTGAGAAATCCTAATACCGTCTTTATAGGACCTCCATCAGTCGTCGCATATTTCATTAAAATATATTTTCATGCACTGGTCAATTTTGAGAGTTTGCTTCCATAACATGTCTTCTTTATAGTGGAAAGAAAATATCAAAATAGACGTTAAGGTGTTTATTTGACTACCTTTTGTGCTTCTGAACATTTACCCTAAATTCACCACAAAATGAGCATTAGAAAATGACTCATTTACACATTTAAGCATGCTTGATCAGAAAACTTGCAAACAATTGTTGTCTTAATGTAGGTCATCAACTGGGGTAGTTTGATTATGATATCTATAAGCTATTATTTTATTACCCTATTTATCTTTAGTGTCTCCTCTAAACCAGCTTTTACTGTTTATTATTACAGGCTCCTTTTGAAAAGACTGAGGAGTCCTCTGGTAAGACAGGGCTACTTTTCAAACTTTCAAATGCTCTAACTATTTAGTCAGACTTTTCAACTGATTGTTTCTATTCCAAAGGCAACACCATTGAGGATGAGAGCCTCAGTGTCTCTGAGCTGTTGGAGAGGGCCAATGTGGATGTTGGTATGTATCTGCACTGCAATCATTCATTATGTATTCCCCTTGGCTGCGAATGCTCATTAAAGATAATCTTACATTCATTTGAAACAAATCAAATCAAGAGGCTGTAACACCACACTGTCACAGTTTGACACTGTTCATTAGAGCAGTAATCTGGTTTCAGCACTATTATATATACTAACATTTATTTTGTTTTACACACATTTGTACTTATTAATTGTGGTTTTATAGTGTTATACACTTTGAAAATGTTTCTTTAACTTTAATTTGATTTGATTTTGTACTTAACTTTTATTTCAAAATGAAGCCTCTGTTATGCAACCCTGCTTCCCCCGGGCTTATTAAAAGTATATCTGATTCGGATTTGAAAGAAAGATGAAGGCATGTTCTTGATCATGCTTGCGTCATCTTGCAGGAAAGAACTTTGACGACCCGATGGTGATGTTTGGAGACATCGCCGTGCCCACAGGTCTGCAGAACGCTGATCCCTGCACAGCGCGAGGCTGCCTGTGGCCCAAAGCCACCGACGGAAACGTCTACGTACCCTACCGCATCTCCAACCAGTACTGTGAGTACTGAAGGCAGGGTCTTATATGATTAGTGTTCACACAAGTGATGGCTCAATGTCCCTTTTTCTTGAATATTAGGCAGTACTGATACCAATACCAATATGTATCTCTTGTTAGGCATCATTCTAACATGTTAATTTGTATTGAAATTAACTTTTCTCAACCAAAGATCCAGTGATTTTGACCACTATATGACCAATACGTAATATTGAATCGGCGCATCCACCATTAAAAGTAGCAGTATAATAGAAGCAGTAGAAGTAAAGGTAATAATTGATCTAGTGGTAGTAGTATTAAAGGTGTCCTCCACTGACTTTAAAGAAACATTTATTCAAATTAGATGTGGAATTTTTGGAAGATTTTGGCTTTTCTACTGTACAAATGTATCTGCTGCTTGATGGCATAACTTGCACTGAACTTTAAAGTTGTTTCCATTTTCCTAATGGTAAAAGCCATTTTGTATGATCAGTGTTGTTATGTGTGCATATGTGCATAGTGTTTGGCTCGAAATACCAAACAGATCATGCATTGTAGCATCCCTTAAACCCCTCTGTTTCAGCCCTGTTTCAAAAGTGCTGATTACTTTAGATGAAAATAAGGAGCCACTCCCCACGCCCCTCTGAGAGATATTTGGTTACTAAAAACACAATGGTGCTCTAGGAGGAGATTCAGGTGATAAGGTGGGGGGGGTTACCTTGGTTGGTGATTGGCTAATGGTTAACAAGCCAAAAATCGTTATGACATCATAAAGTGGCCAAAATCGGATCAGCTCATTTTCAGACAGGTTTATATATAAATGGATCAGGACAAAAAGTGAGCGAATCTTTTTTCCTGAAACGTTCAGAATCTCTTCACAGAGGGGACACATTTATGTAAAAAAGACGTGAAAAAGTGGATTTTGCATAATAGGTGACCTTAAGAAATAAAACCACTAAACTGATATTATTTGATTTTTACTGTAAAGCCCAGAGAGAGAGACAAACCATCGTCCAAGGCCTGAGGTCTTTTGCTGCGTCCACCTGCATCCGCTTCACCCCCCTCAACAGACAGAGTGACTTTGTCGACATCCAGTCCCGATCAGGGTAATGACAATGCACACAACACACATGCATAACTAACATAATCTATTTACACCTCCATAAAACACACTGTGTGTCTCAGGAGGGGAAGCAATTTGGCTGTTTAACTGATAGTTTTATGTCGTGCTCTCTTCCAGGTGTTTCTCCTTCGTCGGCCGTCGTGGTAGAGGCCAGGTAGTGTCTTTGAGTCGTCGGGGGTGTGTTTTCCGGCAGATCATCCAACATGAGCTGCTCCACGCCCTAGGCTTCGACCATGAGCAGACCCGGTCCGACAGAGACCAGCATGTCCGCATCCTGCTGCAGAACGTCATGCCCGGTGGGTCTCACTCTTTCATCATGTAGAATACAGATGGAGCCAGTAATGATTTTGCAAATGATACAATCGATCAAAATAGGGTTGTTCAATTAATACAACTGACCTTTATGGCCTTCGAAGGGGTAGTAGAGCCCCATTCCTCCAATACAGTAGAACCAAATGGCACTTGGTTTGTGGTGCTCAAACTTCCAAAAATTACATTCGGAGCTACTTTCTTTCTACTCTTATCACCTCGCAGAAGAAAGCATTTATCTACTCATGGATGACTTATATTTTCTTAGAGGTGTTACTCTTCAATAGTATAAAAACAGAGACAATATTTGATTGAGCCGTGTGATCTCCTGCAGGAACGGAGAACAATTTCAGGAGGATCGCAACAAGGAACCTTGGCACTCCCTATGACTACAACTCTGTCATGCACTATGACAGGTAACATAATAATAATACAACAACATGTGATGATAATGTTTCTCTGTGTCCTCTGGATTTGTTTTCTGACAGTTTTTTAATCTAATGCAACCTCATGGGGGGTAGTGGTGCACTAGTGTGCCCTTGAGTAAGGCACTTAGTCCTTAGTTACTCCAGGGAGAATGTCCCTGTAATTGGTAATTGTAAGTCACTTTGGATAAAAGCGTCAGCTAAATGAAGTAATGTAATAAAGTGATATTATGTCCCAAGTGGCCAAACGATTCCTAATACAACTTTACGACATGTTTCCTCATAGCTTTGTGTATGTATGGGAGTCAGAGTCGAAAATTCATTAGCTTCATTGAGAACCTCCGTGATCTCCAATGTGTCTGCGCCTTTCATTTCTGTTTCAGTCCAAAATGTGCAGTACGTTCAAAAAGTGAACTTTAATGACAGATTTTAGCATATGCACAATACTTGATGCCACGGAATGTTAGCTAGCTAAACGCTACCTCATCCAAATCTGCTTTCTGTGGTCATTCAGCAGCACAGGTGTCCAGTTGTTATCACTGCTGTGTTTGCACCACAGGTTTGCCTTCTCCAGGAACCGACAGCCGACCATCATCCCTATCCCCGACAGCAACGTAGCCATTGGGAGAGCCACCCAGATGAGTCCGACCGACATCCTCCGGGTCAACCGCCTCTACGGATGTAGTACGTACATTTTTATCAAAGTAGCCTACTGACTAAATGACTTTCTACATGTTCCTATAACTGCAGTGTATTTCTGAGCTACACTGACCCCACCCATATCTGTAGTCTCTCATACTATCTCCCTACTGATAACATTCACAGAGGTCAGGCTCAACACAAATCCAGAAACCCTATATGTGACCCGCTCTATCGAAATCAGTCGGAAGTCGCAACGGCTCATTTCAAAATAAACGTGGATATGCGTAAAAAAATAGTTTTTCGGGGTTCGGGTGTTTTGTTTGATTTTAAATAAACAAAGTCTTGGCTTTCAGAATATGAAACTTTTATTTCGAAAATCACACGTTAAATACATTTTTGAAGCTTGTTAAGGGAAGATGACAGGAACCTCTCACTCTGCTCTTCCGCAGCGCCGCTCCCCCTCACTCTCCCTCTCGCTGACATTATGAATGTAAGGCGTATAGTAATCATAGATAACACGGCAGGGTCCGTTACAGTTTGTTTTCATCTGATTTCAATTAAACAAAGTCTTGGCTTTCAGAATATTAAACTTATTTCGGCTAATTCAGATGATAAATACAACTTTGAAGCTTGTAACGGCATAATTACAAGCGGAGAACGGAGTAACTTGACGTCACAGCAGGCATAACAACAGCCGGTGTTTCTGGTGAGTGTTTTCACACACACACACACACACTCGCGAGCTTCCCCCAGACCAGTAATCCAAACGAAAATATCTTCCCTCCGGACTACTTTGATCATTTATTAGCCGCTAATAATCAATCAGATGGATGGATTCCAGAGAAGAAAACTTTGAAGGCCTTTTTCTCAAAATGATGACTCGGTGACTGTCATTATATAATGTGACATATTTTGCTTAGTATTTGGAGTACAACAACAATCCTGATATCATTAGAAAGCTAGGAATCTCCTCTTTCCAACAGTGCATACAACTCAAAATGTGTCTTCGGGTCAATGCGACTGATTTCAATAGAGCAGGTCACATATACTGTACGTTTATGTAAAATGGAGCAGTACCATAAAAAGTATCAAACAGTTTTCACAGGTTTACTGTCTTTTTGTCAGATTCCACTGCATCCAGACCTCACCTGAAACCGGTGCAAAGAAAACATGTCATGGAGAAATGAAGGTAAGTCCTAAGTTTGCATGTTTTTTCATACTTGCTATGAACCAGGGGTGAACAAAGTAGTCAGATCTTTAACTGGTGAAAAAAGTAATACAATGTGCAAAAACAAGTAAAGACCACGCATTCAAATGTAACTCAGAAAGTACAGAAGCGTTTGCATCAAGATATACTTAAAGAACGAATAGTAAAGTGAATAATTTTGCCCTATGGCCCATTTTAGAACTATATGTTACATGATTGACTTTATTGTTTTATTTATGAATGTCTCCAGTAACCTTTTAATAAATTCACTGGGGGCTAGCTTGTGCGGGTAGATTCTGTATTTTGTTTTTAAGATGGATGATGGATTTGTATTCATATATTTGAGTTTTTCTGGTTTTGCTTTTAGGATAGTGACAGATACAGACTGAACACATGAATGTACTTTTATTTGGATCCATGAATGTGCATATTTTCTTTAAAATCTCCTCTTCTCCAACAGGAATTCAAGAGGAAATAAGACAAATTCATGCAGCTTCTTATCTACAAGCAAAACCAAGATGCATCTGGTGTTGAATGAATGTGCTTTAATTCAGATTACATTAGCTTGTGTGCTGTCTCACTAAGAAATTAAAATTCAAAAATCACAAATGTTCACTTAGATAAATTACTGCTTATGAGCTTAAATACAAATAATGAATAAAGATGTTTGTTCACAGACCCTAGTCACATGTCCGTCTGTCATTTTCCATTTGGCCTTCATGAACAGGACAAACACACACAGCTGATCAAACTCTTGAATAAACACTTATTTTCCAGTCTGAGTGCCAGACAGTACACACACACACACACACACACACACACACACACACACACACACACACACACACACACACACACTCAAACTCTTGGATAAACACTTATTTTCCAGTCTGAGTGCCAGACAGTACACACACACACACACACACACACACACACACAAAACACTTGTACAAACACACAGTACACACACACACACACACACAAACCTCACCTGTATGAACAAGTCACATTTCATTCAGAAAACATGTAGGTTCATTTCATTTCCATCTTTATTTCGAACAGATTAAAATAATAAATTAAATTTTAAAAAACAAATGTGAAAAAGAATACCGTATTGTTAGAATACAGTATTTATCAATCTTCATAATATATTTATATATTCAACAAAAATATTCATAATAATAATAATAATAACAATAAATCATATGTGTCCGAAAAGGAGCAGGAGGAAGCAAATGCTTATTAATTCCCACCCCTTACTTTCTGCTGATCAATGATTATCCTTTAAATCATTTCTGCAAGTTATTCCTACTTACATATTTACATTTACAATCATTTCTCATCTTCAATCACCTCTCTTCATTCTCATAGTTTTCCAAAAAAGTCTTTCTGTACATCCTTTTAAACTGAATGATATTTGTGCTTTGTTTGAACTCCTGCTCCAAACCGTTCCATCAAACCACCCCACAGATTGTTATGCACATACTTCTCAGAGTTCTTCTGACCTTGAGTTGTTTCAAATGTAGATTTCCTCTCAAATGATACCCACCCTCTCTGTCTATGAACACTGTTTGTAATTTCCTAGGAAGTAGATTATTTCTTGCTCTGTACATGATGTGTGCAGTTTTAAATGTAACCAGATCAGTGAACTTCAGTGTGTGTGACTTCAAGAATAATGAATGAGTGTGTTCAAGATATCCAACATTATTGATTATTCTTATAGCCCTTTTTTGTAATGTGCATAACTGCTGTAGGTTGGTTTTGTAAGTGTTTCCCCAGATCTCCACACAGTAACTCAGATATGGCAATATGAGTGTATTACACAGAGTATATCATGATTTGTAGTCCAGAATGTGTCTTGCTTTCCCCAATATTGCGATACTACTAGCCAGTCTTAGAACACAAATGAGAAACAATACCATTATTAAATACTCTTTTTACATTTATTTATATACATTATATTTTACTTTTATTTGATCAGTAATACCAGTCAAGTCCTGGCCGAGTTAACAGCTGAAGCAGTTTCACACACATACCAATATACAGTACCTTTATAAAAAGATAAACCACATGTCAAATGTAAACCACTAGTGATATGAGCCAGACCACATTTATGTAACTTTCACACCTGTTTTTTTATATAAGAATAAATCACATTTTGTAAGTGTTATTAAGGGAGTATGACCATTCTTGTGGTACTAAAGACTCTTCATTTGGGGCCTTGCTGCACAATAAGGTCATGCAGGATAAGGCATCATGAGGTGCTTTATTAAGACGAATAGAGAGCCAACATGCTCCTGCTATGGACGCTAATAAGCACAATAGTTAATTTATGCCTTAATAAAGGGTGAGCTAGAAAACCTCTGCATTCCATTGCAGTTCCATTTTAGTTTCTTTTTAATCAAAGTACATATATGCAATTTCTGCTATAATATTTCAAATAAAAACTGAGGTCAGATAAACAGTAAGCGCACTCATCATCACACTTTATAGTTATGAAAAGAACAAACCAGGCATAAAAGTGACTTTGTTTTCCTTTTTTTCAGTGTGTTTTGTACGGTATGATGGCAACATGTGTCCCTTTTCCCACTTTGTCAGATAAGGCTGTGAGTTCAGCTAATTCTTTGACTTTCTTAGAACCCTGACTGTCCATATTTGGGCACACAAAGACAGTTGAGCGTATATAAAAAGCTGGAGAGAGACCTCGTCTGCACTAATCCACACCGAGGATCCAAGGTGAGTTCAGTGTGCGCTTTGTTTCAGTGTGTATATTCCTCTGTGTGTGTGTCTGCTCTGAAGTGAAGCTGTGTGTGTCCTGCAGGATGTCTGTCTTCAGGTTCTCCGCTCTCGCTCTGCTGCTGCTGTCTGCCTGCTGCTGGGCCGACACTGAGGTAGGAGCAATGGCAGGGTGATATCTGCTCATTCTTTATTATGTATAACAACACTTTTAAAAGTAACAAATGAATGTTCTTCATTTTTTTTTGTAAAGAGTCTTTGAGTTTGAACATTTTAACTAATATATATCTTCAACAAATATACCCAGTTGAACAATTATATGAAGACTCATTTTCATATGAAATATATTATTTTAGAAAAGTGCAAGTTTTCTGAAATGTTATGTTGAAAAACGCAATTAAGGCATTGTGTATATTACACGATTTTTTTCTTTCTATTAGACTCAAAAACAAAATAGGGGTTAGGGCTGGGGTAAGGGTTAGGTTCACCATTTTAAAATGTCCAGTGCATCCAAAACACGTTTTTGCCTGTATTTTCATGTCTCAAAACATAGAATCTGGTTTGTGATCAATAAATTACTGCTACAGTACCTTTAGCTGTAATTATAAGCTTATGTGGTTCTATCTGTTTCTAATGAGTTTGTCTTTCTCTCCTCTAATCCCACGCTGAACCTGCAGGCAGGTATGTATCTGTTCTAATGATCAGACCTCAAGTGCTGATATGCACAGTTTGTGCTGCTGTGTTTTTACACAAAATAAAATGGTGTTGTTGATGTCTCTCTGCAGAGAAAGAATCAGATGGGCTTTCTGTGTCTGAAATTCTGGAGAGAGCCAACACAAATCTGGGTGAGTGTGAGCTGCTGCACCTCCATGCTCCTCGTCTTCTATCAGTATCTCCTCAGCAGGAGTTTGAGCTGCTGTGTGATGTGTTTCAGTTCGCTCCGACAATGAGCCCATCCTGACTGAGTTGGACATCGCCATCGACAACGAGGCAGAGAGAAACGCCGACCCCTGCACCAGCCGTGGCTGCAAGTGGTTAAAGAACAGTGATGGAAAGGTCTACGTTCCTTATTACATCACCAACCACTTCTGTAAGTGTCACACAGCCAGGCTATCAGAAACTCCTCTCATTTATAATGGAATCACTATTAATGCTGAACAACTCTCAATAACTACAAATAGCTAAATTAAAGGGAACATATTATGCCGATTTCAGGTTCATTATAAGATTTGGGGTTTCTACTCGAAAATGTTTCCATATTTTTTTATCTAAAAAACACATAATTTTCCTCATAATGTCTGTTGAATGATACCTGCATTATACCTCTGTCTGGAACGCCCAGTTTTAGCGCCTGTCTCTTTCATCTATGGAACTCTATTTCCTTCACTGTTGGATTTGCAAAAGCTAAATATTGTGTGCTATGCTCCTCCCAGCCTCCCGCGAGAAGGCCATCATCACCCGTGGACTGGAGTCCTTCTCCTCTGTCTCCTGCATCCGCTTCAGACCCAGCATGAGCAACGACCACGAATGGCTGCAGATCGAGTCCCAGAATGGGTGAGAAAATATTAATGTGGTAGAGTTTGAGACCAAAGCTTTCCTCACACCTCAGTGTCCTTTAACTGAACTCTGACCCCCTCCAGCTGCTGGTCCTACGTCGGCCGTCGTGGTGGAAAGCAGGTGGTGTCTCTGGCCCGCAGCGGATGTATTTACCATCACACCATCCAGCACGAGCTGCTCCACGCTCTGGGCTTCAACCACGAGCAGACCCGCTCTGACAGAGACAACCACATCAGAGTCCTGCTGCAGAACGTCATGTCTGGTAATGGAGCTGTTTGTTATTCACAATGATGGAAGATGTTAGAGAGGAGAGTCAGTAAAGCTTGTTTGAGGTTACAGTGGGTCCCTGGTGCCTCCTAGTGGACAAAAAGGAACACAATTCAAGGGACCATAATCACCAACTAATTTATAATTTATTCATTGTAAAAAATTGTTTGTCATGCAACAAAGGCTGTTTTTGGCCTCACAAATTTGGAAATGTGATATTTTCTTCTTTTTTATATTGTATTAAACCAGGGTTTCTACAGTTCCTATAACGTCCTAAAGGCATTGAAATACTTCATGGAATCTTTCTCCAGCTGCACGACTCCTTCCTGTCCACAGTCAGTGTGAATTCAAACCACACAAACGTTACTTTAACATTAAGTAATGTCGTTCTTGTGGTTTATTTTAGGTATGGAGCACAACTTCAACAAGATTGCCACCCTGAACCAGGGCACTCCCTACGACTACAACTCTGTCATGCAGTACTACAGGTGAGAACAAGAAGAAGTCACTTCCTCCCTGCTGCTGTGTGTTTGATTGTGTATTTGTGTGTGTGTGTGTGTGTGTGGCTCACTGTAACTGCTTTCTGTCCTTTTGTAGGACCGCCTTCTCCAAGAATGGCCAGCCCACAATGATCCCCATCCCTGATGCCAACGTGTCCTTTGGCAACGCTAGGGAGATGAGCCACAATGACATCTCCAGGCTCAACACTCTCTACCAGTGCTGTGAGTGTCCACAAGACCACTTTATCAATCGTGTTTATATGCTACACACTCACTTTGACATAATGCAACTCCTTGTTGTTCTGTTACAGAGGAAGCCTTTCACATATGCTGATAGATGATCAGAGTCAACAACAGAAGCTGCAGCATCAGCTACAGTCAATCATCATACAATAAAGCTATTTTACTGAGATGAAACACTTAATCTGTGTTCTTTTTGAGCCACTTAAAGAACTCTGTACGGTAAATCGTGTACTCCAATACCTTTATTTTGTACCTTAAAGGTGGGGTAGGTAAGTTTGAGAAACCGGCTCGAGATACTTTTTGTTATATTCCATGGAATGCTCTTAACATCCCGATAGCAATGAATATCTTAAGTGCTTTGACAAAAAATCCATAAAAATATTTCATCTGTGGAAGCCGTGGCGCTGTAAAAAGCACGACCAATCATCTGAGCCGGCCCGGCTAAAATAACTGGATGGCCTACCTGCCTGTCAGCCTTCCATCTGTGCACAAACTTATCTCTGCCCTCATTGGTCATGTGCGTACGTGTGTGTTGGAGGAGGGGCTCTGTAAGGAAGTGGCAGATTTTTTCCGGTTGTGTATTTTCAAATTCTAGCGTACTCGAGCTGGTTTCTCCAAAATTACCTACCCCACCTTTAAGTTACTTTAAAGATTTGGATTAATGATGTGAAATATAATCAAGTCTTAAATCAGACTTTAGTTACTATAGGGTATTTTAGCCCTGAGCCCAGGATCAGCTGAAAAGAGTCCAGGAAACGTATTATATATATATATACAAGTTAACAGCGTTTAATTAAACAATGATACAATGAAATTGCAAAATGGCGGCTCTCCCCACTCCGTTGGACCTCCGTTGGTGGGAGATCAGCTGGAAGAGAGATCGATTTCCAGCTGGCTTCTCATTTTATCAACTGTAGTCTTCTCCTATTGGCTTAGCGTTGAGGGGGCGGGCCCAAGGCACATCCTGTCGTTTTCTGATGTTAGTTTTACAATATTCTAATATCTGTTGGTCATTTAAAGTGCTTGTGACACCATCCCACCTATTGTTGTGCAATGCAATGTTGGGCTACTAGTCATCTCGAACCATCAGTTTAAAAATGAATTTGCGATACCGTATTGATAAATATCAATAATTTCGAATATCGCGGGAAAAGTCCTTCACTCAGTGTCCTTTTTCGGGACGAAGGCGGAAGTGCGTCACAAAGGGCCATATTTATTCTGCTCCCATTGAGCCAGACAGGGACAGAAGGGATTTGTCACGCGTAGAGATGGTTCGACGATGCGTTGTGTCTGGCTGTTCCAATACAGCAAATGAGGAACTTAACATCAGCATACATAGCTTTCCAACGGATGTCAAGCGTCAGCGCACATGGGAGAAAAACGTGCAGAACACAAGGGCTGGCTGGTCTGTGATGAACCTCACATCGACCTACATATGCAGCGCCCACTTTCTGGCCGAGAATTTCGAGGAAAGGCCTTTGTTGATGGCTGAAACTGGGATTGATTTTTCGCGAAGACGGATTCTGAAGCCGTCAGCAGTGCCTACTCTCTTTCCCACACCTTCCCAAATCCGTAAAGGCCCCAAAGACTTCGCCAACCCCCCAGCTAAACGCCCCCGAAGTGCCTACTTCGAGCAACAAGAGAAAACTCAGGTAAGAACAACAACCTTTAAACGTGATGTGTTTTTTAGGATACTCTGTGTGTGTTTGTGTGTGTGTGTGCGTGTGTGTGTTTGTGTGTGTGTGTGTGCGCGAGGGAGGGAAAGAGTCGGGGGGGTTGTCGTCTCCACTGTCCGACTCGGAGTTAATTTCATCCGATTCAGAGGCATATGGTTCGAATCTGTAGGGCATATAATCAATATCGTCTACGAGGCTATCACTATCAGATGCTTCATCCTCATATGAGCTCTCAGACACATTCAAAATTAAACTACAATCGCTGTCGGAGCTTGCTGCTGTGTGCGCCATCGTTTGTTTGCATAATGATACTGGACACCGGAAGCGTTCGTCTTCCCTCTGTGACGCGGCACACCTTTTCGCGGGAGTTTAAGAATCCCAGAGCAGACCCAGAGAAGATCCAGAATATGGTCACATTGAAGGGCAGATTAACGGTTATCAAAGTACAAATTTTCAAAAATCACTTCAGTAACGGTTTCAAGGGGACATTATTTACTGAAATTAATGGTTTGGATAATGGGGGAAAACCGTGTCACAAGCACTTTAAACATTCCCTAATAACAGTATTGCAGCGTCATAAGTGAGGGTTAAAGACAGTGTGTTTATTGTGCAACACCACGTGTAATTTCTCCTTAAATTCACTTTCACAAAACATAATATTAGCCACATGCTAAAGCTAACCGGAAGTTGATATTTACTCGCGAAAAACGGAAGTCGAGTGTGAACATCCGGTTTTCAGAATAAAACAGCTTTAAATTAGAACAGTGTATTAATTTAAATTACGCCATATAAATATTGATTTTATTTCTTACAAATCCCTCCCTACAAGGTGTGTACATAATACTCAAATCAATATGCTCTTCATCTGAACATTGGGTAGTACATAACTCATATAAAAAATTGAAAATACAAAAAGTAGGAAAAAATACATATTCCTCATCAATACGAAGTTTTTCATTGTGCTTAACTTCTAGCTTGATCCTTTAATGTCACTTAGTAAAATAGCAGCAATTAGCTTGGTATGGAAAACGTCTAATTCCCTCCTTTCACATCATAAATCATCTTCATATAGTATCCAGTGTAAAGCCACTTGTTTATCCCAAAATATAAGAAGGATTGAACTATCTGAAAATAGCAAAATATGAAGTTCTTTATTTAAACAATCTCATCCTCTTCAGCTTTTGCATACGTTCCCTTTTTCAGCTAATGTCTAGCGCATTCAGTCTGTTTTATCTAATTGTTCGTGTAATCTTTTTACTGTGTCTCTGGTGTAATTTATGAATCTCTACTGGTTATAGTAGATATAGTTCACCCCATCCACATTCTTGTTGATTGTGGGACAGAAGAATAATAATTCAAAACCTGCTGATGGTTTCTAGCTGTAAACTCATCAGGAGGCACCCTAATGCTGTCTTTAGCTAAAAACTCCCTCCTGGGACCATTTAGTTCTGCTGTCTGTGGGGTGTTCTGCGAGTATGGTTAATTTAAGATTGAGTTACAGCCCTTTGGTTGTTCATAAGATATTTTAGTACCATTTCATACTTTCACATGTCAAAAACATGCTCTTTCATTTACACTTTTTTTCTTTAAATCTCACATCTTCATTTCATGTATATCTTAAACTTCCTGTTTTAGAAGAAATAACACATTCTCTTAGCTAACTGGAAACTTTCTTTTCTCCTAATTAGCTTTCATAAAGTTAACATTTGGAATGCCCCATTCAGTTCCATTATCAACATTACTTTTACTTTTCCCACTTACTCATCTTCACTTTCTGTTTAAACCACATGTATGTCTTTTCTTATCTCTGTAAATTATAAATGGTGTGCTTATTATTTCTAATATCAATGTTTTCCAAATGTATTGTAGACCTCCTAATGGTCCAGTGCAGCTTCAAAATCTTAATACTTGGCCTGTGCCAATACAAACAAAATAAAACTCCAACACCTTCAGGTGAACTAAATCACATATTTCAATAGCTCTGAACTTCTGATGAGCATCTGTGTTATTCCTAAATCAAATCCTTGAAATCCTATTTAAAATCTAAATATAATAATGAACTACTCATGTTTCTGGTAAAGAAACACACTCATGTTATGGATTCAACAGCAACTAAAATCATGATACTGCCAAAGTGAATGAATTTCCTTAGTGTGTCTGTCCTGTATGGTACGTCATTCTCTGCCTGGCTCGTGTGCAGAAATCCCATCAATTGCACCTGGCAATACTGCTTCTACCTGTCAGTGCTTAGATATTAACAAGCTGAAAAAATGAATGCAGAATTCCAACATACTGTCATCAAATGTCTTTCTATTATGAATTTAAATTGCCCTTGTGAAACTAGTATTGTGTTCATTGCTATCCCCATAATGACCTAGAAAATAAAGTCTGTGGCTTTTACTTCTAATTATTTACCAGGCTAGAGACAGGATGTTGTCTAAATTAAATTATGTCTCATTACATTACTATGTTTTAGCTTAACTTAACTGTAATATGTTATTTCTACATTTCAAACCCCACTTACTCTAATATCTGTTAAAAAAAATCCACATTACAAAATGGTTTCATTATCACAGGTTAGCTTCTTTGGTATTCCCATTCTTGAATTACATCTCTCACAGTAGCCCCTTGGCCACTGCTTCTGCATCTGCTTTACCTGTTATAATTCAATCAATATTTAGAAACATGTCAACATTCATCAAATAGTATCTTATCCCCAGACATGGAGCAGGTTAATAATTGTGAATTTGACAGCCATGTTGACATTATACATTGACACACTCCCCCTTTGTACACATGAACTCATGTGTAACAAAATCCTGTATGGGAAGAAAACCTTCAGGTAATCATTGATTATAAGAAAATACCAAACATTATTCACAAATTTACATCCATTTTTTTTCCACAGTAAACACTCCAGTGAAAAGAAGTGTGTCTCTCCATCTTTCAGTCCTAAAAGAAACAGAATCTTCAGATGTTAATTTGAGCTTCACATTTTGCAAACAGCAAGCTCCTGTGGGAGTAAAATAGGTGGTTTTCCAATTTTGTGGAATGTTAGGAAACCTCTCGTTTCCCACAGAGCCCCAGAATAATGTGTTAGTCCAAAAACATGCTTGGTTAGTTGTTCTAAAATCATGCAGTTACACTGATCACATGCAGACATACATTCACACTCACACTGTCTGGTTGTAAGGTCAAGTTTGGTCAGGTACACCCCAGAGTCAGAGACAGTGCTTTTCTCAAGTAACACTGTCATTCAGGGTCAAAGGTCATTTGGTCTCAGTCTTTTGCCCATGTGTCTGCTCTGCAGAGAACTTGATATTTCAGCATAGGAGGCGGTATTTTTGTCTACAAAAACTGTCATATGCGGAGCGCCATCATTTATTAATTCACGATTACAACTATAATTTTCAAGATATCTCTAACTTTTCATTGGAACAGCTGTTTCCCACATTTCCTGAAATTTATTAACCAACATTTTCACTTCCTTATAGTACTACTACTGCAGTTTATTAACACCTAATCTATATTAAAATGTCTAATAGATCTATTTCAGAAACTTGTGCACATAATAATTTTCTTGAGTCAAAACATTATTAGGATCTGTGAAGCTCTGCCATGTAATTCATAATTCATTATATTCATTTATCTTCAATTCTGTTCTACTTAAAGAAAAATGTTAACCTCTTTAGCAGTGCGTGGAATCATGGGCGTCCGACATGTAACAATTACTCCTTCCTTTATCAAGGATTTAAAAACAGAAGTCATTTCATCAATGGTTTAGTTGAATTTAGGAGTTATCACTTATAGCAGTATATTTTTATATAACTTCTCTAAATTTCAGGTCATCACTAATTAAATGGATGTCCATTGGAAGGTGGTGACGCTTGTCTTTTAAACTCATAATCTGGTGCCGTGCACTCCCTGTGAAGCTGCAAGTAAGATTTTAAAAAACCACTGCAGGGTGGGTTGAGTGACCCATTCTCCTATTGGTTGTCAATAATATGCACCATTACAATGGGTGATCCAAGGCTCCACATTTTTTCCCATTTATATTGCTTTTCCAAAATTAAATTTGCTGTTTTTTATTTCTATTTTATTTGAACTCTACATTTTGGACTACAAACAACAGTTATTTCCACATTTAAAGTTCTCCTATAGTAATAACTATGCTACAATGGTGAAATCAATACTTCTTGTTTGTTTGTAGCCTTTATTTAACCAGGTAAAATCCCATTGAGATCAACGATCTCTTTTTCAAGGGAGACCTGCAGCACATTGGTTACACATAAAAACAACAGAAAACAAAAAGGACATCATACAACATAATTACAGGGGCACTTCAGATTGAGATACTTATTTTGTTTAGTACTAGCTTTCCCTTCAACATGACCTATATAAATAAGATTTGTCTGATCTTATAGAGTGGTTGCTAAAACTCTCCCTTAAACTGTAGATCAATACTGTAACAAATTAAATCACTACTTTATTCACACATGAATAAAATCTCTTAAAGAATAATTTGTTCATGATGAAAAGATTGAAGAATATTTTCTACTCTGTACTCCTAACTCCAAAACAAACTGCTTAAAGTGTAGTGAATATTTCCATCATGTCTCCCCCTTTATCCCACAGTACCTTCAGTGTTTAGGTTTATTTTCTCATTTTACTTTAATAGTTTCCTCTTTACTGCTATTTTTTATTTACCAATTGATTAATTCATGGGTAATAACACTTTTTATCTTACTTATTTATCAAGTCAATTCAATTTCTTTAAATTTGGTCCTTTTTATGTGCGTTTGTGAATAAGTGTGTTTATGTGCAAACTCACTCATTCCGATTGATTCCCTTCCCGTCTCCTTTGGTTTATCTCGAGCCGTGACCCCGGCCTCCTCACATTCTGCTCGACCAACTCCTCTGATTCTGACTTCTCCCCAGTCTTCAGCTCTTGAATCCATCCGCTGTAACTCTTTTATGCAGCGATTTGCCCAGTTACATCTGCAGCCCCCATCATGCCACTGTTCTTGTACTGCTTTGCATTTCATCTCCTCCTTTACAGTCTCTCTGCTGTTTTTATGGAGTGCGGATTCCGCTCTCATGTCCCACATTTTGCTCTTGCCAAATCTCGTGGCTCAGCTTGGAACTTCATGCCCTGTCAGAGGGACTGATGAGAGTAGATTTCTGCCTGTCAGCATGCTATTTGGTTCTGGCTGACACAGGTGGAGATTGTTCTGGATGCAGTTCTGGATGCAGTCTTGTTGTTGTTGGTTCAGCTCTGGTTCTCTTTCTGTTCGATGGAGAAGGAGGAGTCTCCTGCTTGGATTAGGTCTTTGTTTGCTCAGGCGGATCGGGGTATTAGCCGTCTGACAGGCAGAGGGACAGTCCAGGTCTCGGGACGCATTACCTATAGAAATTCTAGCACACTGAGGTTAAATAAATCCAACCCTTTCCACTCTGTCTTTTTCTAATCATACTATCTGTCTTGGTTGTTAAATGCCATCTTAACAACAAAATGAATGTCTCCTAATGATATTACAGAACCCCTTTTAAAAATTATTTCAACCATTTGTAACATATTTACTCAAAACATCTCTTTCATCACACGGAAATTGAAAATAATGAATGGCAAAACATGTGGAGAATACACAATCATCCACCAGTTCGCAGATATGGAGGGAGTTCTCTTGGAAAAATCTGATCCGTTTTTTACACACCCAAGGTTAAAAACAGATACTCAAATGAAAAGTTACCATGCAGGAGGGAATGTGGAACAGCAGAAGCAGATCATTCACATGTATTTTGGAAATGTCACAAAATAACAACGTTTTGGGTAATGGTTCATAAAGTAGTACAAAAGATAATCGGATATGATTTCCCCAAGAGTTTTATGATTCTTTATTTGGGTAATTTTACGGAAAATGATATACAACCAAGAGATAGATGTTTAGTTAAAGTGTTGTTGATAGCCGGCAAGAAAGCCATCACAAGGAAATGGGGGCAAGTGGACCCAAGGACAATGGATGGAGATAGTAGAGGAAATCTACATAATGGAAAAACTGACACATCGGTTGAGACTAAGTCTACCAAAAATGGAAGACCAGTGGAAAGGATGGACATTATATAGAGAAGAAGACAAACACATTGACCAAGATAATCCAGGAAACCATTGAGATTTAAACTCCCGACAAGGGCTCTTTTGGACAGTCGTTTTTTATTTTTCATTTTTATTTCATTTTTGAGTTGCCCGTTGCGCCTTAACAGGTGGATGCAAATTAAAATTGTATTTTTGTATGTCAAAGTGAAATGACAGTATGTTCGTTTGGACTTCAGTGCAATTATTTTCAATAAAAACAAAGTAAAAAAAAAAAAAAACATCTCTTTCAGTAAACCATTTTCTCCTATAAAATGAAATACTCACATATTTCAAGCTTCATATATTTCACACACTACAAGAAGAAAATCTCCATATATTCTCCAATATTTTAAATCCTACTGTTACTTAAAACAATAGTAAAAACCAGCAGAGCATACTAACAGATAACAGAAATGTAAATTGACTCAAGAGTAGGCCTATGTTTATACTTTTTATTATAATTATTAATATTATCACTTTTAGTGAACACTTATTCGTATTATCTAAATGCCCTGTCCATAATCCAGACATGCAAATTGTTTGAGTGTAAAAATGTGTTTATCCCCATCTGTTTATACTCTAAAGATTCTTTAAATTATAATGGATTAATGACTAATCCCTTTTGTACTTCTGATCAAAATTATTTATGTGTAATGCTTTAAATATACAAATATGTGTTAAATGTAATAGTTCTAAATGTGAACACTAGTGTCGTGTGTGGTTCTAGTTCTGACTGAAATAATATGAAATATGTCCAGCAGATAGAGCCAAACCTTAATTTATCATTAATCTCTCTTTCTTATGCAACACACCCTGTTGGCCACCAGATGGCAGCAACCGACCAGGAATAAGCTTCACCTCGACCTAGAGTGTCTGACTCCCTTTTTCATTCACATAAACTTTTTCAAACTTTCTCATCTATTTTTCCTGTTCTTTTACACCAAAACAACATAAAAATATTAGTCTTTTAGCAACCAAATGCTATATTTTCGGTTCAACGTCCCTAAATTGTCCCTGCCACCATTTTTAGGATATCATAGTATAGCTCATAGGAAGGAATGAGACAATTGGCAGCCGTCACTGACTTAACGTAATCACCCTTTTTAACCTATGCCGTCCCTGACAGGCTCTTCCAGAAAGTCTTCACTTACTATACATATCTTACTTTAAATCCAATCACTTGCCCTATTCTTCGTTTTCCTCAAAACACAGCCTCCACACGGCGGTGGAGCCTCACAGCACCCCTGATGCTTTAGTACCCCTGGTACTTTAGTGCCCCTGCCCCTTCCCAACGTCCCTGACGTTTTAGTACCCCTGGTACTTTAGTGTCCCTGACACATCCCAACGTCCCTGACGTTTTAGTACCCCTGGTACTTTAGTGTCCCTGACACATCGCATGCACATTTACAAGAAATATATCCTTTGCTCTCCCACAACAAACAGCCAACTATATGTTTTTACTTTACCTCCTCTTTTCATCCACCGACACTCACAGTTTTAACAGTCCTATCTCTACCTATGCAGAATGTTGGCAGTATACAACAGGCTTCTGCTCACCTTTGATCTTGGCCCTGTGAGTATTGATAGGAATCCGGAGGAGGTCTCCGCCATCCTTCAGTCCCTCGGACTCGAAGTCGAGAGTTCCCAATCGTCTTTTTGGAATCACGTCGTGGGGCACCATTTTGTTGTGTTCAAAATTCCAGGAAAGACATACAACTTCTAAGTTTAACTATTTATTATAAGAGAGCAAAATATATATATCACTTAGCCAAGGGCTCCGTCTGGTCACATAAATCACAGGCAGCAAAGCTGTAATCTGTAACCACTATTTCCGGAAAGAGCCCCGACCCTCGTGCGACAATACATTTTTATTACACAGGGCGTTGCCCGTACATTTATGATTGGTCAAGACTAGATGAAGAGATACCGTGGTTTGGACTTGGTTGTCTTTGGTAGGTGCACAGACTTTGAAAAAAGTCTCCTGGCAACACGATCCTCCAATCAACCTTCGGCCGGCCTGTGGAAGTCCCTCCCTACTAGGGATGGGTACCGAGCCCCGGTTTTAAACAGGCCCCGGGGCTGAATTATTAAAGACCGTGGTACCGTTAAGCTCCGACGTTATCGGTCTTTTTATCGGTACTGGAGACATGTAAAACATATATGTCATATGTATTATTGGTACACAACATTATATTGCAGTTTTAGTGTCGCCAACTCCGTTTCTAATATGCAAAAAGACAGCAAAATGCGTCTGATTATTTTTAGTATTTTCGATCTTTCCAATCCAGACGAGAGATCTCTCTCCCCCGCCTGCTTGCGAGGGGGCGGGGCAGTTTTCACACACGCGCTGCTACATGCAGCACACACACACACACACACACACACACACACACACACACACACAACACACACACACACACACACACACACACACTAAAGTAACCTGTATATCCTATATAACCTGTTCCAATAATTATAACCTGTTTTAATAATTATAACTTTGTCTGTGTAAAATGTATACTTATGAAACTAGACCAAGTGTTCTTATTTTGTTTTGTTTGATGGGGTCAATTGTGTGTGCGTTGACTTAGGAATGTAGAGGATCCAGTCGCCCCCCCGGGTTTTAATGGCCGGATAGGAGCATGGGGGGTTGCAGGAGAAAGGTAATAAAACTGACACCATTGAGTCTATGCAGAGATTGTACTGAGAGAAAGATTGGGATGCGGAGTGGTACGGCCAGGTGCTGAGGATAAACGAAGATAAGGATTGGTACTCACCCCCGTGACCCAGAATTGTTTATTTTATGGCTGCCATAAAAGATGACCTGGGACTGATCGGCGGCGCAGGAGATCCAAAGTTCCCACACCTATGGCTGACTCACTCTGATTCGCTGTTTAGACCTCGTCGATGGCTGACTCACTCTGATTCACTGCCTAGGGCTCGCCCAGGAGTGAGTCCACCAATGGATGAACACCTAGGAGGAGCAACCGACACAACTCCTCCCACACAACTCCTCTCCGTTTGTGGGCATAAATATTATGAATTCTGTACGCTCGGGGCCTCTGTTCTGTCTGACTGTCTGATACGTACATCGCACGGTAGTAAGAGCCAAGGCCCGAAGTACTTCGTTATATTGTACTGTTGTTTTTACCATTAAATCAGCTTATTGTTAAACCTCATATCTCTGCGTCTGAGCCGTTCCTTTTTACAGCAGACCACTCATCAAACGAGCGGAGGGGCTCGAACCTTCAACCACTGAAGGCTGCTTCACCCCAACAATTTGGTGACCGACCGACGTGATGAGTAGGGTCTCATAGAAGGAACACCGGCAGCCAGCGGACGAACTGTCCAGGGAAGACACCTCGAATACCTCTGACAACTAAACCAGGGCCCTACGACTGAAAGGTGAGCAGATACCTGTTATTATCAAAATCTGTGATTGGCTATACTACAAAATTTTAGAGTTGTCAGCGGCATTTTCAGTGTTTTAGTCTTACGGTAGAAAGAACAGTACTACAGAATAACACTTTCCAGTCTCAAAGAGGAGCTGCAGTTGTGTTATATGTGGGGTATTTCAAGAGGAGAAACGCAACTTTCAAAATCAATTTGAAATGACCGGATCTCGCAAACTCTTGCTGTGGGGTTAATCTAGAAGACTAAACGTGACGATAAAGAGATTCTGTAGACTGGGTTTCGACTCCTTGCCAAAAGCCACATCGCCGAAAGGGGTGTAAGCGCTTCTGGAAGTCTCTCCATCTGTTGAAATATACATCGCACTATAAAAGTCAACTAGACTGTACGGGGAATATATTAACTGTGTAACGAGATTGCAGTGGTTATAAATTTAAAGGAAGTCCAGCTGCAATGTCGTCCGAGATTTCAGTGGTTTTAAAATTTAAAGGAAGTCCAGCTGAAATACTCTGAGAAATAAGGTGACACACACAGTAATTCTTAGACGAATTCTGGGGTTGGGGCTCATCGACTAATGTACACAGGCAATCCTTAGACGGATCTGGGGTTACATTAGGTTTTTATTTTGAGTGTGATTAACTGTGTAACGAGATTGCAGTGGTTATAAATTTAAAGGAAGTCCAGCTGCAATCGTCGTCCGAGATTTCAGTGGTTTTAAATTAAAGGAAGTCCAGCTGAAATACTCTGAGAAATAAGGTGACACACACAGTAATTCTTAGACGAATTCTGGGGTTGGGGCTCATCGACTAATACACAGGCAATCCTTAGACGGATCTGGGGTTACATTAGGTTTTTTATTTTGAGTGTGATTAACTGTGTAACGAGATTGCAGTGGTTATAAAATTTAAAGGAAGTCCAGCTGCAATCGTCGTCCGAGATTTCAGTGGTTTTAAATGTAAAGGAAGTCCAGCTGAAATACTCTGAGAAATAAGGTGACACACACAGTAATTCTTAGACGAATTCTGGGGTTGGGGCTCATCGACTAAGTACACAGGCAATCCTTAGACGGATCTGGGGTTACATTAGGTTTATTTATTTTGAGTGTGATTAACTGTGGTTGTATATTATAATATTTTCAACATCAATTTGAAAGGACCGTCCCTGAAAGTATTGTAGAATCTTATTTGTATCTGATAGCATATACGTGACGATCAAAGGTTATTGTAGACTGGGTTTCGACTCCATGCCTTGGGCCGCATCCTCCTTAAGGAGAGCGCTCTTTTGCAGTCTCCGTAACTGGTTGAAATACACCTCGCAACGAAAACTATCAGACTGTATACCTGTGGGAATAAAACTACAATAATTAGTAAATTATAGTACGCAGGGATATCTGGTGTTTTTTATAAGAAACTAAAACCGTTAGGAGAGGCGCTCTTTGTCAGTCTCCGTAACTGGTTGAAATACACCTCGCAACGAAAACTATCAGACTGTATACCTGTGGGAATAAAACTACAATAATTAGTAAATTATAGTACGCAGGATATCTGGTGTTTTTTATAAGAAACTAAAACCGTTAGGAGAAGCGCTCTTTTGCAGTCTCCGTAACTGGTTGAAATACACCTCGCAACGAAAACTATCAGACTGTATACCTGTGGGAATAAAACTACAATAATTAGTAAATTATAGTACGCAGAGATATCTGGTGTTTTTTATAAAAAACTAAAACCTTTAGGAGAAGCAGATACGAACGAAGTCAAAAATGGAAGGAGAATTTGAACGTGAAGAGAGAGAATTAGGAGTCCCTGTTCCGGGGAGTTTAAGGGAACAGTGGGGACAAGCAGAGAGATTGATACTTAGCGGACTTAAGCCCGGAGATCATAAAAAGGCGAGCAGGGATCTCCGTTTCTTACACGATCAGATGATCGCAGAGAATAGAGTAGAGGGTGACGAGGCAATAAGTCTCCTAGCCACAGCACTCAATACATACGAGCGACAGTTGGTTCGGAAATTAGAAACTCTCAACAAGCAGAAGGCAGGTTTTATCAGGGCTTCTAAACTTAACAAAGAAAGGGAGCTAGTTGACAAGCTAAGGAGAATAGGCCATAACGCAGCTTTAGTTATGAATGGAGTGGCAGTAACCTGCTCTCTGAGCAAAACTCCCGCCAAAAATCTGCCCGCCATAGCAGCCCCACCCAGTCCTGCACCAGCCCCTCCCACAGAAGTGATAGAGCCAGTCAGGAAGGAGAAGCCATATGGTGGGCCCCTCCCAGACATCCCAGAGGGCGGTCCCCTCCTCTATCCAGATTTATACAACCCCTTTAAGACCCGACCCCCTCCCTATACGCTTCCCTCCACCTCTAACCCCCCCTCACCCAGTTCCCCTCCCATGACAAACCTTCAGATGCTGTCTACAGACGCATCTTCTGAATCAGAACTAGAAAAGGAGGTCAGAAGGGGAGGGAATTTCAGAATGACAGGAAATGTCTCTCTGGTTCCCAGCAGACTCACCTCTATTCCCAGGAGAAGGGATAGCTGTAGCTCAGTTAACACACAACTGTCAGACAGTGGGAAACCTACAGAATCAGAATTAAAAATGGTGCATACCACCATAACTACTCCTCATCAGCTAGCAGCTAAAGAAGCAACACCCCATCAGTTACAAATGCCAAACTTTTCGAAGAACGAGTGAGTAGACTGAGGACAATGTTGACTCCGAAGACAGGTACCAATGAGGAACCTACGGTAGCTGAATTGATAGCAATCAGAGACATAAATGATAAGGAAGAAAATGAACGAAAGGATGCTTACGAAGAGCGAGTGTGGAGGGAAGAAATAGCACTCAGAGAGAGAGAACAGGGTGAGATTGAGTGTGAAAGACAGGACAGACATGAGAGAAAAAATGGGACTAGGCATAAGGCCCATGACTCAGACACAGAACATAGGGGACGCAAACCACACAAAAAGGATAGACACAGCACAGAGCGCATACTATGTCCAGAGAAACCTCCCCTAGCCTCTCACCACGGAGAAGCGGTAGTTTAAATGGAGAACCATTTGCAGAGAGATCCACACAGATTAACATGCTCCAATAGCGCAACGAGCCTCTTCTGAGAGAGAATATATTGACCAGGACGATGACTTGGACAGTTCGGACTCAGGCGAAGACAGACGAGGCAATGAACAGTATTTGTCTGCACTGACTAAGGAAGCAGAACCGAACTGTAGACGCCGTAAAAAGAACAGAGTTCAGATTATAACCATGACAGGACGGATTTCAGAAGCTGACCAAGAGACAGTAGCTAATTACCTCAGATGGTAAGACGTAGCCAGAGACAATGTGACAAGAATCCTAACGAACAGGTTGTTTTGAACTTGCCACTAGTCGCTCTCCCAACTGGAGGGTCGACATACCACCCGTTCACTATGGGTGACATTCATGCACTGGTTGACAGAATGCCCCTACCTACGGAGGGAGGGAGAAATTGGATGAGGAAGTTTGCTGATATCACAACAGGGCAGAGTATCTGCATTGGGGATTTCAGGCGAATTTTAGCCCAGCAGACAAGTGCGTATGAAGTTCAGCGAGTTGAAGCTAGGGTGGGAACAGGAAAGTATCGGGACGATCTTCCCATCATCACGAACAACATACACAGCCAATTGAGCACCGCCATGAGAGAGCATTTCCCACAAACAGGGGGCGGGTATGGGTCGCTAGCATTCACATTCACTCCTGGAGAGGCTGCAGCAACCATGTTGCTCAGATCCAGGGAGCAGTACACTACAGCCACTGATTGTAGTCCAGACAATAATGATCAACACAAACAGATGTTCCGCAAAGCAATTCTTGCTGCAGTTCCAGCAGAGATTAAGGCTCTTATGGAAGACAATCCAGAGGCAGACCATCTGCCTACACAGACGTGGGAAAGGCACTTGGCCCACCACATGGGTAAATACAATAAGGTACTTACCAAGACAAAGACAGAGGAGGAAGAGTTAAGAGTCCAGCTCCTCCGCACACAGCTAGAATTAGCCCGTAAGGCAATACAGACCGAGAAGAAAAGTGCCAAACAGCTTGTTGTCCGCTCAGATAGTGATGTGCCGAAAGCCCCCGTGGCCCCGGCCCAACAGCCGGCTCCGTTCTGGCCTTTCCCTGGGGTGTATCCGCCTCCGGCTCCTGCTTACAATGTGGCTCCGTATGTCTTTAATCCTGCTACGCAGACACAGAGGGGTGGTGGGGGTAGGGGAGCTCCCAGATGGGGGTTCAAAGGACCAACAGCCCAGAGGGTGTGCTTCACGTGTGGTCAGCTGACCATTGGTGGAGGAGTGCCCGCATGGCGCACCACCACCACAAAGAGGAAAGGGACAAGGGGGACAAAGTGGCGGACAAGGAACCAGAAAAGACATGCAGTATTACCAGCAGAACCATGGGGTAGCACAACAGGGTCAAGCTCAGAATGGACATATGGCTCCGAACGCAGTGGCGATCCCTGGTGGACAGTACGTGCAGTATGATCCGGAGAAGGGGTATTACCCACAATGAGGGGGCCCAGGGAACCCAGAATGTACGGGCCTGGCGGATCCTTACATGAACATGACTGTTAAGCAGATTTCACTGCCATTTTTGGTCGATTCTGGGGCTCGATATTCTACTATCAACACTCCTAAATTCGACAAATCCAGTTCAGATGATACTGTCGCAGTCATGGGGTTTTCGGGACATATAGAACATGTACCGCTCTCAACACCGCTGACCACTAAATAGCAGGCCAGGTCTTTTTCCATCAGTACATCCTTGCACCCCAAAGTCCGGCCAACCTCATGGGCAGAGACGTTTTGATCAAAGCCAATGCCTCTATCCTCTGTTCCCCTGATGGTCTCATCATTTCATTTCCCGATGGTACTAAGTTGAACTGTTCATTGTCCACAATCAGAACAGGCTCCCAGATGATGATATCCCAGTCTACAGCCGCAGAGGCTACCCAGTATGCAACTATATACTGGGGCCTGCTAGACCGGCCACAGGAGAACCACGGACTTTTTTCTATCTTTCAACAGTGGAAGCCCTGGATCAATCTCCTCCGCCCTTACGGCCCTCCTCCTGACCCTCCCCATCTTACTCTGTACTATGATAGACAGGATGACCAAACCTACGCCTATGCCTTTGATGCAGAGGTAGCAATGGCTAAGTGGGAGGTAGAGGCAGTAAAGTTATATATTGGCCAAGCAGGGGTAGCCGCAGCAATTGATCTAACTGACGAACAACAATATTGGTACCGTATGTCTTCTGAAGCCACCCCACACATTTCCCTAGCCATTAGGAAAGGTTACGAAGCCAAAGAACTGGGTCCCATGGTCAAAGCACTGTTAGAGGTGGAGGACTGGGAGCCCACACAGATAGCATCACTTACCTTCTCTCCTTCACACAGCGCCTATGCACTTAAGATTCAGACACAGGAATGCATCTTTATGGAAAGGCACGAGGTAGACAGACATCATGGTAGGGAGAAAACAGATCATCCATTTACAGCAGACATGATACGTGACCTCCCTCCTGACTTGTGGTCAAGCGACTCTCATGACGTGGGTTTTTGTTCAAAAGCTGCTCCAATTACCTTCACTGTTGATACGGAACTTCCGGTTCATCTCTCTCAGTACCCGTTAAAATCGTTGGCTCGAGAAGGGGTGACCCAGGCAGTGGAAGGTCTTAAGAAGGCAGGCGTTTTGGAACCCTCCCACAGTGATTGGAACACACCTATTTTACCAGTACACAAGCCCAATGGGGACTACAGAATGGCACATGATCTTAGAGCTATCAACGCTATCACTACTACTCCTTTGATACCAGTTCCAAATCCCTACACAGCCATTTGCAACATTACTCCAGAGCACACGTGGTTTACATGTATTGATCTTGCAAATGCTTTCTTCTGCATTCCATTGGCAGAGGAAATGAGACCGATTTTCTCATTTACCATTGACAAAGAGAGATTGCAGTACACCAGACTTCCTCAGGGATTCAGTTTATCCCCAGGAATTTTCAATAAAGTTTTGAGGGAACAGTTGGACGGGGTTTCATTACCAGAGGGAGTGGTTTTGATACAATATGTGGATGACCTGCTTATTGCAGCCCCTTCAGCAGCCTCTTGTCTGGAAGCCACTCGTAATTTACTGGTGCGCCTGCACACAACAGGGTTCAAGGTATCCAAAAAGAAACTGCAGTGTACCCGCAAGGAGGTTGCATTTTTGGGCAGGCTCATCTCTCCGGCAGGTACAGGCATGTCAGCATCACACCAGGAGCTCATTTTGAGCCACCCGAAACCTAAGACTGTAAAAGACATGTTATCTTTTCTGGGCCTGACAGGCTACAGCCGACATTACATACCTGAGTACAACCCAAGGACTGCAGAGCTCAGAGCTCTGATCAACGACAAAGGTATCAGAAACTTGACAGCAACACTTGACTGGACTCAGACAGCAGAATCAGCATTCATCTCTCTGAAACAATCCATGTCCCAGGTAACAGCATTGGCTTCTGCATCATACATGTTGCCTTTCTTCCTTGACATTTCTGAGAATGAGAATACCGTAAACGGAATCCTATTTCAGAAAAAGGGGGGATGTAGGTCAATACTGATGTACATTAGCATAACACTGGATAGAGTGGAAAACAGAGAACCTCCATGCACACGACATGCAGCAGGAACAGCTCGGATTTTAAACAAAATTTCACACATCGTGATGCAGCACCCATTGACAGTTTTGACAACACACAGCATTGTCTCATTTGTTAACTCCAGCGCATTCACCATGTCATCCACCAGACAGACAAGACTTGAGAAAACTTTGACAGAAGCACACATAACCTATTCACATGAGGGCGTGAATAGCGCAGACAACATGGGCAGTGGAGAACCACACCGATGTGAGGACAAGGTCATACAGGATGTGAAGTTGAGAGTGGATCTCAGGGAGGAACCAATCCAGATGCAGAAAACTTATTCACAGATGGTTGCTGCTTTAGGCACCCCATCCATGGGCTCCAGGCAGCCTATGCAGTGGTAAGTCAGACAGGCATAAGAGAGTTTGAAGAAAGAGCAGCTGAAAGGGTAACAGGGAGAGTCTCAGCACAGTTGGCAGAACTAAGAGGAGTCACTGCAGCGTTAGAACTATCAGATGGAAAGGAAGTTAACATCTACACAGACTCAGCTTATGTCCATGGAATAATTCATGTTGAAATGCGCCAGTGGATGAGAGCAGGATTTGTAACTTCAACCAATGTTCCCATTAAACATGAAAAAGACATCAAAAAGCTAGCGGAAGCAGTAATGTTACCAAGCAAATTAGCATTGCTAAAATGTAAAGGCCATAACAAAGCTGATAACTTCTTAGCTTGGGGAAACAATGCAGCAGACAGAGCAGCCAAAGACAAAGCAGGGTACTTACCACATTTCCAGATGTTGGTTACCAAAGCACCAGAGTTACTCCCAGCAGTCACTGATGACACTCTCAAGGTAGCACAGGAGGCAGGTTCCCCGCAAGAGAAAACACTATGGTTGGAAAGGGGGGCTACAAACAAAGAAGGAATTTGGTACTCTCCAGACGGTAGACCAGTTCTACCCCCAGAGTGGATAAGATCCATGCTAAAAGAAGCGCATGGCCCCACTCATTGTGGTAAAACTCAAATGGACAGACATCTCACGCATTGGTGGCACCCATACTTACCTGACATGATAGCGAACCATTTGGAAGAATGTGTAATCTGCCTCACCCACAACATCAGAGCAACAGTGAAGCCTCACCAGGGAAAGTTTCCTTTACCTAAAATGGCCGGAGAACAAATCATCATTGACTACACAGATATGATTGATAAGGTTAGAGGGTTCAGGTATCTCCTAGTGGTGGTAGATGCATATACAGGATGGCCAGAGGCCATACCATGTCGCAGGGAAGATGCAGACTCAGTGATCAAGTTTCTTATCACTCATTACATCCCCCTACATGGGTTCCCCAGAAGGGTGAGGTCAGATAATGGCAGCCATTTCAAGAATCATCATTTGCAGACAGTTGAGAAGTCCCTTGGACTCAGACACAACTTTGGATCAGTGTATCATCCACAGTCGCAGGGAAAGGTAGAAAGAATGAATCAGAGTATCAAACAGAAGCTCAGTAAGGCCTGTGATGCCACAGGCATGAACTGGTTAGACGCACTACCTTTGGCCCTATTGTCCCTTCGCAGTTCTGTAAACAGAGGCACAGGCTTCTCTCCTTTTGAGCTAACACATGGTCACCAGTTTCCTGGACCTGGAGCATTAGCAGTAGGGAAAGAAGTAGAAGAGATGGATAGCAAACCATATTACCAGCAACTTAAGGGCTTGGTATCAGATTTCTCCACCCAGGTTGCTGACGCCAAAGGGGGACCGGAGAAGCACGAGGCTAACACCGCAGAATTCATCTGGCTGAAGGTCATCCGTCCGAAGTGGCTCAACCCAAGGTTCACCGGCCCGCACAGAGTGACTCAGAGGACATCACATGCAGTTCGCCTCGAAGGAAAGGGGGAAACGTGGTATCATTGGAGCCAGTGCGCCGTTGGAAAACCTCCAGCAAGGACGTTAGACGACATCAGAACTGACATCGCTGCAGCAGGACGAGAGAGCGACACCTCTGACGACGACAGCCCAGCAGAAGCAACGACCCACACAACAGATGACAAGGACAAAGACACAGAGGTAACAACAGGCGATCTTGGAAAGGAGATTACGGCCGGCGAGGAGGCGGACACGAGTCTACGGGACCCCGACCCCTGAAACACACGACTCCATATAGGACCCGACTTTTTTACTCCCACCTTTAGGGGCACTTTCCAATAAGTAGCAGCATTTTTGTGCCCACCTATAGGGCCTCTTTCTAATAAGAGTAGTAGGTTATATATAACGAGAGGTTAGCCCTATAATTAAAGGGCAGTGAAAGTCTCCCCAATCACCAGACCTTCTATTTAACAGGTTTTTACTGAACCTTATATTTAACAGGTTCTGGGAGCACAGTATTTACCATTACAGGGTACTATTTTACACCCTTGTTTTAAAGGATCTCCTTAGGAGATTTTAGCATTGTGTTCAGAAGAACCTAATTACAATAACACGGACCACTGATTAAAGGTACTCAATAATGACAGACTGTGGATTACACTTCCTTATTGTTTGTTGGTGTACTCTGCTAGTGGGAATCGTGGTTTACTTGGGACACTGTTTGTATCTTGAACACCATCCTTAGTTATATGGCCTATTCGTGAATAGCCTTATTATTTGATTGAGTGTTAATTCCTTGTGTCCTAGTAAATCTCCTATTATTAATAACAGAAATAACCCTTGTTGTTGTGTTACATTGAAAATAACAACCTAACCATGTATGGGAGTTGGAGATGGTTGCTAGGGATGTCCCTGGTCACGATCATCACCGTTACCGTTATTTTTGTTTTGACTGATTCCATTGACCACCCAGACTCCATTCCCCCGCCAGAGGAGTCCGTAACTAGGGTCAAACGGGCCAAATATAAGGTAAAAGTTACCAAAATGCCTCCTAAACAAACCTTCACTTTCCAAGCAGGTAGTGATGGAATAATACAAATCGACCTGTGCAAAATTGCCCCCTGCAGAAACCTCGACAGGAAATATTCCTACCTAGCCAAATACGTCTGCTTAGCCCCTGCGGTATGTAACAGAAGCGTCACAGATAGGGTCAAAGGCGATCCTTACACTTACAGAGGCAGTGCATTTGCCAAAGGCGACCCCTATCTGTCCGTCACATACACCTACGGTTGTGCCTGCGAGTCCTGGTCCGGTGTCCTAGCAAATTCGGGTCCTGATGACTGGGGATACACGCCATCTTACCGATCAGCGGCAATTGTTAGATCCCTCAAATATAGAATGAAAGTGGTCAGGAGAAACCCAGACGTCCCGTGCTCCGCCAGGTTTTGTAATCCGGTGCTCATAACGCTAAAGAAGGTCGTGCTCTCCGACGCTGGACTTTATGTCCTCGCGGTACATGCAGGAAGGGGTTCGCCACAAGGCCTCTTCGAAATTAAAGTTATACCAAAGAGAGAGCAAAACCGTCGTCAGGGAGCATCTAAGGTTAAATACTTGTCTAAAGTCACATGTACGGATAAATGTACGGGGGATTATAGCCAACTTCAACCTCTAGACATCATCCAAATGGCCACAGGATACATAGATGACAATTTATGGCTAAAATGGGTTGTCCGAACAGCCCAAGAACAAATGGCAGGGGATTGCCTAGCCTGTGCTACAGCCCGCCCGCAATTAGTCACTGACCCTGCGCCCCTATTTTCCACAGATACCTGGGGTTACAACTGTATGTTACAACTGACCAAGATGGCTAGTCCTCCTAACTGCACCACCCTGGCCAAGGTTTTCCCTCCAATTGACAATGGTACTAGGACAGGCCCATTCACGCCTAACAGAGGCGCCGGTGGGTACACATGTTTCACCATGGTCCAAAAATCTCCGCGTTTTGATCTAGGAAATATCTCTGCGGATTGGTGTAACCACACCGTGTCTGGTAATAGTATAGGACATTGGGCCAGGGGTGGTCTCTACTATTATTGTGGGGGCCACCGCCTGTTCACCCGTATCCCCGAACTATCTGTGGGGTTGTGTGCTATGGTGCGCCTCCATGCACCCCTAATGTTACGAGGCGAAAAACTGGTGCACACGGACCCTAAAGCCTCCCTCAACATCAACCTAGTCACTCGACGTAGGGGACACGTGTTGTCCAAGCGCTACGCCCCAGGCCCCTTTGATTTATCTGCCAACTCTCCCACTTACATGGACTCCATAGGGGTGCCACGGGGTTTCCCAATGAGTATAAACTCGCTGATCAAGTTGCCTCAGGTTTTGAGAACATTCCTTTCCTCGCAGCTATCTTCCCTATCACCCCTAACAAGAATGTAGACAGGATCAACTATGTACATTACAATGTGCTCCGTTTAGCTAATCTCACTAGGGACGCTGTAGAAGGACTCGCTGAACAGCTGGGGCCGACTTCCCTTATGGCAGTTCAGAATAGAATGGCCCTTGACATGCTGTTAGCTGAGAAAGGAGGTGTGTGTTCA
Source organism: Dissostichus eleginoides (assembly GCA_031216635.1). Lineage (NCBI taxonomy): Eukaryota > Metazoa > Chordata > Actinopteri > Perciformes > Nototheniidae > Dissostichus > Dissostichus eleginoides. The sequence goes on from CM062264.1 coordinate 4,917,835, forward strand.
ATGTTTGGTGATATGTGTTGTACTTTCATTCCAAACAATACGGCTCCGGACGGTTCCGTCACAAAGGCTTTAGAAGGTCTTCGCACACTATCCATAACTATGCATGAACAATCAGGGATACACAACCCCTTGGAGGAATGGTTTACAAACATGTTTGGTCCATGGAAAGGTTTAATAATGTCTCTTTTGATTTCTATAGCTACTTTTATTGCCATTTTAGTAACATGTGGTTGTTGTTGTGTGCCTTGTATCCGCTCATTGTGTGTTAGATTCATCAGTTCCACCATTGAAGGAAAAGCTGTCCCTCCGTACCAAATGCCCTTGTTGGCTTATGCATCGGAAGGAGAGGATAGCATGATGACTCAGCAGACAGGGACGCAGTTTTAATATACTTTGGTCTCCCTCCACTGTCATAAGAGGTTGTTATGGTGGGCAGTTCCCGAAGGTTTAAAGTACTCTAAATCCCAGCTTCTGATGGATTTATATAATGTTGGGGGACAGACACAGTAGAAAAGAATGACAGTGGTTATGTGTCGAATGCTTTGTGTGAATTGATCTCTGAGGTGAGATCAAAAGGGGGATTAAAGTAACCTGTATATCCTATATAACCTGTTCAATAATTATAACCTGTTTTAATAATTATAACTTTGTCTGTGTAAAATGTATACTTATGAAACTAGACCAAGTGTTCTTATTTTGTTTTGTTTGATGTGGTCAATTGTGTGTGCGTTGACTTAGGAATGTAGAGGATCCAGTCCCCCCCCCGGGGTTTTTAATGGGCCGGATAGGAGCATGGGGGGTTGTAGGAGAAAGGTAATAAAACTGACACCATTGAGTCTATGCAGAGATTGTACTGAGAGAAAGATTGGGATGCGGAGTGGTACGGCCAGGTGCTGAGGATAAACGAAGATAAGGATTGGTACCTCACCCCCGTGCGACCCAGAATTGTTTATTTTATGGCTGCCATAAAAGATGACCTGGGACTGATCGGCGGCGCAGGAGATCCAAAGTTCCCACACCTATGGCTGACTCACTCTGATTCGCTGTTTAGACCTCGTCGATGGCTGACTCACTCAGATTCACTGCCTAGGGCTCGCCCAGGAGTGAGTCCACCAATGGATGAACACCTAGGGAGGAGCAACCGACACAACTCCTCCCACACAACTCCTCTCCGTTTGTGGGCATAAATATTATGAATTCTGTACGCTCGGGGCCTCTGTTCTGTCTGACTGTCTGATACGTACATTGCACGGTAGTAAGAGCCAAGGCCCGAAGTACTTCGTTATATTGTACTGTTGTTTTTACCATTAAATCAGCTTATTGTTAAACGTCATATCTCTGCGTCTGAGCCGTTCCTTTTTACAGCAGACCACTCATCAAACGAACGGAGCGGAGGGGGCTCGAACCTTCAACCACTGAAGGCTGCTTCACCCCAACAACACACACAACACACACACACACACACACACACACGGAGGAGATGGCGGAGAGAACGCGCTCCGAGGTGTGGTTAAACTTTACCCGTCTCGATGTGGACAATGCTCGTTACCAAAAGTGCAATAAGAGTTTAGCATGTAAGGGCGGTAACACGAGCAATTTGTCGAAACATTTAGCAAAAGTGCACCACATTCAGACGGAGAAATGCACCGTTTTCGACTGTCTTTCTAGTGGCTCTGTAGCCACATCCACGAGTAACTTTTCCACGTCAGGTATTATGTATGCTAGCCGCAACACACGGAGTTAACTCAATTATACAAACATGGGTTAATGATTAGAGGTAACTGAGTTATTTATTTTGTTAAAGTTTCAGCTATTCTGTTTAAAATTCTGTCATCAGATATTTAATACGATTTGTTAAAACACTGTTGTTTCTTTTGATGTGAAATATTATGTATTTAATTTAAATAAAAAGCAATGTTAGTTTTGTTCACAATTTGTTTAGTGAGTTTACCTTATTTTTTTCTCCAAAAGAACCGATAAAAGTACCGTTAAAAGACCGGATCGATAAGCGGTATCGATAAAAGTAGTAGTACCGTTAAAACCTTAACGATACCCATCCCTACTCCCTACTTTGTCGTCATCATACGTAATTTGTTTTTGCTAAAGTTTCTACAGAAAAAGTGGAATCTTCATAATGCTGCTTTCTAGCTCTGTGTGGGAGCGGAGTTCACCCAAAGCTCAAGGTCGGAGCGATGTCCTGTTTATGAATAACTCTTTGTATTCTTCCAGTGTCTGCACCTGACCTTGCTACTCTGTATTGCAGGCTAAAACTTTCTTGTGTGACTTTTCCCTTTGTTTCCTATCCAATCCATCAAACCTTGGGATTGGTGATTTTGTCTATTCCAAAGTCACAGCCACATAAAATGAGCACAATAAGTTTATAATGTAATAATAATAATCAGTCTTTCTAATGTTACATACAAATAGACTCCACAGTATTTATTTTATAACCCCACAAGCCCTTACTCCTTATATTCTCATTCATGACATTCTGTTTCCTACATTCTACGCAACCGGAAGTGACGTAATGTAAACATCCGGGTTTCCTTAAAAAATAAAGCTTTTCAAAATAAAACGGTGCATTTATTTAATATTCACGTAACATATTGATTTTCTTTTCTTACAATGCTGAGCAATCAATAAAACACAAAAAAAGTTCCTTGATTTCCAGCTGCTCTGCATATCTTAAAGGTCACCTATCATGCTATTTTTAGGCAATAGCATAGTCTCAGATATATAAAAAAATATAAAAAAACATGTCTATGAAGTGTTTCGGTCAAAAAACCAAACAGATCACCCATTCTAGCCATGCCTCATATCCCTCTATTTCTCTTCCTTTTCCAAAAGTGCTGATTCTGGGTATAAACAGGTCTCTCTTGAGAATGAGACCCATTGTATCAATGAGATTTTCACCTGTAGGGTAAATTTTCACCTATAGGGTAAATAAAAAAAAGCTTCTTTTTTTTTTAAACTGAAATAAAATAAAATAAGAGGGGGCAGAGCTTATACCGGCTCATGCGGGACCTGGCAGATACTGTCTAAAATACTGCGGTGATGAAACGTAAGGATTATTAGATCAAGGATTATTTCTGAAGCAGTATGGAGCTCAAAGGCTTTCTCTTTTGCCGGTTATACCACAAGGTGAGTTCCTTTTTATTTCCTGCTTCTTCACACACAGGGGGTGTTTCTCAATGTCGAGGATGCTTGCTTGGTAGCACATGTACCTCCGAGTCAGTTACTTCAGAAGCGAGGCAAGAATCCCTCATAGCCTCGGAAAAAGAGGAAGTGAACAGGCTAACAGGTGTGCGTCATATGCGAGGCCCCGCCTTAAATGGAGCGCGATTTGTTTGAAAACTCAAAACTGCTTCTCACCAAAAACCATTGGCGGCCGTGTCCCGACCGCCCGTGAACAGGTGCCGGTGCGTATAAATGCCTCCGTCTGTTCCTTAGTCCCTTGAGCAAACACCTGAAACAACAGTATGTTATAATGCCGTGTGTAATTAATGAATACCAGGCCAAACACTCTGTTGCCAGTTTATTACAGAAACTGAGCTTAACTGCAGTCCGACAACAAACAATTGTGCCACTCTCTCTAACGGTTTCAACATAAACTGTACCTAAAATAAATACCTCACGATGTACCTAGCTAATTATGAACTTGCTTTACTTTCACGGAACACATTTTTGGTGATAACAAATTTAACAAAGTAACATATTTACCAACACATTTTCTACGCCACTGTACATACTTACATTTAAATGTGTACTGCGTCGCTTCAGCCATTTTCCGCCAAAGATTTTGGAAATTGGTCCGTGCGCAAAGCATTGTGGGGATTTTAAAGGTCCCATGTCATGGCCATTTCTACTGATCATTACATTACATTAAATGACATGTTACTTGTTAGACACTTTTATCCAAAGCGACTTACATACTCAATACTGTGGGCAATCCCCACAGGAACAATTTGGGGTGAAGTGTCTTGCCCAGGGACACAACGACATGCTGACTGCAGTGGGGTTCGAACCTGTGCTCCCTTGACCCGAACAACAACGCTGTAACCACTGCGCCACACACCTCCTGGATCTTGCTTCGCCTATGATGAGTTCATCATGCCTCAAACTCTGAAAGAATCTCTGCCGTAGGGTGAGATTATGCTTCTCTTCAGCATTACTTGCAACAGCCACAACAACTTCAGTTGGCTTGCAGGTCCAAAGGGCATCAACATAAAAATGACATGGAAAGTAAATCTGAAATAACTTAAAGGTCCCATCATATGCTTTTCTAGTTATTACCTGTCCCCTTGTGTGTTATGTAGCTTTTTATGCATGTAAACGGTCTGCAAAGTCACAAACCCTCAAAGTACACCCTGTAGCGAGTAAAATTTGAACACAGAAAAGACGTGTCTATGCTGCCCCAGAACGCCTCGTTATAGATTTTTCTTTTTCCATTTTATTCTTCCGGGGCCTATTGAAGTCACTAAGTCTGGACCAATTGGCACACAGCTATAGAACAATATGCACACCCTCTGCCAGGGTGGACTCCCGAGCAGCTCAGGAGTCTGCCCCGCGAGGCTCCCGGAGCGGACAGTGTGAGGTGGATTTCCCGCTGTGTTTCCCTGGATGCTGGATATTAACCAAGTGCCATGCCAACGGGACAATGCGGAGCTCGCAGACCCCATGCAGCAACCAGGAAACGACACCATTAATCCACCTCACACTGTCCGCTCCTCGAGCCCCACAGGGCGGAGCAGCGAGCCCCGCAACGTCCCGCCAACACGGCACCCAGACCCCACGCAGGATTCTCATCTGGTTGTCATTACTGGTTGCTAACAAACGCCATTGAAAAACATAAACACTGATGTTCAGCTGTAACGGTGGTTGACTAATCAGAACAGAGTGGGCGAGCTGACCAATCAGAGCACAGTGGGCTCATAGGGAGGGGGGTGCAGGAGCTCCAACAAAACATGGGACCTTTCATGGCTATTTCTACTGATCATAATTCCATTGTTGAGGTCTACAAGAATAGATTTACATTGTTCAATTTTCCAAAATCACAGGTTTTCTCATACCTCTGTATAGTATGTGTATTCACTCTCTGTCCTACACGCCTTGTTGGAGCTCCTGTCGCGAGTTCTGATCGCTCAGTGATGATACGAATACCTATAGAATCTGTGGAATCTCAGCTTTAATCTGATATCTTGTATGTGCAGTTACGATAAGTAATAAGGGTATTTTTACCTTGAGTTCTGTGCTAAGTGCGTTAGCATTTTTTCGCTAAGGCCTCATTTAGACGCTTCTTATGAGACTTGTGTTTTGTTTTGGTAAAAATGGTTCGTATTGTCAGTTAGCTGAGTTTCTTCCCGTTAAATGGGTATGACACATTAATAGGTTTTTAAATATTAAGAAGCCCTGAGACACAGTTTCGTAAAACAACTACCCGCAGGACCCGGGTTAGGGTCCTCTCGGGCTTAACAGGTTAATACAGCATTTTACAATTCATTTAATTTGAAATACTTTTAATGCACATTTTGTCTTCTCACATATACAAAATTATAGTGTTTTTATGATAAAAAAATTCAAACACAAACGTTGTTGATGTTTTCTTTACATGTTTTTGATATCTCTGCAAAATGCTTAATTGTCAACTTGCTTTTTATCTGTCTAAAGAATACATTTAATTCCAGAAACTAGCATAAACTTAACTCTGATGCAGGCTTGGACACTTTACTTGTGAGGTCATTGCTGCTGGTCTTGTCATCTGTGCTGCTCTGTATGTCTTTGCCAGTTTTTGGAGTTGACTTGGCTCTCTTTGGAAATGGCAGTGTTTGGAGCAGTGTAACATTTGGAGCTGGCAGTGTGGGGCTTTGCTCCTTCTTTCTTTGCCCAACCCTCCAGACATTGTGTGATGTCATTTTTTAACATGGGTTTAAGGAGGACCTGCTCAGAGAAGTTATGGGACATGAAATGCTCTCTGTATCTCCCCTGCAGAGAGCCATACATTTTACGGACAAAGGACCATGGCGTTATGCTGCGTTCATACCGGACGCGATGCGATTTTTGGGGGCGGCGCGATTACATGTAAAGTCAATGCAAAAGCGCGGATATGCGCGAATTCGCTCCGGCGGCAGCGAGAATCACGCAGCACGAATCACGCGATTGAAGAGGGCAGCGTCAAACGCGAGAGTTCAATTTTTTCAACTTGAGCGTCACATTCACGTGACGCACATTCACGTGACGCGTTCTCGCCAAAGCCAGTCAGCGTTGGGATTCCCTCTGACTTCCTGCTGTTGTTCAGTTGTAAAAATGGAAGAGGAGATTGTGGTGGCTGTGAGTGGGTTCCCGGAGATATACGACACTATGTCGTATATATACAGGGACCGCAACAAAAAGGAGCTGGCTTGGAGGAAAATAAGCGAGGAAGTAGGCTTATCTGGTAAGTTATACAAAATATACATCTGTTGCTTGATTACAGATACAACACATTAGCATTAAACAAGTTAGCTCAAATGTCAGTTTAACGGCAGATAACGGTTAAAAGTTACAGTTTGTAAACGTTTTTTTCTTGTCAGAGGAGGTATGCCGAAGAAAATGGAAGAGCTTATGTCAAGGAAAAAAAGAGGGAGAAAGATAGGAGGAGTGGGTCAGCAGCAGGGACCACTAACAAGTGGAAATACTCTGCGGTCCTGTCCTTCCTCGACCCATTTGTTACCCCGAGGAAAACTACCAGCAATATGGTGTCGGGGGTCGAAGAAGACAGGACCTAAAGTAACCTGTATATCCTATATAACCTGTTCCAATAATTATAACCTGTTTTAATAATTATAACTTTGTCTGTGTAAAATGTATACTTATGAAACTAGACCAAGTGTTCTTATTTTGTTTTGTTTGATGTGGTCAATTGTGTGTGCGTTGACTTAGGAATGTAGAGGATCCAGTCGCCCCCCCCCCGGGTTTTTAATGGGCCGGATAGGAGCATGGGGGGGTTGTAGGAGAAAGGTAATAAAACTGACACCATTGAGTCTATGCAGAGATTGTACTGAGAGAAAGATTGGGATGCGGAGTGGTACGGCCAGGTGCTGAGGATAAACGAAGATAAGGATTGGTACCTCACCCCCGTGCGACCCAGAATTGTTTATTTTATGGCTGCCATAAAAGATGACCTGGGACTGATCGGCGGCGCAGGAGATCCAAAGTTCCCACACCTATGGCTGACTCACTCTGATTCGCTGTTTAGACCTCGTCGATGGCTGACTCACTCTGATTCACTGCCTAGGGCTCGCCCACCAATGGATGAACACCTAGGGAGGAGCAACCGACACAACTCCTCCCACACAACTCTTCTCCGTTTGTGGGCATAAATATTATGAATTCTGTACACTCGGGGCCTCTGTTCTGTCTGACTGTCTGATACGTACATCGCACGGTAGTAAGAGCCAAGGCCCGAAGTACTTCGTTATATTGTACTGTTGTTTTTACCATTAAATCAGCTTATTGTTAAACCTCATATCTCTGCGTCTGAGCCGTTCCTTTTTACAGCAGACCACTCATCAAACGAACGGCGCGGAGGGGGCTCGAACCTTCAACCACTGAAGGCTGCTTCACCCCAACAGACCTCAGAGTACGGAAGTGAAACGCAGGGAGCAGACGGGAGAGGTTGGTCGACAAGTGGAGACACTCACTCACACTGCATAGGAAAGTCATACAGAATATCTGCCTATAATCATAAAGTCATTTAAAAAGCAGAAAGTGGTACTACCTCACACAAAACAATAATTCATGGATTTAACAGAAATAATTATATGAATTGGTGACCTAAATCTGGTGCTGGTATAGAAATGTTGCAGGATGTTGCTCAATAGTATGTGTGGGTGGCTCTTAAAAGAGCCTTTTAATGTGTGCTGGTGTATTACACGTGGTCTTGCCATGGGACCGTTCCCTCTGGATTGAAGTATGAAGTGAAGACCTCCCGAACTCTGATGGCCTCTCTTGCAGAGTTGTTGGCTGCAATTCTTCCTAGACATGGCAGTGGCTCCACATCAGCAACTGAGATGGCCCTCTGTGTGTTTGCCTGGGTTGTCCTGCGCAAGAAGTTATGGAGAATACAGGTAGCCTTCACAAACTTCTCTGCAACTTCTGGCTGGACCTCAATTACACGCCTGTACATCCTCCACTGAGATGAAAGAATCCCAAAGGCATTCTCCACAACAAGCCGAGCTCGAGACAGACGGTAGTTGAAGATTCTGCGCTCTCTGGGAAGGTTGCGCCCAGGGAATGGCCTCATGAGGTTTTTCCTGAGAGGAAAGGCCTCATCTGCAACAAATACAGGTGGCAGGGGTCCCAGGTGGTCACCTGCTGGGAGTGGCAGGCCAGCAGGCAGTTGGAGGGAGCCAAATTTCACGGCTTGACCGAAAGCAGAGTTGGCCAGAATGCCACCATCACTAGTTCTTCCATAGCCCCCAACATCAGTAACACGAAAACAATACTGTGAATCCACAACTGCCAAAAGAACAAGTGAGAATATTCCTTCGTAATAAAAAAACTGGGATCCTGTGTTTTCTGGGGCTTTGAGGACAACATGTTTCCCATCCAATGCTCCACAGCAGAGAGGAAAGTTCCACCGCTCCTCAAACTTCTCTGCTATTGACCTCCACTCCTCTGTAGAGGGCACAGCCATGAACTCCTCCACAAGCATAGGCGGTGCGTGAGGCTCAGGTTTGGGAAGGCTAAACAACTTTTTTTACCTGACGCTGCCCGCCTCCGGCGTCGATCTTTTTTCCAACCCAGTTTAGATTCAACCACGCCTGCTTCCGCATTACGCAAGCATCGACGTAGCTCTACGCGTCATTGACGTCAACTTCGGCAGCCGGTGTAGTAACCATGCTAAACAAAAAAAAAACTCCCGGTCTGCCTCCCACACTGCCCGGCTCGGCTCCCAGCTCGGCTCCCAGCTTGCCCCCGGCACTGCCCGGCTTACTAGTTGTTACCTTGTCTTGGCGGGTGTCCGTCGTGGCATCGGGATTACTGGTTGTTTTAATGCCTTGAAACATTTCCGTATATCTATTTCGAGGCTTTGCTGTTGGATCGTGATGTGATTGGCCACAGAGGAGCCGCTTGACACAAACGTGCCTGCGCAGGCGATTGCACTCCGTCAGGTGGCTGCATAGCAGCGCTAATGTCAGAGACACAAACATTATACATAATATTTTAATTTTACCAGGATGCAGTGACAAAAATATTCGGGAAGGCTTACCCCTAGATTCCACCGGGAGCGTCTGCGCTGCGTTACGGCTACGCCACGCCACGCTGCGGCGTTTTTAGCGATCGCGGCCACTCTAGTCAATGGGTGCTATTCCACCAGACCCGCTGCGCCACGCTGCGCCGCGGCTTGAAGCGTCCCAGAAGCGCCTCGGCGCAAGGAATTTCTAAAATATAGGATGAATCCTATTTTTGACGCGGCGCAGCGCGGCGCAGCCGTAGCGCAGGCAGGAAGTGGAACGTTCACCCGGCCCAGGCCCATCCCCCAAATAAATGTCCAGGAAATATGCCCAAATCAACAACAACTGCGAGCCTGCACACACGACGCTCCGCTTCCGCAACGTTTTGAAACGCGCCCGGTGGGTTATGACGCAGGAGGAGGTCGCAGCGTGGCGTGGCGTAGCCGTAACGCAGCGCAGACGCTCCCGGTGGAATCTAGGGGTTAGCCTTCCCTAGCCTACATTACCCGCCGCCCATGTCCACAAGGCAGTCCCAAATAGCAGTGGCCACATCAGGGATGACAGTTGAGACAGTTGAGACACCAACATGGAAGCTGTTGGCAATTGTCCTGAATGAATCTCCAGTGGCGAGATATCTGCAGCACAAAAAAAGAAAATATATATAAAATAAATCAAACAAAGTTGTCTGAAGACATACAGTGATAAAGTGGTGTAAAGTAACTAAGTACATTTAATGGTGTACTTTTACTCCACTACATGTATTTAACAGCTTTAGTTACTTTCCAGATTTGGATTAATGATGTGAAATATAATCAACTCTTAACTGGTTAACGTACACATTCTTTCACGATCACATAATATTTACCTGCTGTACATCCCAAGGAAGGAGAACCCAGTTTGCTTTGGTGCAAAGTGGAGGATGAGGGAGTGAAATGCCTCCAGGGAATAGGTCTGATGCTGTGGAGACAACTGCCGAACATCCTTCACCAATGCTGTTCTTGAAGTCACACTCTCCAGTTAAATGGCTGCAGTTGTTCCTGCATAAACACATATTTTGTTCTGATGTTACTAGAATTGTCTACATATGCATTTATTACCTACACTGATAAAGCACGATTGTGTAATACTATCAGGTGTGATTTATATAACACCTTGTTAATGTGTTAGCACACTTTGGGTTATATTGATGGAGTGCTCTGGAACCAAAATAAACTAAGCACTTGGACGACTAAGAATTTTCAGCAACACAGTGTACACAGTACGTTGTACCTGGTTCCAGCCACTCCTTGTCCCTTGCTTCTCCCTCCAGAGGTGGATGTGCACTGCAGGGAAATGCAAGACTGCCGTGTTCATGGATGTCCTGAACATGATTCACCATACATTGCCACTTGGCTTCCATCACATCTGGATCTCCATTAGGAGTGGAAGCTGCAGTCCAGTACAGGTGATTGATGATGGCTAGCCTCCACAGCTTCAGGTCCTCACACTCCCTCTCCTTTGCAGCAGCATCCAACGCTTTCCCTAGACCTGTTTCACAACAGAAACAAAATGTTAAAAAAGAAAATGTAATTATAAACAAAAGCCAGCCTAAACAAACCTGCCAACATCAAGATACATACTTTTACCAATATGCCAGATATCAAAGAAATGACTCGTTCCTCCTGGACACAACTCCTCCCGCACCCACTTGGCAACCTAAAGAGTGAAACACAACACCTTAATTACTTACTAACTTGTAAGAAAATGTATTTTTTGCTGTTAATATGGTGCGCCAAGAATCTTTGTGTGTACATATGTCTGTTCGTTCTTGTGTGTCTTTACCTGGCGATTTCTGTCCGTAATAAGGGCTGAAACTTGCATATGTTGCTTCTTAAGAAAGTCAATGCTGCGTTTCAGACCCTCTAGTTCACACCAGGTGCAGCTTGGGACCTCTGAGCTCTGTAAAACAACATTATGCACAGGGGTGCACATAACTTTTTTAGTGAGTTACTCAGATGAGTACCAGGAGACAGCGTTTGTTACTCACCCCACACAAAGCGTGGTCCTCCTCATTGTCTCCTTCACTGTCCTCTATTTACACTTCTTGCATGCTAGATGATGAAGATGCACCTGTAAGAAATAAAATCAATGTTTATATGGCATAATTTAAATTAAATACACTGTTTTAATTTAAAACTGTTTTATTCTGAAAACCGGAAATTAAATACACTGTTTTGATTTAAAACTGTTTTATTCTGAAAAACCGGAAGTTCACACAACGACGTCCTGCGAGTAAATATTGTTAGCTTCAATTTAAGGTTAGCATTAGCATGTGGCTGAAAACTACGTTTTGAAACAGTGAATTTAAGGTTAAATGACACATAGTGTTGCACACTAAAAACACTGTCTTTGAAGATTCCAAGATGGCGGCGCGCTAGACAGACGTGTTTCTTTCTCCTCCGCACAATGTTATTAATCCTGATATAAAACCAAAAACTAATAACTACTACAAAGTGAGCAATACATTTGCTAAGAATACCCTGATGCCCTCAAAAAGATCCGTTAGAGGTCGCGGAAAAGCCCAATCTAAAATAGATTTTGGCCCGTCCATACAGGGTGAAGAACCTACAGCTAATGCTAACACAATGGCAGATGGGAATGTTGGGAACGCCGGAGATGAAGTAACAAGAAACTTGCCAATTCTCGAGGCTATCAAAGACCTAAAAACAGGCTTCTCCAACAGACAGGATGGAGTATTGGCTGCAATTGCTGGAATGAGGAAGGAGGTTGGAGAATGTATGGAACGTGTTAACAATGCAGAGTTGCGCATTTCTGGCACCGAGGACACCATCATCCACCTACAGGCTAAGGTACAGAGTCTCGAAAGTAAAAACAAAGTCATGGAGGACAAAGTTATCGACTTAGAAGCAAGGTCAAGAAGTTCTAACTTAAGGCTGGTAAATATGCCGGAAAAGGCGGAAGGCGACGACGCCTGCTTATTTCTGGAAAAGTGGATCCGGAGGCCCTTGATATCCCCTCGCTAAACTCGAAGCTAACCCTGGTACGCGCACACAGAATTGGTCAGAGAAGCGATCCAAATGCTCCCCCGAGAACACTGATCATGACATTTCTGAATGACAGAGACAAGATGACGGTGCTGAAAGCGGTCAGAGCCAAAAAGCAACTACTCTACAAAGATAGGCCGGTCCGGTTCTACCCAGACCTGGCGGCCGGGATACACAAGAAGCAGAAGGAATTCGACGCCGTGAGGCAGAAACTTCGCACAAGAGGGATTGGATACGGCATGCTTCTTCCTGCCAAATTGCTGGTGACACATAAAGACAAAACACAAACTTTCGAGAATCCAGCGGACGTGGAGGCCTTTATCAGGCGAATCGAGGAGGAGATGCCGGGTCGAACAGGGCTATGAGGCCAAAGAACTGGCTAGCTTGCCAGCCTAGCACCCAAGCTCCCGTTAGCGTACGGGGCTACAAGGAACAGAACATTTAAAAACGGCCACCCTTGGTATCCTTTTCTTTGCTGCTACGTTCTGATCTGAGTTGAGCAAGGTAATCGCTAAAATACTGAATATTTTTATATTTTCTATATTATTTTACAAACTTGTGCCTTTATATACATGTAACACGGACTTATTGATATGCTATGGTTCGGGTGGGAAAGGATACCAGCGGAGCTCCCAGACTGGGGGCTATCGCTACAGATAGCTAAAGGCTAAGTGATATCTCTTTGTTTTTGCTTCGCCTCAATGCAGGTAGCCGTTAGGCATATAATTGTGACAACTTTATTTTCTTATGTTTAAAGGGTTATGCACATGTTGCCACGTTATAATCATTAGAGTGATTGGGAAAACATTACGTTAGTAAAGTTCTAGCTGAACATCGGTTATTTGTTTTGTTTTAAACCGGTACCCTATGATGCACTTTGCGCTAAATTCCTTTGTTAAGTGCCGGGTCATTCTGACGACCGTATGGTCGACTAAATATAGTGCAGTCACGGCGCAGTGTTGCTCTGTGATTCAGAGCGGAGTTTACAGCCCTCGTTACTCTCTGTGTTCTAAGGCAGGGGTTCCCAAAGTGGGAGTGGGGGTCGCGAGATGATTACAAAATAACAATTTAAAATTTAAAAAAATTAATTATTTTTTTTTATACATTTTTTTAATCAATTTTTTTATTTATTATTATTAATAATAACGTGTGCATAGACATTTTTCAGGGGCGGACTAGCCATCTGTATAATTTCCCCCCAGCGAGGCTCCCCCTTTGACAATCCACTAGCGCAGTGTTTCTCAAACTTTTTCATACCAAGGCACTTAACCAATAAAAAAACACTCACGGACCACCTAACTCCACAAATATCCCAAAACAATAGGCCTGCTTACCATTCCAACAGTATATAACAAATTACAGCCTAATAATGACAGCTTAACCTTCTCTATATCGCCTCTTTCACACATTAAATCAACAATTCAAATACAACTACAGATTATATAAGCATTTAGTTCAAATGCGATTTAAAATGCTCTCAGGTTTTACACCTCTTATGAAATGTAGACTACATTTATTACGGAGTTTATGTCCAAGCCAACAGACTCACAGATCGTTGGCTACTGAGAGATATGCAAAATACACCGCATAGTACGACACAAACCTCCGCTGTCGATTTTCAAAACAAAATACAGTAAAACTATGGTCGCAGGCCCAAGTTTAACTCTCTGAGGCCTGCATGGTCTGCCTACAAAACAAAAATAAAAAAACGTTTATGCAGCCCCAACAACAGCCTCTGATCATCAACAGACTTCATGCAATGCTTCATCAGATGCATATATTAGATAATAATCTCTATCTCACTCCTAACACATCTAAATCTACTTTCAGCATGGATAAATGTTCATAAAATACATCCATTGTTTGTTCTATATGCTTCTTGAAATCCTAAAAAACACATCGTTTTTCTAGAACAGATTACAAATCGCTTGAAAATGGTACAAACAAGTGGCAACATGTTTGACGAAGGTGTTGCGCTGGGCTATATCATGCAATCGAACGTGAAACTTAAAGGGGACCTATCATGCAAAATGCACTTTGTGATGTCTTTTATACATACATATGTGTCCCCGGTGCGTCGGGGAACTCACGCAGCGTCAGAAAATAAAACGATAGTTACGTATGTAACTACGGTTCTATGAATCCTGGATGACCGCCAGAGGCGGTGCTTAGCACTGAATATCTTCTGTCTCGCGCATGCGCAGGTCGAATATTTATATCAACAAAGTCACGTGTGACCTCGTATGACCCCGGAAGGCCTAAGTTCCGGTGCTGTCAACGAGTTCAGTCCTATGGAATCTTCTCGCGGAAACACGAGATTCCGAGTGACCAAGAACTCTGGCGGTCATCCAGGATTCATAGAACCGTAGTTACATACGTAACTATTGTTCTATTTCATCCTTACTGACCGCCAGAGGCGGTGCTTAGCACTGGATGACTTATACCAACAGAGTCACGAGGAAGTCTGAATACTTACCCTATAGGGATGGCCTAGGTGGACTCTGCAGGAGGAACACACCCAGCGGGTGAGGGGCGGCAACATTCACCCTGTAGTATCTGGCGAATGTGCTCGGGGATGCCCATGTGGCCGCGGCACATATGTCCTCCAGGGGCACACCTCTCAAGGTGGCCCATGACGTGGAGACACTCCTGGTAGAGTGGCATTTTACTCTGGGTGGCAAGGACGGTCATTCGCCTTGTTGCTGGGCAATGACGTCCACAATCCAGTGGGACAAGCGCTGTTTTGAGAGCGCACAGCCCCTTCTAGGACCACCGTAACACAGAAAGAGCTGTTCAGACTGACGTATGCCTGCGGTAGTCTGGACATAAGCTCTAAGGGCCCGCACCGGGCATAAGAGTCTTGACCTCTCTTCCCCCTCTCCTGATGGGGGTCAAACCGTGCCAGCTGGATAGGCCGATTAAAAGAGCGTGCCAGCAACTTAGGGAGGAACGCTGTGTTCGGCCATAAGGTGACACCTGAGCCATCTGAGTTCCACCTCAGACACGAGCTGTTCACGGACAAGACCTGAAGCTCGCTTACAAGCTTTGCTGAGGTGATGGCAAGAAGGAAAGCAGTCTTAGCTGAGAGCCACCTCAGTTCTGCCTGTAACAAGGGTTCAAAGGGAGGCGAGCATAGGGCCTCAGCACCAAGGGCAGGTCCATGTAGGAGCCCTTGGGATGTTCGGGGGGCGAAGCCTCAGAGCTCCCCTCAAAAAGAGGGATACCAGCCTATGGCTCCCCGCTGTGTTGTTGTCAACCCTTGCGTGTTGAGCTGATATAGCAGCCACATACACCCTGACGGTAGCGGGACACCGGCCGTCATCCAGGAGGGACTGCAGGAACTCAAGGGTAGTAGGCACCGAGCAATGTACTGGGTCCTCATTTCGCCCTTGGCACCAGTCACCCTGGTGGTTCACGTGATACACCGTTGTAGTGTTGTCCGAGCGGACAAGCACATGCCTCCCCCTCAGGTATGGCAGGAAGTGCCTGAGTGCTAGGTGCACAGCTCGCAGCTCTAGCACGTTGATGTGTTCTGTGCAGCCCTGAGCCACTGCCACGGTGTCCTTTTGCCACACTGCACCCCATCCCGAGAGGCTGGCATCCGTCGTAACGGTCTCTCTGCGGAAAGGGACGGAGCCCATGGCCACGCCCCTCGACATATATGACCTCTCCCTCCATGGGGATAGAGTGGAGAGGCACTGTTGTGACACCCTGATTTTTCTGTGCCTGTGCAACTTGGGGTCTAAGTGGAGGCCGTTCAGCCATCTCTGCAGGGGGCGCAGTGACAACAAGCCCAAGGGAACGACAGCTGAGGCAGCTGTCAGCTTGCCCAAGAGGCGGAGAAACAGGATATACGCCAGAGACCTGCCCCTTTTGAAGAGGGGAAGAAGCTGGAGGATGTCGTCCAGGCGCTGAGCAGATGGACAGGCCCGCATAGTGACTGTGTCCAGAGCCACCCCAATGAAGGTTAGGCTCTGAGAGGGGTTCAGACAACTCTTCTCCATGTTCACCTTGAGGCCTAGCCGGGCGACATGAGAGAGAAGGAGAGCCGTGTCCTGGGTCGACTGCAACCGGGATGGTGCACAGATTAACCAGTCGTCTAAGTATGGCAGAATCTTCATACCCTGAGACTGCAGGGGCGAGAGGGCTGCCGCGACACACCTGGTGAACACCCTTGGGGAGAGGGAGAGTCCGAATGGGAGCACCCTGAACTGGAAATGACGGCCTCTGAAGGCAAAGCGAAGAAACTGCCTGTGATGAGGCACAATAGGCACATGAAAATAAGCGTCCTTCAAGTCGACGGACGTGAACCATTCCCCCCTGGCAACGGTACGAAGAACGTCCGCTGTGCTCAGCATATGGAAAGGTAAAATCTTTAGGAACTTGTTGAGTCCCCTCAGATCGAGGATTGGGCGAAGTCCACCGCCTTTCTTCCTTACCAGGAAGTAGGTTGAGTAGAAGCCCCCGGGCTGTGAGATGGGGTCCACAGGCTCGATTGCACCCTTGGCAAGGAGGACTGACAGCTCCTGGTTTAGGGCGATCTCTTTTGCCGGGTCGCTTATGGTGGTCATTTTGACCCGGCTGAAGGCTGGGGCCGGCGTCGGAACTGAAGCCTGTACCCTTGGGTTAAGGTGGAAACCACCCAGGGGTCTGAAGCTTGAGCTACCCAGTAGTTGAGCTGCTGCTGGGAGAAATAACCGACCGCCGGCCCCAGACCCTCAGTACCTTGCCCCCCGGCCTCTGGAGGCTCTGGGGGGGCGACGGTTAGGCACCGGATACCGAGGCTGCCTTGGGGGCGAGTTAACAGGACCGTAGCGGGCCGGCCCCCTCGTGGGACGCTGAGGCCCATGGCGGACACCGGGGTGAGCCGGTGGATGGGAGCGGCCTCGGGAGGCAGACGCAGGACCTCTAGGCCTAGGGGGGGGGCATGTCTCTGCGAAGAGCTGAGAACTGTTGCCTGGTCTGACTAGCTTGGACAGTCCGTTCGAGCACCTGTACGGCAGCTGAACCGAACAGCTCCCCCGGCTCCACTGGGACAGCACGGAGAGTCCTCCTACATGCCTCTGATAAGGGTGACTGTGCCAGCCAAACCTGGCGACGAGTTTGGACGAGAGTGGACATCAGGCGCCCAAGCTCCCTAGACATCAGAGCAAACGCCTGTAATGAGGCGTCACTGAGGCTGGTAGAGGAAGCGCTGAGAGCTCCTGCTGCAGGGAAGCTGAGAGGGCGAGCATGAGGTGAGAGAGGGAATTGCCTATACGGCCCATGCGCGCCGCTGCATCGTAAGCCTTAGTGAGCAGGTCATCAGTGACCCGACATTGGGGTCGAGGGCACCTGGCCTCCGACCTCAGAGCTTCGTCAGGGGAAACTATGAGGGAAGCAATGGTAGGCTCAACAGCCGGCATGTGGTCAAGGCCGACTCTTGCCGCATCCTGCATGGCTGCCAGGGCTCGGCCATCGGACGTAAGACGGGAAAGAGCCTTAGTGTCCCTCCAGCATGCATGTAACTCCCTCAGATACTCACAAGAGGGAGGAACGGAAAAGGTGGGGTGTGCCAGAGTGCGCCTGAAGAACGCACTGGCAGGCGCTGTTTCGGGCTGCTGTACATCCAGCTGCTGGCGAGCCAGTGCCATGCGAATGACGGTACCCATGGAGCTGTCATCTGCCCCCTCCGAGGATCCATGAGCTGAGGTACAGGAGCCAGGCCCAGAAGCATGGGATGGGCCCTCCCCGTCATACTCATTAAATTGAGTGGCTGAAGCTGCCATCGAGAACACATCGTCATCTGGAACCAGCTCAGCCGTGGGTGGATTGGGTGCAGCGGCGTGCTCTGTACGGGCACCAGAATGGAGAGCCAAGAGGAGTGACTTCATCTGGGCTAGCTCAGTAGTGAGTAGGTCCACCCTGGAGGGCAGCCTATCAGGCTTAATCCTCTTCTTGGGCGGGGCACCCGCAGCCTCTGCGGCCCAACGCCTAGGATGGGTAGGTTGGGCTGGGGTCGCCTGCGCAGGGGGAAGGCCACCCTCAGTCAGTAGTTCAACCTCGGCTAGTCTAGCAGCTCTTACCGCACGAGGCATGATGGTGCAATTCAAGACAAGAGGGGCAAAGGTCATGGCCATCCTCTGGTTGAAGAGGAGCCATACAGGTGTTACAGCCGTTAAACATAGCGACAGTACCAATGAAAAACTCCAGACTAATTGCTGCTGGCAGCTTAAGTCAGTCTGAGCGAGAGCACTCAGCTGACTGTAAATAACTGGGCCAGGAAACAATATATGCTTTGAGAGGAGAGCGGGAACACTCTCTCCACTAGCGCCGTAGCGAGAGCACTCTGCTAACCGAAGGATGGAGCAGGTATTAAACCAACTGTGTGCAGTGAGAGGGGAGCGGGAACACTCTCTTCACTAGCGCTGTAGCAAGTTAACTTTGAGCGAGAGCACTCAGCTAACTGGAGGATGGAACAGGAACCAATTGTGCGCCGTGAGAGGGGAGCGAAGACACTCTCTTCACTAGCGCCGTAACGAGTTAGCCTTGAGCGAGAGCACTCAGCTAACTGGAGGATGGAACAGGAACAAATTGTGCGCCTTGAGAGAGGAGCGGAGACACTCTCTTCACTAGCGCCGTAACGAGTTAGCCTTGAGCGAGAGCACTCAGCTAACTGGAGGATGGAACAGGAACCAATTGTGCGCCGTGAGAGGGGAGCGGAGACACTCTCTTCACTAGCGCCGTAACGAGTTAGCCTTGAGCGAGAGCACTCAGCTAACTGGACCAATTATGCGCCGGGAGAGGGGAGCGGAGACACTCTCTTCACTAGCGCCGTAACGAGTTAGCCTTGAGCGAGAGCACTCAGCTAACTGGAGGATGGAACAGGAACCAAATGTGTGCAGTGAGAGGGGAGCGGAGACGCTCTCTTCACTAGTGCAGTAACAAATTAGCTTGAGCGAGAGCACTCGGCTAACTTGCACACAATTATCTCATTAGCTTGAGAATAGATAGCACAGCAATAAATGGTAGCGATCTCACGACTGACGTGCAGGAGCGTCCGCTCTTTACCGGTCCGGAGCTCCTGGGGTCCGAGCGGTGAACACCGCGGTCCCCTCCCTTGGGAGGGCGACAGCTCGTCGCAGCCTTTTGGAGGGCGAGCGTTTTTTCTAGCCCGCAGCTCCGATCGAGACGATCACAAGGCTACAGGTAGCGATGAGCTAGAATCGAATTTTCAACAAGCTAGCTTGGCTTCTACTCATAAAGTAGTAACCTGTGCAGCGAGAAGATAAAAAAGGACTGAACTCGTTGACAGCACCGGAACTTATACCTTCCGGGGTCATACGAGGTCACACGTGACTTTGTTGATATAAATATTCGACCTGCGCATGCGCGAGACAGAAGATATTCAGTGCTGACCGCCTCTGGCGGTCAGTAAGGATGAAATAGAACCCTTTCTCTTTTCCTCCGTACCCAAATCTTTTAAAAACGGGTGTACAACGAGCGGATACAGATTCCATCCGACCTGACGTCAAATCGGTGGCGGACCCCAGAAGTTGCTATCAGAAACAATGCCTGACGTGTTTTGGACGTAATCTCGTCTTTATTTACATTAGCAAGCCTCGCTAACACTCAGAGCTAACCTGTACTGAAGAGCACATGTGTTTAAAAAGCAGGAAATAAAAAAAGAACTCACCTTGTGATAAACCTGCAAGAGAAAAAGCATTTGAGCTCCATACTATTTCAGAAATAATCCTTGACGTGGTTTAAACAGGATGGCGTTTTATCACAACCGAATTTAACTTTATCTCCGGTAGAATTCTGATCAGGCATTAGCTCAGCCTCCTCTTCTTTTTTTTTTCAAGCTAAGGACCCAAAATCTGCCTTTCTCTAACAGGGCTGCAAAAGAGGGGTTTGAGCAGTAAGAGGCATGGCTACAATGGGTGATCTGTTTGGTATTTTGAAAAAAAAAACTTCACAGACATGTTTTGTATAGGTATGGCCCTACAATATATTTGTCAAATATAGCATGATAGGTCCACTTTAAGCTCGCTCTATTGCGGAGATATTCCCGCGAGAGTGCGGAAAACTTAAATGAATTCACCCTCCCCTTTCTAATACTCATAAAACATACTCCCAAATTGATTACTTTTTAGTTTCTGCAAGTTTGGTATGTAAAGTTAAGGATTGTATGTATGACAGTATTCTGATTTCGGATCATGCCCCGAACAGTTTGGTTTATGTAGATCCAGGGCTGTTGAGGGATCCCCCCAAATGGAAATTTCAGCATAAATGGTTAGGACTCAGACCTAATAGCCTTTCTGGGAAAACAAAATTGATCTATATTTTACGCTTAATACCTCTGAAACTTCTGCAAGTACCAGGTGGGAAGTGTTTAAGGCTTATATTAGGGGTCGATTATTAACTTTACGAGCTCCAAATCTAAAAAAGCCAAACAAAAATACTATTATTAGAGTCCAAAATTAAAGCCATATAAAACACTTATTTTAGAATTCCCTGTCCTAAATTACACCAAGAATTGTTACTATTAAGAGCACAATATAATGAAATCTCAGCCTCTAAAGCAGCAGCTAATTCTGAAGCTTAAACAATCCATCTTTGATCTAGGGGAAAAGTCAGGTAAAATCCTGGCATGGCGTATAAAACAACTTAAAATTGAAAGAACTATCACTGTGCTGAAAAACGACAAGGGGGAGACCGTTGCAGACCCTGTGGCAATAAATGGGGCGTTCAGGGATTATTATGAAAGATTATACAGCTCTGAAATAGACGAGGGGACACTGATCCAGAGTCCATTCTTAGATAGCCTCACGATTCCCAAATTATCGGATGAGGAAAGTTTGAATTTAGAGAAAGTATTGTCTTTGGAGGAGATCTCTGAGGCAATGAAGAGCATGAAATCGGGAAAAGCAGCAGGACCGGATGGCCTGCCCATTGACATCTATAAAAAATTTGAAGCAAAATTAAAAGCACCCCTTTTGGAAATGTTTATTGAATCTATTCAAAATGGAATAATTCCTCCCACCCTGAGAGGGGCGCTGATCACACTCCTGCCAAAACCTGGGAAATCAATGATAAGTGTGAAAATATGCGCCCAATCAGCCTCCTAAACTCAGACTTGAAGATACTTTGTAAGATCTTGGCAAGGAGACTGGAAGGCCTGCTGCAGGAAATTATAAAAGAGGATCAAAATGGGTTCATGGTTGGACGTCAGGGATTTCACAATGTGAGACGGGTTTTGAACATTTTACATGACCAAAGGGGGGCGCCAGATACAGCTCTCTTGCTCTCTCTAGCTTTTGACAGGGTGGAATGGTCCTATTTGTTTGAACTTCTTGACCGTTTTGGTTTTGGGGAGAATTTTTGTAACTGGTAAAACTTTTATACAATGACCCGTATGCAGAAATAATTACCAATAACATCATATCAAAGCCGATAAGGATCGGTAGGGGCTGTAGACAAGGTTGTCCTCTATCCCCCCCTTCTATTTTTAATCGCAATTGAACCATTTGCTATTGCTGTGAGAGAGCACACAATGATTACAGGCATAAATGTGTCAGGCACATATATCATATATCGGGTTACAAAGTAAATAATTCAAATCCTCCATAATGCTCCTTAACTTGGAGAAACGTCTAACCCACCCAAACATGCTGGCCATTTTAGAACAGTAAATACTTTTACTTATTTAGGTATTCAGATTGTTCCCAAATTGGAAGATATTGTGAACTCTAACTATAATCCGACTATAGCGTCTATTTCCAAATCAGTTGATAGATGGTCAAACCTTCCGATCTCTCTAATGCAGGGGTCTCAGTCTCCATTTACCTGGGGGCCGCTGGACGTAGAGTCTGGGCAAGTCTGGACCGCTTCAAGTATTCCACAAAAAATGTATTAAAAATACAACATTAACAGTTCTTCAACATCTTCTTAACATGAACGGTTCTTCACAACATAACTATTCACAGTTGCTCTTGCCTACTCCTTGCTGGTAGAGACCTGGCAGCGCTTCCTCTCACACAGCTGAGCCACATTTGGTTTGAGGGAGGAAGCAGTTGAAACCCTTAGTATGGCTTGAAGATGTTCATCAGTAAGTCTGGACCTGTACTTTGACTTATTGAAGTTCATGGTGGAGAAGAGCTGTTCACACATATATGTGCTCCCAAAAAGGCACATGGTCCGCTTGAACATCCTGGAAAGCTCAGGGAAGGAGGGGGCAATTCTCTCATGAACTGTCCAAGCTTGTCTGCTTTCCCATTCACTTCCCTGAACTTGGCTTTGAGCTCAGAATTGCACTGCAGGTCAATGAGCTCCATTTGAAGCACACCAGGGGCATTTTCCACATCAAAGGAGAAGGGGTCTGCAAAAATGTGGAAAGTGGCTCTGTGTGTCTTGAAGTCTGCAAACCGCTGATCAAATTCCTCCTGTAGCTTCACAATGGCATCAACATACTTCTCACCACTGAATGCTGTGCCCCTGTCCATGAGAGCCTTGCATGCTGGGAAATGGCAGAGGTTTTTCTGAGGGAGCTGGGCTTTCCATAACACCAGTTTTGTAGAGAATGCTTTGACATTGTCATATGCTGCACTGACAAGCTGGCCCTGGCCCTGCAACTTCTTATTCAGTGCATTCAGCTCCTGCGTGATGTCAACAAGAAAAGCTAAGTCCATGAGCCATTTGGGATCACTCAGCTTGGGAAAAGCCATCCCTCCCTTCTCCAGCATGAATACTTTCAGTTCTGTTCTCAACTCAAAAAACCTCTTCAGGACGTTTCCCCTGCTGAGCCAACGTACCTCTGTGAAGTAGAGCACATCCTCATATTCTGACTCAATTTCCTGGTCTGGCCATGCATTGGTTTCACTGTCAGCAACTCCTCTGTCACTTCAAACTTGTCATCAACACCACGGACATACATTGCGAACTGAGCGGTGTCAGTGATGTCCGTGCTCTCATCAAGAGCCACAGAGTATGCACAGAAAAGTTTGGCTTTGTCGCACAGCTGATCATATATGTCACTTGATGAGTCAGAAATGCGCTCTGCCACTGTGTTAGCTGACAGGCTGATGTTGTTAAACTGACCCTTCTTTTCTGGACAGACTATACTTGCAGCTTGCAACATGCACTTTTTTACAAACTCGCCTTCCGTAAACGGCTTTCCTGCCCTAGCAATCATCTCACTCACCACATAGCTAGCTTCGACTGCTAAATCAGCCTCATTGCTTCCTTTCTTGAAGAGATTTTGTTGCTTCCATAGACATTTTTTTAGCTCTGTGACTCTTTTCTCTCTCTCGTCTCCCAGGTATTTTGCCTACTCTGCATGTTTAGTTGAGTAGTGACGTTTGACGTTATACTCCTTGTATACAGCGATTTTCTCTGTGCATATAGGCACGTTGCGTTTCCCCTGTACTCGACAAAAAAATATTCAGTCTCCCACTTCTCCTGAAATTTTCTGTGGTCATCATCGACTTTTCTTTTCCCTGAAAGTTTTGATGAAGACATGACTGGGCGATATATTTTCCTTCCACTCTGTGTCACTTTTGGATCACTCTGTGATTGATTCCGCTGCGCGCATTTGATTGACGTGTGGCGGAGTTCCCTCGGAGGGGGGAGGGGCGAGGGAACTGCGCGCAGCAGTTCCCTGCCAGCAGCGGGATCAATCCAAAAATAAAATTAAAAGCGCAAACGTAAACGCGCGGGCCAGATTAACACTATTACGTGATATCAACAACCGGGCCATGAGAAACTGTCTCGCGGGCCGTGTCTGGCCCGCGGGCCTGGAGTCTGAGACACCTGCTTTAGGGAGTAAAACTCTAACACAGAAAATACCTCCCCAAAACGCCTCGTTGGAGATTTCTCATTTTCTTCCTGGGTACTCTGACGTGGGGATACCCAGAGGCCACACCCTCTGCCAGCATTTCACGAAACAAAGCTTCCCAAACCTTTCAGCGATTCATGCCGGATATGTACAGCGTAGGGCACTGAAGAACGATGCTGTTCCTACTTTGTTTGGACCAGCGGGAGATTCGGGTACACAACCTGTAAGTATTCATTGTTGTTTGTGTATTTATGATGTTTAAAACAAACAAGGTATCTACCACGACTGTTTAAATGGTAAACATTTTTCGGGCTACTAAGTTGGGATCGCAGAGAAATGCTCTCCGCAGACCATTCTCACAGCGTTATAAACCTTTTTCTTACTCAATATCAAGCCACACTTATTGTTTTTACTTCGGCTGTGAGTGTTTGTGTGTGCTCAGGATGAATTTCGCTTGTTCTCGCTGTATCGCCGAGAGGCTCGTTGCTGCGATCTGCTGCGAGGAGCTGCAGCAGATCGCAGCAACGAGCCTCTCAACTTCCCTACCAATCAGAGCACACTGGGCTCACAGGGAGGGGGTGGGGCAGGAGCTCCAACAAGCCGTTTAGGACAGAGAGTGAATACCGGTGAATACACATACTTTACAGAGATGTTGTATGATAAACCAATGTGAGTTTGGAAAATTGCACAGTATAAATCTATTTTAGTATACCTCAACAATGGAATTATGATCAGTAGAAATGGCCATGACATGGGACCTTTAAATCAGACTTTAGTTCCACCTGGAGTAAATTCACAAGCTACCCTGCAGTATACAAAGTCATTCAAACTAGCTGCACCTTTACCAGCTTTGAGAACACTTTAATGATCAATCATTATAAAACATATCATATATATTATTCTGAAATGGACCAATCTGCACAATGAATACTTTTACTTTTGGTACTTATATTTTCAAACTATATTTTGAAATACTTTTCTAATTTTACTTGAGTTTACATTTTGAATGCAGGACTTTTACTGTAACAGAGTATTCCTACACAATATCTGAGTACTTCTTCCACTTCGGTCGGATTTCAAACTCTTCCATTAACACCCTGAGTAAGTTTCCAACTGTGTGTTTTACTCCACTTTGTTGTAAATAAAACTGCAGCAGCTTGACCACAGAGCGTGAGTGTTGTGATCAGCTGATTTTGCGCAGTGTGTGCGGTGTGCGGGGCACAGAATATGCACAGGGGAGCAGGCCCGGTTCCAGAACAAAATGACTGGGTGCATCTGAGATTAGAGAGGGTGCAGTGGTAAAGTGCTATTTTTATAAGTGGGGAGTGGACCTAACACCCTCTAGGCCGGGGGTCCTCACCTCCTCTAGGGGGTCCGAGGGCATGCTCCCCCGGGAAGATTTTTTTTGAAATATTGAAGTTAAAAGCATCAATCTGGTGCACTTTGAGAGCAAAATGAAGAGATCTATGGATACATCTCTCAACACCCATATGAAACAGAACTGTAAGCAGATTAACTTTTTCTTTATGGATATTTTACTAATCACTCCCCTTTTAAGACCGAAATGTCTACATGCATACCAGAAGATGGCATCTTTTTTACATGAATATTCCAGCCAATCTCTGTTTTGAAACCATGAGCTGCAAAATGAGTGCCTTACCCCACTGTACAGGCGAGTTGGGTACTTTTTTAAATATACCTGGGCAGGCTCTGTTTTGCCGAGGTCCTCTGGCACTTGCGGGCTGCCGAGGGGTGGCGGTGTTTGGGGCAACGAAGACGGCTGCGGCTGCGGCTGCTCCGCCTCCGTGGGCGAGGCGGGCAAAGCCGGCGAGTCGGGCGGGAGGACGTTAGTGTCCACGACAGTGGCCGCAGGTAACGTAATGTCCCCATGATCTGAACTGTTATTACCTGCAGTAGATGCAGTGTTACTGCTGGCGATAAGGGCTGGTTGTTTCAATAACTATAACCTTGGCCCGACATATCTTAGGCGCCAATAGTCTGTGTAAAATGTATGCTTGTGAAACTGCTTATGAAACTAGGGCAATATTCTTATTGTTGCATTATTTGCTTGCTGTGCTCATTGTGTGTGCCGTGACTTGGGAATGGATGGACCCAGTCGCCCCCCCCCAGGTTTTGATGGGGTGGACAGGAGCGTGGGGAGGGGTTGCATGGGAAAGTGTTTAACTTGCAACATTGAAAGTAGCAAGGTCAGGTGCAGAGACTGAGAGAATACAAAGAGGTAGTCAGAACAGCACATCGCACCGGCTTTTGCAAAGATAAAGACTGTTATGTTCACCCCATGTTGACCCCTAGGAAGAGGGAGTAGCGCCAGGTGCAAAGATAAAGATTGTTATGTTCACCCCATGTTGACCCCATGAATTGTTCACCCCATGGCTGCCATGAAGACGGCCTTGGACTTATCAGCGGGCA
Source organism: Dissostichus eleginoides (assembly GCA_031216635.1). NCBI lineage: Eukaryota > Metazoa > Chordata > Actinopteri > Perciformes > Nototheniidae > Dissostichus > Dissostichus eleginoides. The sequence continues at coordinate 4,944,339 of CM062264.1, forward strand.
CAGTAGATCCAAATCTCCCACGCTCTGTACGGGAGTGGAAGACGGTCTCCAGGGCAGCAATGGCTGACTCACTCTGATTCGCTGCCTAGGGCTCGCCCGGAGTGAATCCACCAGTAGATAACACCTAGGGAGGAGCAACCGACACAACTCCTCCACACAACTCCTCCCCGTTTGTGTGTATAAAATATTGTAACTTCCTTATACTCGGGGCCCCTGTTCTGTCTGACTGTCCCGATACGTATATCGCACGGTAGTAGAACCGGGGCCCGAAGTACTTCGTTATATTGTACTGTTGCTTTTACCATTAAATCAGCTTATTGTTAACCTCATATCTCGGTGTCTGAGTCCTTCCTCTTATAGCAGACCACTCATCAACGAACGGCGCGGAGCGGGCTCGAACCTTCAACCACTCCAAAGGGTGGTGCTCCAACAGCACCTGACATAATAACGTTACTTACCGTTTAAATTGACCAAATAAATGCAGCAGACAATGTTATTTAACCACAATTACAATTTATTTTATTTCAACTATATTCTTCTCCTTCTTCTTATTATTATTACTACTATTATTATTATTGTTATTATATATGTAATACTTTTCATTTATTTATTTTTTTTCACTTTTCATTTTTCAAATTAGGGTGCATAATGACTCAACTGAGGGTGCAATGCACCCTTATGCACCCCCGTAGAACCGGGCCTGCAGGGGAGTCTCCACTGCAGCCAGTTGGCGGAGTTTTGGCACAATTCTGTTGTTCATACTGACGTTAACACTGTCTGTGCACACGGTGAACAACTCTGTCGTCCAGTGATCTAAGCCTCTGCCTCCTGTAAAGCTTCACGGGTCCGTCGGTTATGTCCTGCGCGGCTCGGCCAGCACCCAGTTCAATCAGTCATAGATAGAAAGTCCGAAGATTTTTAGCAGGGAGCGAAACGGCAACGTAGCTGCTTAATGACATGTTTAGTAGTTTACTCCATTGAGTGTTGACAAGAAACAGGTGTAGACGAAATATGTGTTTTGTTTTGAGGCGTAGTGACACAAGTGACATTACGCAATTCAGATTTTTGCCACGCATGCGTACCTGCGTACCAGTTATGTGCATCCCTGATTATGCAGTCATATCACTAACCGTGTCACATCAGACGAAAGCACATCTGATTTGTGTGACTGATAACGTTAACTTACCTGGACAAGTTGAAGATCCAAAACCTTGTTTATTCTGTCCTCGATCAAGGAGTAGGTGCCATAATTGGCACAATGGCCAGGAGAGTCTGACCTATGAGTGTCAAAAACAGTTTAATTCAGACGTTAAAGCCCAAAAAACAATGCAATGCAGTTATTGTAAGTTTCTTTGGATAAAGCTAAATGAATGTAATTTAAATATTGTTTTGACCTCTTTTCTATATCAATAATACAAGCTGTGTATTTACAAGTGTTCTACCTGCAGTCACCAGAGAGGATTAGCCCACCCCCCATCTCCTTCAGTTCTCGGATGATCCCAGCCTGCTCATTTTGCCAGGCCTGCACCATAGTAGGGATTGTGTACAGGCGTTGATGGCGGAAGAAGGTGCTGGCACTGATGCACTGAAGCCCAAACAGTTTCAGCATCCTTATTGTCTGGGTAGCCATGTAATCTGAAAAGTGGATGGCCCCACTCAGTAACAGGTTGCAGGCTGGCATGTTTCTTCACTTTGAATGGGGTGACGTCATGCTTTGCCGAACTGCATTGTGGTTCCGTCGCGGCGCTTTGCCTCCATTGCTCGCTTCAAAAGTTGAGAAAAGTTCAACTTTTCAAGCTTCGACGGAAGCGTCAGCCAATCAAATCATATGTGACCTGCTCCATCGAAATCAGTCGCATTGACCCGAAGACTGTTTGGATTACTGGTCTGGGGGAAGCTCGCGAGTGTGTGTGTGTAATTTTCCGTTTGTATGTGTTGTGTTTGTTTCCCAGGGAAAGCACTCACCAGAAACACCGGCTGTTGTTATGCCTGCTGTGACGTCAAGTTACTCCGTTCTCCGCTTGTAATTATGCCGTTACAAGCTTCAAAGTTGTATTTATCATCTGAATTTGCCGAAACAAGTTTAATATTCTGAAAGCCAAGACTTTGTTTATTTGAAATCAGATGAAATCAAACTGTAACGGACCCTGCCGTGTTATCTATGATTACTATACGCCTTACATTCATAATTTCAGCGGGAGGGAGGGGGGGCGGCGCTGCGGAACAGCAGAGTGGCGAGGGAGAGCTGTCATCTTCCCTTTACAAGCCTCAAAAATGTATTTATCGTGTGATTTTGGAAATAAAAGTTTCATATTCTGAAAGCCAAGACTTTGTTTGTTTAAAATCAAACAAAACACCCGAAATAAAAAAAACAATAGGCGCGTTCACACCGCAGTACTTTTCCCACTTTAGTTCCGATATAGTTCCGAAATGTCGCGTTCACACCAAAAAAATCCGGAACTAAAATTGAGCGCCAGCTATAATCTTGCCTAGGGCAGCAGCTTGGTCAGGGCCGGACCTCAGTAACTGGCATATCCGGGGAACCTATAAGGTTGCGTGAATTTTTGTTTGAAGAGCACAAATACAAAATACAAATATGTGCTCTGTTTTTGACACAAGATTTCCCTGCAGTAATGAATGACTGGTCAGAATGATATATTATCTTTGCTGTGATCGTTAAACAATAATCTTCACACTGAGAGAAAACAAACACGTTGAGAGGAAACTGCATATTCAAAAATACGCATACAAACAAATTCCAAACTTCACTGCATCACAACAAAAGGTGTTATCTGTGGAATAACTGTAATGATGAGCTGAAATACTGTGCATCTTTATCTTAACTAAAAAACTATTCTGAAACAAAATCCTGAATGGATATGAGCAGGACCGGTGATTTCCTGCTTGCTATTTGTTGTTGATGGTTTTGGTTTACCTGTAAAGATTATTTGTTTTATTAGTTTTTTGTTTTGTACAAGGGGTGATTTGTTTGAAACAACGAATCAAACATCACGGAGGCTGATGACGAGGAACTGAACTTTTATTTTCATAAACAATGTATGCTAGACTTGGTAGGACAAGAACATTGTTTAAGCTTCTTCTTGCCCCTTTTGAACATGAAGGAAACTTTTTGAGTATTTATTTTTATACCTTGAAAGTTTTTTGTTATTTTGCTTCTTTTTATTATTATTTGTTTTCTTTTGTTTGTTTAGTTTTGTTTTTCATTTTCGTTACCAGCTCTTACATCGATACCAATAGACATGTCACAAGACGAAGCCACATGAGCGTTATTTAGAAATGTGTTGTTGCAGCAGACTGGATTACATACATTTGAAAAACATGAACTAGTTGACAAATTAGAATTATAACACTTGCTGGTTATTTCATGTATTTATAATAAACATTTTTGTACAATCTATATAAATAGGAAGGTAGCTGTTATACACATATCATTTGCCAATGTCACTTCATTTTGTGTTTGGCACAAATGTTTTAGCAATATTGTATTAGTCGATATATATTGATGCATGACTTGCTGCTGTGTTCGTTAATGTAGACAAATAATTGATTTACAATCTCATTATGATTGTCATTACGTTATTTATTAGATAACAGCAGAGAGGGATCAGGCGATGTCCTTCACCAAATTTAACTTACATAAAAAATACATAAGTATAAATGTCAAAATATATTTAAAGTACGAAAAGTATAAATACTCAGAATGCAGAATGGAAAATTTCAGATTCATATACGGTATATTACATATCTAGATCCCAATTCATATTGTGTTTATCACATCAATGTTGCAGCTGGTTAGGTGGGATTTATAATAATATTACTTCATTACTATTGGGTAGAGAAATAACACATTATAAAAATAGATCAATTAATTTGACCATCCTAAAAGACATTTAATAAATACAGTTATCACATAATATTTTCTATTAATTACGTGAATTTGAACTGGTCAAATTGTTTTTTATGAACATATATTACTTTACTTCTTTTTTCATTCAAGCCTTTTTCCTTTAGTCCTTGTTCCTGTTTTTGAAAGCCTGTAAGCAACATTTTGTGACTGAGCCACAATATGGAGAAATCATACACACAAAAGGCTTTGGTAACTCTGCTCCTCTACTTTTAACCACACAGAGGGGTTGTGTAAACACCAGTTGAAGACTCCTTTCTCAACCTGGCAAAATATATTTCAACAGTCTCAGAAGTGTAAATGATTTGGTATCTGTTAATAAAACCATTAGTTATAACTCATAAATCTTAATAAAGGCTGCCAAATGCTGGAATTCAAGCTTTAAAAAAAAAGGTGTTTCTTTGCTATTTTTTTTTAATATATAATCCCTAAACTTGCAGTTTTGGCTTTTAATATTCCATAGGCTTTTAAAACATTTATTAACATGCTTATTTTATTTTTCATGTGTGGAAGGAACAAAAAAGAAAATCAACAGGCAGCTCCGCAGGTGGCTTAGAATACCTCCAAGATTCACATCAGTAGGACTGTGCATAGAGGCCTGCCAGCTACGACTTACCGTCATCCGTGGTGCAGGAGTTCAAGGTGGCAAAGTGCAGATTCATGTTGACCATCAGAGAATCTAAGGACAGAGGCGCAGGCATTAAAACAAGATCTCTGTGTTGCTATGTGTGAGATGATCTACTGCATTGTAATCATTCTGTCTGTTTCCATTAGCTTTAAATCTGAGATGTCTTTGGGAAGAACAGTTTACATTTATCTGGATAATGTAATCAGGATTAAAAAAAAATCCCTACAGATAAAGAACAAATAAATCAGATAACTGTTACATTTCTCTGCATTGTGTATAACTAGCAGGATTACAGTGTTAGTAAAAACCTAAAAAGATTATATAGTGTTTGTTGTAAAGGATCAGATGTTATCTCTTCTCTTAGAGCTGTACTGTTCTGTAGGCTAACACTTTAAGTGTGAATCTATACTTCTACAGCCTGAATCTGCTTTATGGTTTTCACTTTCTTTGCTTCATTTGTTCTGTTTTTAATTCAGCAGGTGAACCTGTATGTTCATAAAACAGTGTGTGTGAGCTTAACTGTGTGTATTAAACTAAAACTGAGCATTCAGTCAGCTCAGATTTTATTTCTGCTTTTCTAAACTGTAGTATGTGCTCATGTGTTTCAGTGTTGGTGTATAGGCTGCTGCCTGAATATGCTGAAGGAAAGGCAGGTTTTCCTATAAATACAATTATTTTTGATCCTAAATATCCTGGTTTCTGCTCTTCTAAGGTCATATTGTTCTGTTGTTGCACATAATACAGTAAAAAAAACATCTTATTGTTAATTATTTTGTCTTTATTTATTTGCCTTGCATTTGATATTGAGGTAATCCAAAAGTTGAGTAAAGTAATCAGGTTACATTAATTTTACTTATCTATCTATATCGGCTTTTTCCGTGTTCGTGCTCTGAGTGTGTAGCATTAAGGTTTATTGCGCTTATTGTAAGTCACTCTGGATAAAAGCATCAGCTAAATGTACATGATTTGCTCTGTTAATTCATCAATTAATGTTTCATATACCATTGACTGCTTAAACATGTAGCCTGCTGGGAAACATCTTATACAAACCCCAGTGGGTTTGAAGTAATAACTGCCACTTCCAGTTCAGCTGGATTTGTCAACGTTTGTTGAACAGAATACCTTATAAGGATGGGGGTTAGTTGTTTTCCCCACATATATAAGTTGGACCCTTCTGTTTCAGGTACTCTATCTCTCTGCTTCTGTCCAGTAACCAGCCATGATCCTGCAGGCAGCTGCGCTCAGCGTCCTCCTCTGCTGTGTGCACACTTACACTCTATGGGTAAGCATCAGCACACACTTCACACACAATTAACTTTCAATAATAACAAAATACATACACATTTTTATGAAACACTTTGAAATGACCTATGATACATTTTGAACTGTAACAATCCAATATAGAAATGTCCTTCAACAATACACAACATCAGCATGACATTTAGTTTTGAAGTTTGTGGATTTCATTATGCATGAAATAAGATTTCTCTGTATCAAAAGATGTACATTTATACTTGAGAAATCCTAATACCGTCTTTATAGGACCTCCATCAGTCGTCTCATATTTCATTAAAATATATTTTCATGCACTGGTCAATTTTGAGAGTTTGCTTCCATAACATGTCTTCTTTATAGTGGAAAGAAAATATCAAAATAGACGTTAAGGTGTTTATTTGACTACCTTTTGTGCTTCTGAACATTTACCCTAAATTCACCACAAAATGAGCATTAGAAAATGACTCATTTACACATTTAAGCATGCTTGATCAGAAAACTTGCAAACAATTGTTGTCTTAATGTAGGTCATCAACTGGGGTAGTTTGATTATGATATTTATAAGCTATTATTTTATTACCCTATTTATCTTTAGTGTCTCCTCTAAACCAGCTTTTACTGTTTATTATTACAGGCTCCTTTTGAAAAGACTGAGGAGTCCTCTGGTAAGACAGGGCTACTTTTCAAACTTTCAAATGCTCTAACTATTTAGTCAGACTTTTCAACTGATTGTTTCTATTCCAAAGGCAACACCATTGAGGATGAGAGCCTCAGTGTCTCTGAGCTGTTGGAGAGGGCCAATGTGGATGTTGGTATGTATCTGCACTGCAATCATTCATTATGAATTCCCCTTGGCTGCGAATGTTCATTAAAGATAATCTTACATTCATTTGAAACAAATCAAATCAAGAGGCTGTAACACCACACTGTCACAGTTTGACACTGTTCATTAGAGCAGTAATCTGGTTTCAGCACTATTATATATACTAACATTTATTTTGTTTTACACACATTTGTACTTATTAATTGTGGTTTTATAGTGTTATACACTTTGAAAATGTTTCTTTAACTTTAATTTGATTTTGTACTTAACTTTTATTTCAAAATGAAGCCTCTGTTATGCAACCCTGCTTCCCCCGGGCTTATTAAAAGTATATCTGATTCGGATTTGAAAGAAAGATGAAGGCATGTTCTTGATCATGCTTGCGTCATCTTGCAGGAAAGAACTTTGACGACCCGATGGTGATGTTTGGAGACATCGCCGTGCCCACAGGTCTGCAGAACGCTGATCCCTGCACAGCGCGAGGCTGCCTGTGGCCCAAAGCCACCGACGGAAACGTCTACGTACCCTACCGCATCTCCAACCAGTACTGTGAGTACTGAAGGCAGGGTCTTATATGATTAGTGTTCACACAAGTGATGGCTCAATGTCCCTTTTTCTTGAATATTAGGCAGTACTGATACCAATACCAATATGTATCTCTTGTTAGGCATCATTCTAACATGTTAATTAGGGTCTGAGACCTAGGTCGGCGAAGACCCTATTGAAATCGGTCGCGCAGCGACCGACAAACCTGCGAAACCCACACAAAACACTGAAAAAGACGGGCAAAAGCCCATTAAAAGTGGCCTAAATCATGACAGTTGGTGGCCCACGCCAACCTAGTCACATGGGCGCTCGCGCCCATGTGACCTCGGCCACCCTAGGCCGAACATTATTGATATCGGTCCGATTATTAGGGTCTGAGACCTAGGTCGGCGAAGACCCTATTGAAATCGGTCGCGCAGCGACCGACAAACCTGCGAAACCCACACAAAACACTGGAAAAGACGGGCAAAAGCCCATTAAAAGTGGCCTAAATCATGACAGTAGGTGGCCCACGCCAACCTAGTCACATGGGCGCTCGCGCCCATGTGACTAGCCCCATGTAAACTTGCACATTATTGATATCGGTCCGATTATTATTATTATTATTATTATTATGATTATTATTTTAATACATTGCGCGCACTTTTGACCCCCGCAACATATGTGAAAACTCACCAAATTTCGCACGCGCGTCAGAAGTGGTGAAATAGCGATGTGTAATTGGTTCCGGAACTTTGCGTCAAAAATTGCGTAGGCCACGCCCACTTCCGTTTTTAACGTTAACTCCCCCACTTTAACTTTCACGTAAACGAACGAAACTCGCTACGCATATCTAGGGTGCGGAGACGAGCAAAAAAGCCTCTTGGAGGGGTATAAAATAACGTACAGGAAGTCGGCCATTTTGAATTTGGCGTTGGAAAAACGCGATTTATCGCGTTTTCGTCCCTCGCACTTTAACGAACTCCTCCTAGGGACTTTATCCGTACGACTCGAAATTCGTCGGGTAGCTTCTCCACAAATGGGCGATCTAAAGTTATCACGGAAATTTTTTGCTTTCGCACGGCGTAGCCGTGATTTGCCGCCAAAGTTCGCGTTCGCTCGATGCTAGGCCATCCCTCAACATGGAACACGATGATGTCATAACTCAAACTGACATGCTCAGAACGCCACCAAACTTCACGTGATGGTTAACTCTGCGGCCCTGAACAGCTCTATGTAAAATCCCATGTTACTTAATGTGGCGTTACCATGGCAACGCATCCCTCGCCATAAAACACGGTGTCGCTGTAACTCCAATGGACAGGGTCCCATCGTCCCCCAATCTTCACTTTTATATCACCGGTTAATGCCTCAACAGCTCTACGTGAAATCCGACATCTCATCGTATGCCGTTTCCATGGCAACGCATCCCTCGCCAAAAAACACGATGTTGTTGTAATTCTATGGAAAATCGTCCAAACGGCACCAGACTTCAGCTGATGGCTAATGGTCCGGCCCTCAACAGCTCTACGCCAATTATGGGATGTCATCATATGGCGTTACCATGGCAACGTATCCCTCGCCATAAAACCCGGTGTTGTGTTAACTCAATGGAAAATCGTCCAAACGGCACCAGACTTCAGACTATCATTAATGCTCCGGCCCTCAACAGCTCTAAGTCCATTATGGGATGTCATCATATGCCGTTTCCATGGCAACGCATCCCTCGCCAAAAAACACGATGTTGTGTTAACTCAATGGAAAATCGTCAAAACGGCACCAGACTTCAGATGATGGCTACTGGTCCGGCCCTCAACACATCTAGGCGTATTATGGGGTGTCGTCAAATTCCGTTGCCATGGCGACAGATCACTCGCCATCAAACACAATGTTTGTGATACTGCTGTAACTCCTATGTACGTCGTCCGATCGGCCTGAAACCTCCCACGTTTGCCTACGGCCGAGTCCTCGAGACGCCTTTCGCGACACGTCGACGTGCGGACAACAGCCTGCGGAGCGTCGGCGTCGAAGACCCGATCAACGCTGCTTGCAGCTTTAATTATTATTATTATTATTATTATGATTATTATTTTAATACATTGCGCGCACTTTTGACCCCCGCAACATATGTGAAAACTCACCAAATTTTGCATGCGCGTCAGAAGTGGTGAAAATAGCGATGTGTAATTGGTTCCGGAACTTTGCGTCAAAAATTGCGTAGGCCACGCCCACTTCCGTTTTTAACGTTAACTCCCCCCACTTTAACTTTCACGTAAACCAACGAAACTCGCTACGCATATCTAGGGTGCGGAGACGAGCAAAAAAGCCTCTTGGAGGGGTATAAAATAACGTACAGGAAGTCGGCCATTTTGAATTTGGCGTCGGAAAAACGCGATTTATCGCGTTTTTCGTCCCTCGCACTTTAACGAACTCCTCCTAGGGACTTTATCCGTACGACTCCAAATTCGTCGGGTAGCTTCTCGACAAATGGGCCATCTAAAGTTATCACGGAAATTTTTTGCTTTCGCACGGCGTAGCCGTGATTTGCCGCCAAAGTTCGCGTTCGCTCGATGCTAGGCCATCCCTCAACATGGAACACGATGATGTCATAACTCAAACTGACATGCTCAGAACGCCACCAAACTTCACGTGATGGTTAACACTGCGGCCCTGAACAGCTCTATGTAAAATCCGATGTTACTTAATGTGGCGTTACCATGGCAACGCATCCCTCGCCATAAAACACGGTGTCGCTGTAACTCCAATGGACACGGTCCCATCGTCCCCCAATCTTCACTTTTATATCACCGGTTCATGCCTCAACAGCTCTACATGAAATCTGAGATCTCATCGTATGCCGTTTCCATGGCAACGAATCCCTCGCCAAAAAACACGATGTTGTTGTAATTCAATGGAAAATCGTCCAAACGGCACCAGACTTCAGATGATGGCTAATGGTCCGGCCCTGAACAGCTCTATGCCAATTATGGGATGTTAATTAATGTGGCGTTACCATGGCAACGGATCCCTCGCCATAAAACACGGTGTCGCTGTAACTCCAATGGACACGGTCCCATCGTCCCCCAATCTTCACTTGTATATCACCGGTCCATGCCTCAACAGCTCTATGTCAATTATGGGGTGTCATCATATGCCGTTGCCACGGCAACGCATCCCTCGCCAAAAAACACGATGTTGTGTTAACTCAATGGAAAATCCTCCAAACGGCACCAGACTTCAGCTGATGGCTAATGATCCGGCCCTCAACACATCTAGGCGTATTATGGGGTGTCATCAAATTCCGTTGCCATGGCGACAGATCACTCGCCATCAAACACAATGTTTGTGATACTGCTGTAACTCCTATGTACGTCGTCCGATCGGCCTGAAACTTCCCACGTATACCTACGGCCGAGTCCTCGAGACGCCTTTCGCCACACGTCGACGTGCGGACAACAGCCTGCGGAGCGTCGGCGTCGAAGACCCGATCAACGCTGCTTGCAGCTTTAATTAGGGTCTGAGACCTAGGTCGGCGAAGACCCTATTGAAATCGGTCGCGCAGCGACCGATAAACCTGCGAAACACACACAAAACAGGGAAAAAGACGGCCAAAAGCACAGAAAAGGTTCGGAAATCATGACGGGTGATAGGCCGCGCGAGCCCAGTCACGTGGGCGAAGCCCACGTGACTGCAACTCGCATGATTGATATCGGTAGGATCAATTTAGTCGCTCGCGAAGCGAGCGATAATCAAGCAAAACCCACACAAAACAGTGAAAAACACGGGCAAAAGCCCATTAAAAGTGGCCTAAATCATGACAGTAGGAAGCCCACGCGAACCTAGTCACATGGGCGCTCGCGCCCATGTGACTAGCCCCATGTAAACTCGCACATGATTGATATCGGTCCGATTATTATTATTATTATTAGGGTCTGAGACCTAGGTCGGCGAAGACCCTATTGAAATCGGTCGCGCAGCGACCGATAAACCTGCGAAACACACACAAAACAGGGAAAAAGACGGCCAAAAGCACAGAAAAGGTTCGGAAATCATGACGGGTGATAGGCCGCGCGAGCCCAGTCACGTGGGCGAAGCCCACGTGACTGCAACTCGCATGATTGATATCGGTAGGATCAATTTAGTCGCTCGCGAAGCGAGCGATAATCAAGCAAAACCCACACAAAACAGTGAAAAACACGGGCAAAAGCCCATTAAAAGTGGCCTAAATCATGACAGTAGGAAGCCCACGCGAACCTAGTCACATGGGCGCTCGCGCCCATGTGACTAGCCCCATGTAAACTCGCACATGATTGATATCGGTCCGATTATTATTATTATTATTATTATTATGATTATTATTTTAATACATTGCGCGCACTTTTGACCCCCGCAACATATGTGAAAACTCACCAAATTTCGCACGCGCCTCAGAAGTGGTGAAAATTGCGATGTGTAATTGGTTCCGGAACTTTGCGTCAAAAATTGCGTAGGCCACGCCCACTTCCGTTTTTAACGTTAACTCCCCCCACTTTAACTTTCACGTAAACGAACAAAACTCGCTACGCATATCTAGGGTGCGGAGACGAGCAAAAAAGCCTCTTGGAGGGGTATAAAATAACGTACAGGAAGTCGGCCATTTTGAATTTGGCGTCGGAAAAACACGATTTATCGTGTTTTTCGTCCTCCGCACTTTAACGAACTCCTCCTAGGGACTTTATCTGTACGACTCCAATTTCGTCAGGTAGCGTCTCGACAAATGGGCGATCTAAAGTTATCACGGAAATTTTTTTCTTTCGCACGGCGTAGCCTGATTTGGCGCCAAAGTTCGCGTTCGCTCGATGCTAGGCCATCCCTCGCCATGGAACACGATGATGTCATAACTCAAACTGACATTCTCAGAACGCCACCAAACTTCACGTGATGGTTAACACTGCGGCCTGAACAGCTCTACGTAAAATACGATGTTACTTAATGTGGCGTTACCATGGCAACGGATCCCTCGCCATAATTTGGCGTCGGAAAAACGCGATTTATCGCGTTTTTCGTCCTCCACACTTTAACGAACTCCTCCTAGGGACTTTATCCGTACGACTCCAAATTCGTCGGGTAGCGTCTCCACAAATGGGCCATCTAAAGTTATCACGGAACTTTTTTTCTTTCGCACGGCGTAGCCGTGATTTGGCGCCAAAGTTCGCGTTCGCTCGATGCTAGGCCATCCCTCGCCATGGAACACCATGATGTCATAACTCAAACTGACATGCTCAGAACGCCACCAAACTTCACGTGATGGTTAACACTGCGGCCCTGAACAGCTCTACGTCAAATCCCATGTTACTTAATATGGCGTTACCATGGCAACGCATCCCTCGCCATAAAACACGGTGTCGCTGTAACTCCAATGGACACGGTCCCATCGTCCCCCAATCTTCACTTTTATATCACCGGTTCATGCCTCAACAGCTCTACGTGAAATCTCAGATCTCACCGTATGCCGTTTCCATGGCAACGCATCGCTCGCCAAAAAACACGATGTTGTGTTAATTCAATGGAAAATCGTCCAAACGGCACCAGACTTCATATGATGGGTGATGGTCAGGCCCTAAACAGCTCTAAGTCAATTAGGGGATGTCATCATATGCCGTTGCCATGGCGACAGATCCCTCGCCATAAAACCCGGTGTTGTGTTAACTCAATGGAAAATCCTCCAAACGGCACCAGACTTCAGACTATCATTAATGGTCCGGCCCTGAACAGCTCTATGCCAATTATGGGATGTCATCATATGCCGTTTCCATGGCGACAGATTCCTCGCCATAAAACCCGGTGTTGTCGTAACTCAACGGAAAATCGTCCAAACGGCACCAGACTTCAGACTATCATTAATGGTCCGGCCCTCAACAGCTCTAAGTCCATTATGGGATGTCATCATATGCCGTTTCCATGGCAACGCATCCCTCGCCATCAAACACGGTGTCGCTGTAACTCCAATGGACAGGGTCCCATCGTCCCCCAATCTTCACTTTTATATCACCGGTTCATGCCTCAACAGCTCTATGTCAATTATGGGGTGTCATCATATGCCGTTGCCATGGCAACGCATCCCTCGCCAAAAAACACGATGTTGTGTTAACTCAATGGAAAATCCTCCAAACGGCACCAGACTTCTGACTATCATTAATGGTCCGGCCCTCAACAGCTCTACGCCAATTATGGGATGTCATCATATGCCGTTGCCATGGCAACGCATCCCTCGCCATAAAACACAACGTTGTGTTAACTCAATGGAAAATCGTCCAAACAGCACCAGACTTCAGACTATCATTAATGGTCCGGCCCTCAACAGCTCTATGTCAATTATGGGGTGTCATCATATGCCGTTGCCATGGCAACGCATCCCTCGCCAAAAAACACGATGTTGTGTTAACTCAATGGAAAATCGTCCAAACGGCACCAGACTTCATATGATGGGTGATGGTCAGGCCCTGAACAGCTCTAAGTCCATTATGGGGTGTTATCATATGCGGTTTCCATGGCGACAGATCCCTCGCCATGAAACACGGTGTCGCTGTTACTCCTATGAAAATGGTCCAAAACGCACCACACTTCAGATGATGGCTAATAGTCCGGCCCTCAACAGCTCTAAGTCCATTATGGGATGTCATCATATGCCGTTTCCATGGCAACCCATCCCTCGCCATAAAACACAATGTTGTCGTAATTCAATGGAAAATCCTCCAAACGGCACCAGACTTCAGATGACAGTTAATGGTCCGGCCCTCAACACCTCAATGTGACAATAGTGAGTTTTCCTCAAAAGCTGTTGCCATGGCAACGCATCCCTCGCCAAAATACCCGGTATTGTCATAACTCCATGGAAAATCGTCCAAACGGCACCAGACTTCAGACTATCATTAATGGTCCGGCCCTCAACAGCTCTATGTCAATTATGGGGTGTCATCATATGCTGTTTCCATGGCAACGCATCCCTCGCCAAAAAACACGATGTTGTGTTAACTCAATGGAAAATCGTCCAAACGGCACCAGACTTCAGATGATGGCTACTGGTCCGGCCCTCAACACATCTAGGCGTATTATGGGGTGTCATCAAATTCCGTTGCCATGGCGACAGATCACTCGCCATCAAACACAATGTTTGTGATACTGCCGTAACTCCTATGTACGTCGTCCCATCGGCCTGAAACTTCCCACGTTTGCCTACGGCCGAGTCCTCGAGACGCCTTTCGCGACACGTCGACGTGCGGACAACAGCCTGCGGAGCGTCGGCGTCGAAGACCCGATCAACGCTGCTTGCAGCTTTAATTATTATTATTCTGATTATTATTTGAATACATTGCGCGCACTTTTGACCCCCGCAACATATGTGAAAACTCACCAAATTTCGCATGCGCGTCAGAAGTGGTGAAAATTGCGATGTGTAATTGGTTCCGGAACTTTGCGTCAAAAATTGCGTAGGCCACGCCCACTTCCGTTTTTAACGTTAACTCCCCCCACTTTAACTTTCACGTAAACCAACGAAACTCGCTACGCATATCTAGGGTGCGGAGACGAGCAAAAAAGCCTCTTGGAGGGGTATAAAATAACGTACAGGAAGTCGGCCATTTTGAATTTGGCGTCGGAAAAACGCGATTTATCGCGTTTTTCGTCCCTCGCACTTTAACGAACTCCTCCTAGGGACTTTATCCGTACGACTCCAAATTCGTCGGGTAGCTTCTCGACAAATGGGCGATCTAAAGTTATCACGGAAATTTTTTGCTTTCGCACGGCGTAGCCGTGATTTGCCGCCAAAGTTCGCGTTCGCTCGATGCTAGGCCATCCCTCAACATGGAACACGATGATGTCATAACTCAAACTGACATGCTCAGAACGCCACCAAACTTCACGTGATGGTTAACACTGCGGCCCTGAACAGCTCTATGTAAAATCCGATGTTACTTAATGTGGCGTTACCATGGCAACGCATCCCTCGCCATAAAACACGGTGTCGCTGTAACTCCGATGGACACGGTCCCATCGTCCCCCAATCTTCACTTGTATATCACCGGTCCATGCCTCAACAGCTCTACATGAAATCTGAGATCTCACCGTATGCCGTTTCCATGGCAACGAATCACTCGCCAAAAAACACGATGTTGTTGTAATTCAATGGAAAATCGTCCAAACGGCACCAGACTTCAGATGATGGCTAATGGTCCGGCCCTGAACAGCTCTATGCCAATTATGGGATGTCATCATATGCCGTTTCCATGGCGACAGATCCCTCGCCATAAAACCCGGTGTTGTGTTAACTCAATGGAAAATCGTCCAAACGGCACCAGACTTCAGACTATCATTAATGGTCCGGCCCTCAACAGCTCTATGTCAATTATGGGGTGTCATCATATGCCGTTTCCATGGTAACGCATCCCTCGCCATAAAACACGGTGTCGCTGTAAGTCCAATGGACACAGTCCCATCGTCCCCCAATCTTCACTTGTATATCACCGGTCCATGCCTCAACAGCTCTATGTCAATTATGGGGTGTCATCATATGCCGTTGCCATGGCGACAGATCCCTCGCCATAAAACCCGGTGTTGTGTTAACTCAATGGAAAATCGTCCAAACGGCACCAGACTTCAGACTATCATTAATGGTCCGGCCCTCAACAGCTCTATGCCAATTATGGGATGTCATCATTTGCCGTTTCCATGGCAACGCATCCCTCGCCAAAAAACACGATGTTGTGTTAACTCAATGGAAAATCGCCCAAACGCCACCAGACTTCGGCTGATGGCTAATGGTCCGGCCCTCAACACATCTAGGCGTATTATGGGGTGTCATCAAATTCCGTTGCCATGGCGACAGATCACTCGCCATCAAACACAATGTTTGTGATACTGCCGTAACTCCTATGTACGTCGTCCGATCGGCCTGAAACTTCCCACGTTTGCCTACGGCCGAGTCCTCGAGACGCCTTTCGCCACACGTCGACGTGCGGACAACAGCCTGCGGAGCGTCGGCGTCGAAGACCCGATCAACGCTGCTTGCAGCTTTAATTTGTATTGAAATTAACTTTTCTCAACCAAAGATCCAGTGATTTTGACCACTATATGACCAATACGTAATATTGAATCGGCGCATCCACCATTAAAAGTAGCAGTATAATAGAAGCAGTAGAAGTAAAGGTAATAATTGATCTAGTGGTAGTAGTATTAAAGGTGTCCTCCACTGACTTTAAAGAAACATTTATTCAAATTAGATGTGGAATTTTTGGAAGATTTTGGCTTTTCTACTGTACAAATGTATCTGCTGCTTGATGGCATAACTTGCACTGAACTTTAAAGTTGTTTCCATTTTCCTAATGGTAAAAGCCATTTTGTATGATCAGTGTTGTTATGTGTGCATATGTGCATAGTGTTTGGCTCGAAATACCAAACAGATCATGCATTGTAGCATCCCTTAAACCCCTCTGTTTCAGCCCTGTTTCAAAAGTGCTGATTACTTTAGATGAAAATAAGGAGCCACTCCCCACGCCCCTCTGAGAGATATTTGGTTACTAAAAACACAATGGTGCTCTAGGAGGAGATTCAGGTGATAAGGTGGTGGGGGGGGGTTACCTTGGTTGGTGATTGGCTAATGGTTAACAAGCCAATAAATCATTATGACATCATAAAGTGGCCAAAATCGGATCAGCTCATTTTCAGACAGGTTTATATATAAATGGATCAGGACAAAAAGTGAGCGAATCTTTTTTCCTGAAACGTTCAGAATCTCTTCACAGAGGGGACACATGTTTATGTAAAAAAGACGTGAAAAAGTGGATTTTGCATAATAGGTGACCTTAAGAAATAAAACCAAACTAAACTGATATTATTTGATTTTTACTGTAAAGCCCAGAGAGAGAGACAAACCATCGTCCAAGGCCTGAGGTCTTTTGCTGCGTCCACCTGCATCCGCTTCACCCCCCTCAACAGACAGAGTGACTTTGTCGACATCCAGTCCCGATCAGGGTAATGACAATGCACACAACACACATGCATAACTAACATAATCTATTTACACCTCCATAAAACACACTGTGTGTCTCAGGAGGGGAAGCAATTTGGCTGTTTAACTGATAGTTTTATGTCGTGCTCTCTTCCAGGTGTTTCTCCTTCGTCGGCCGTCGTGGTAGAGGCCAGGTAGTGTCTTTGAGTCGTCGGGGGTGTGTTTTCCGGCAGATCATCCAACATGAGCTGCTCCACGCCCTAGGCTTCGACCATGAGCAGACCCGGTCCGACAGAGACCAGCATGTCCGCATCCTGCTGCAGAACGTCATGCCCGGTGGGTCTCACTCTTTCATCATGTAGAATACAGATGGAGCCAGTAATGATTTTGCAAATGATACAATCGATCAAAATAGGGTTGTTCAATTAATACAACTGACCTTTATGGCCTTCGAAGGGGTAGTAGAGCCCCATTCCTCCAATACAGTAGAACCAAATGGCACTTGGTTTGTGGTGCTCAAACTTCCAAAAATTACATTCGGAGCTACTTTCTTTCTACTCTTATCACCTCGCAGAAGAAAGCATTTATCTACTCATGGATGACTTATATTTTCTTAGAGGTGTTACTCTTCAATAGTATAAAAACAGAGACAATATTTGATTGAGCCGTGTGATCTCCTGCAGGAACGGAGAACAATTTCAGGAGGATCGCAACAAGGAACCTTGGCACTCCCTATGACTACAACTCTGTCATGCACTATGACAGGTAACATAATAATAATACAACAACATGTGATGATAATGTTTCTCTGTGTCCTCTGGATTTGTTTTCTGACAGTTTTTTAATCTAATGCAACCTCATGGGGGGTAGTGGTGCACTAGTGTGCCCTTGAGTAAGGCACTTAGTCCTTAGTTACTCCAGGGAGAATGTCCCTGTAATTGGTAATTGTAAGTCACTTTGGATAAAAGCGTCAGCTAAATGAAATGTAATGTAATAAAGTGATATTATGTCCCAAGTGGCCAAACGATTCCTAATACAACTTTACGACATGTTTCCTCATAGCTTTGTGTATGTATGGGAGTCAGAGTCGAAAATTCATTAGCTTCATTGAGAACCTCCGTGATCTCCAATGTGTCTGCGCCTTTCATTTCTGTTTCAGTCCAAAATGTGCAGTACGTTCAAAAAGTGAACTTTAATGACAGATTTTAGCATATGCACAATACTTGATGCCACGGAATGTTAGCTAGCTAAACGCTACCTCATCCAAATCTGCTTTCTGTGGTCATTCAGCAGCACAGGTGTCCAGTTGTTATCACTGCTGTGTTTGCACCACAGGTTTGCCTTCTCCAGGAACCGACAGCCGACCATCATCCCTATCCCCGACAGCAACGTAGCCATTGGGAGAGCCACCCAGATGAGTCCGACCGACATCCTCCGGGTCAACCGCCTCTACGGATGTAGTACGTACATTTTTATCAAAGTAGCCTACTGACTAAATGACTTTCTACATGTTCCTATAACTGCAGTGTATTTCTGAGCTACACTGACCCCACCCATATCTGTAGTCTCTCATACTATCTCCCTACTGATAACATTCACAGAGGTCAGGCTCAACACAAATCCAGAAACCCTATATGTGACCCGCTCTATCGAAATCAGTCGGAAGTCGCAACGGCTCATTTCAAAATAAACGTGGATATGCGTAAAAAAATAGTTTTTCGGGGTTCGGGTGTTTTGTTTGATTTTAAATAAACAAAGTCTTGGCTTTCAGAATATGAAACTTTTATTTCGAAAATCACACGTTAAATACATTTTTGAAGCTTGTTAAGGGAAGATGACAGGAACCTCTCACTCTGCTCTTCCGCAGCGCCGCTCCCCCTCACTCTCCCTCTCGCTGACATTATGAATGTAAGGCGTATAGTAATCATAGATAACACGGCAGGGTCCGTTACAGTTTGTTTTCATCTGATTTCAATTAAACAAAGTCTTGGCTTTCAGAATATTAAACTTATTTCGGCTAATTCAGATGATAAATACAACTTTGAAGCTTGTAACGGCATAATTACAAGCGGAGAACGGAGTAACTTGACGTCACAGCAGGCATAACAACAGCCGGTGTTTCTGGTGAGTGTTTTCACACACACACACACACACTCGCGAGCTTCCCCCAGACCAGTAATCCAAACGAAAATATCTTCCCTCCGGACTACTTTGATCATTTATTAGCCGCTAATAATCAATCAGATGGATGGATTCCAGAGAAGAGGAAACTTTGAAGGCCTTTTTCTCAAAATGATGACTCGGTGACTGTCATTATATAATGTGACATATTTTGCTTAGTATTTGGAGTACAACAACAATCCTGATATCATTAGAAAGCTAGGAATCTCCTCTTTCCAACAGTGCATACAACTCAAAATGTGTCTTCGGGTCAATGCGACTGATTTCAATAGAGCAGGTCACATATACTGTACGTTTATGTAAAATGGAGCAGTACCATAAAAAGTATCAAACAGTTTTCACAGGTTTACTGTCTTTTTGTCAGATTCCACTGCATCCAGACCTCACCTGAAACCGGTGCAAAGAAAACATGTCATGGAGAAATGAAGGTAAGTCCTAAGTTTGCATGTTTTTTCATACTTGCTATGAACCAGGGGTGAACAAAGTAGTCAGATCTTTAACTGGTGAAAAAAGTAATACAATGTGCAAAAACAAGTAAAGACCACGCATTCAAATGTAACTCAGAAAGTACAGAAGCGTTTGCATCAAGATATACTTAAAGAACGAATAGTAAAGTGAATAATTTTGCCCTATGGCCCATTTTAGAACTATATGTTACATGATTGACTTTATTGTTTTATTTATGAATGTCTCCAGTAACCTTTTAATAAATTCACTGGGGTCTAGCTTGTGCGGGTAGATTCTGTATTTTGTTTTTAAGATGGATGATGGATTTGTATTCATATATTTGAGTTTTTCTGGTTTTGCTTTTAGGATAGTGACAGATACAGACTGAACACATGAATGTACTTTTATTTGGATCCATGAATGTGCATATTTTCTTTAAAATCTCCTCTTCTCCAACAGGAATTCAAGAGGAAATAAGACAAATTCATGCAGCTTCTTATCTACAAGCAAAACCAAGATGCATCTGGTGTTGAATGAATGTGCTTTAATTCAGATTACATTAGCTTGTGTGCTGTCTCACTAAGAAATTAAAATTCAAAAATCACAAATGTTCACTTAGATAAATTACTGCTTATGAGCTTAAATACAAATAATGAATAAAGATGTTTGTTCACAGACCTTAGTCACATGTCCGTCTGTCATTTTCCATTTGGCCTTCATGAACAGGACAAACACACACAGCTGATCAAACTCTTGAATAAACACTTATTTTCCAGTCTGAGTGCCAGACAGTACACACACACACACACACACACACACACACACACACACACACACACACACAGCTGATCAAACTCTTGGATAAACACTTATTTTCCAGTCTGAGTACCAGACAGTACACACACACACACATACAAACACTTGTACAAACACACAGTACACACACACACACACACACACACAAACCTCACCTGTGGGAACAAGTCACATTTCATTCAGAAAACATGTAGGTTCATTTCATTTCATTTCCATCTTTATTTCTAACAGATTAAAATAATAAATTAAATTTAAAAAAAAACAAATGTGAAAAAGAATACCGTATTGTTAGAATACAGTATTTATCAATCTTCATAATGATATTTATATATTCAACAAAAATATTCATAATAATAATAATAATAACAATAAATCATATGTGTCCGAAAAGGAGCAGGAGGAAGCAAATGCTTATTAATTCCCACCCCTTACTTTCTGCTGATCAATGATTATCCTTTAAATCATTTATGCAAGTTATTCCTACTTACATATTTACATTTACAATCATTTCTCATCTTCAATCACCTTTCTTCATTCTCATAGTTTTCCAAAAAAGTCTTTGTACATCCTTTTAAACTGAATGATATTTGTGCTTTGTTTGAACTCCTGCTCCAAACCGTTCCATCAAACCACCCCACAGATTGTTATACTCATACTTCTCAGAGTTCTTCTGACCTTGAGTTGTTTCAAATGTAGATTTCCTCTCAAATGATACCCACCCTCTCTGTCTATGAACACTGTTTGTAATTTCCTAGGAAGTAGA
The DNA here is from genome assembly GCA_031216635.1 of Dissostichus eleginoides. Classification (NCBI taxonomy): domain Eukaryota; kingdom Metazoa; phylum Chordata; class Actinopteri; order Perciformes; family Nototheniidae; genus Dissostichus; species Dissostichus eleginoides. Next base: position 4,965,707 of record CM062264.1, read on the forward strand.
TTATTTCTTGCTCTGTACATGATGTGTGCAGTTTTAAATGTAACCAGATCAGTGAACTTCAGTGTGTGTGACTTCAAGAATAATGAATGAGTGTGTTCAAGATATCCAACATTATTGATTATTCTTATAGCCCTTTTTTGTAATGTGCATAACTGCTGTAGGTTGGTTTTGTAAGTGTTTCCCCAGATCTCCACACAGTAACTCAGATATGGCAATATGAGTGTATTACACAGAGTATATCATGATTTGTAGTCCAGAATGTGTCTTGCTTTCCCCAATATTGCGATACTACTAGCCAGTCTTAGAACACAAATGAGAAACAATACCATTATTAAATACTCTTTTTACATTTATTTATATACATTATATTTTACTTTTATTTGATCAGTAATACCAGTCAAGTCCTGGCCGAGTTAACAGCTGAAGCAGTTTCACACACATACCAATATACAGTACCTTTATAAAAAGATAAACCACATGTCAAATGTAAACCACTAGTGATATGAGCCAGACCACATTTATGTAACTTTCACACCTGTTTTTTTATATAAGAATAAATCACATTTTGTAAGTGTTATTAAGGGAGTATGACCATTCTTGTGGTACTAAAGACTCTTCATTTGGGGCCTTGCTGCACAATAAGGTCATGCAGGATAAGGCATCATGAGGTGCTTTATTAAGACGAATAGAGAGCCAACATGCTCCTGCTATGGACGCTAATAAGCACAATAGTTAATTTATGCCTTAATAAAGGGTGAGCTAGAAAACCTCTGCATTCCATTGCAGTTCCATTTTAGTTTCTTTTTAATCAAAGTACATATATGCAATTTCTGCTATAATATTTCAAATAAAAACTGAGGTCAGATAAACAGTAAGCGCACTCATCATCACACTTTATAGTTATGAAAAGAACAAACCAGGCATAAAAGTGACTTTGTTTTCCTTTTTTTCAGTGTGTTTTGTACGGTATGATGGCAACATGTGTCCCTTTTCCCACTTTGTCAGATAAGGCTGTGAGTTCAGCTAATTCTTTGACTTTCTTAGAACCCTGACTGTCCATATTTGGGCACACAAAGACAGTTGAGCGTATATAAAAAGCTGGAGAGAGACCTCGTCTGCACTAATCCACACCGAGGATCCAAGGTGAGTTCAGTGTGCGCTTTGTTTCAGTGTGTATATACCTCTGTGTGTGTGTCTGCTCTGAAGTGAAGCTGTGTGTGTCCTGCAGGATGTCTGTCTTCAGGTTCTCCGCTCTCGCTCTGCTGCTGCTGTCTGCCTGCTGCTGGGCCGACACTGAGGTAGGAGCAATGGCAGGGTGATATCTGCTCATTCTTTATTATGTATAACAACACTTTTAAAAGTAACAAATGAATGTTCTTCATTTTTTTTGTAAAGAGTCTTTGAGTTTGAACATTTTAACTAATATATATCTTCAACAAATATACCCAGTTGAACAATTATATGAAGACACATTTTCACATGAAATATATTATTTTAGAAAAGTGCAAGTTTTCTGAAATGTTATGTTGAAAAACGCAATTAAGGCATTGTGTATATTACACGATTTTTTTCTTTCTATTAGACTCAAAAACAAAATAGGGGTTAGGGCTGGGGTAAGGGTTAGGTTCAACATTTTAAAATGTCCAGTGCATCCAAAACACGTTTTTGCCTGTATTTTCATGTCTCAAAACATAGAATCTGGTTTGTGATCAATAAATTACTGCTACAGTACCTTTAGCTGTAATTATAAGCTTATGTGGTTCTATCTGTTTCTAATGAGTTTATCTTTCTCTCCTCTAATCCCACGCTGAACCTGCAGGCAGGTATGTATCTGTTCTAATGATCAGACCTCAAGTGCTGATATGCACAGTTTGTGCTGCTGTGTTTTTACACAAAATAAAATGGTGTTGTTGATGTCTCTCTGCAGAGAAGGAATCAGATGGGCTTTCTGTGTCTGAAATTCTGGAGAGAGCCAACACAAATCTGGGTGAGTGTGAGCTGCTGCACCTCCATGCTCCTCGTCTTCTATCAGTATCTCCTCAGCAGGAGTTTGAGCTGCTGTGTGATGTGTTTCAGTTCGCTCCGACAATGAGCCCATCCTGACTGAGTTGGACATCGCCATCGACAACGAGGCCGAGAGAAACGCCGACCCCTGCACCAGCCGTCGCTGCAAGTGGTTAAAGAACAGTGATGGAAAGGTCTACGTTCCTTATTACATCACCAACCACTTCTGTAAGTGTCACACAGCCAGGCTATCAGAAACTCCTCTCATTTATAATGGAATCACTATTAATGCTGAACAACTCTCAATAACTACAAATAGCTAAATTAAAGGGAACATATTATGCCGATTTCAGGTTCATTATAAGATTTGGGGTTTCTACTCGAAAATGTTTCCATATTTTGTTATCTAAAAAACACATAATTTTCCTCATAATGTCTGTTGAATGATACCTGCATTATACCTCTGTCTGGAACGCCCAGTTTTAGCACCTGTCTCTTTCATTTATGGAACTCTATTTCCTTCACTGTTGGATTGCAAAAGCTTAATATTGTGTGCTATGCTCCTCCCAGCCTCCCGTGAGAAGGCCATCATCACCCGTGGACTGGAGTCCTTCTCCTCTCTCTCCTGCATCCGCTTCAGACCCAGCATGAGCAACGACCTCGACTGGCTGCAGATCGAGTCCCAGAATGGGTGAGAAAATAATAATGTGGTAGAGTTTGAGACCAAAGCTTTCCTCACACCTCAGTGTCCTTTAACTGAACTCTGACCCCCTCCAGCTGCTGGTCCTACGTCGGCCGTCGTGGTGGAAAGCAGGTGGTATCTCTGGCCCGCAGCGGATGTATTTACCATCACACCATCCAGCACGAGCTGCTCCACGCTCTGGGCTTCAACCACGAGCAGACCCGCTCTGACAGAGACAACCACATCAGAGTCCTGCTGCAGAACGTCGTGTCTGGTAATGGAGCTGTTTGTTATTCACAATGATGGAAGATGTTAGAGCAGTGGCGGTTCTACGGGGTGGCACGGGGTGGCAGCTGCCACCTCAGAAAAATGCCTTGCCACCCCAGTTGCCACCCTAAATGTAGGCAATGAATTTATTAATATTTTTTTAAATGTCGATTATAAATGTTTGTGACATTTCTCCAAAGTTTGTGTAAACGTCTTACTAAACAGTTTAGAATGAACTCTCCCTCCCCCCCCCTAAATAAAGAAAACAAATGGTTGCACCCGCCGCGGGAAAATCGTGTCACGTTCATCGTCTCGCTGCTGCGCTGTTGTTGCACCCTACTGGAAAAAGTCCATGGAGTCGGTCGGAGTGAAAGTTGGGTAAGCTATAATTTGCCTATATGGGACTTGCTCTATCGAAATCCCTGGTATACACTGTTGAAAAGAGGATATTCCTAGCTTTCTAATGATATCAGGATTGTTGTTGTAATATTAAGCAAAATATGTCACGTTATATAATGAATGTCACCGAGTCATCGTTTTGAGAAAAAGGCCTTCAAAGTTTCCTCTTCTCTGGAATCCATCAATCTGAATAATATTTTCGTTTGTATGACTGGTCTGGGGGAAGCTCGCGAGTGTGTGTATGTATGTGTGTGTGTGTATTTTTGCGTTTGTGTGCATTGTGTTTGTTTCCCGGGGAAAACACTCACGAGAAACACCGGCTGTTCTTATGCCTGCTGCTGTGACGTCAAGTTACTCCGTTCTCCTCTTGTAATTATGCCGTTACAAGCTTCAAAGCTGTATTTATCATCTGAATTTTCCTGAAGTTTAATTTTCTGAAAGCCAAGACTTATTTTGAAATCAGATGAAAACAAACTGTCCCGGACCCTGCCGTGTTATCTATGATTACTATACGCCTTTACTTCATAATTTCAACGGGAGGGAGGGGGAGCGGCGCTTTGGAAGAGCAGAGTGCGAGTGAGAGGTGCCTGTCTTCTTCCCTTTACAAGCCTCAAAAATGTATTTATCGTGAGATTTAAACCCCCCCCCCCCTCCTCTTCTTGAATATTGTAGGTCCAAGTAGCAGATGCAAAAATGAAAAGGAAGGAGAAAAGTGGTGGCATAGCCAGCTTTTTTCAACCAAAAAAAACAAAGAAAGGAGGGGAGTCAGACAGAGGTGAAGAGCAGGGCCAGGCAAAGGCAGGAGGAGAGTCAGACAAAGGTGAAGAAGAGCAGAGCCAGGCAAAGGCAGGAGGAGAGTCAGACAAAGGTGAAGAAGAGCAGAGCCAGGCAAAGGTGAAGAAGAGCAGAGCAAGGGGCAGGAGAACAGTCAAGGAAGAGAAGAGAAAAAGCAAGAGTAAGGGAGGAATGAGCAATGAAGAAGAACTTAGTGATGAGTGTGAAGAACAAAACACCAGAGACAGAGCCACTGAGAGAGAAGACAGAGACCCAGAAAGAGGGGGAGAGCAGAACAGGGCTGGACAGACAGACAGAAGCAGTGGCAGTCAGATCAGTACTAAAAGTCCAGCTGGACCACATGGTACAGTATGTTAGTTCACTGTTAACTTATTTCTATATAACAACATGGCTTTCATGTTCTCAGATATTGGCTAGTGTATAGCCTGTGGTAGCCTATTGAGTTCATACTGTGTATCCTACATGTTCAGAATTGTGCATGGTCTAGGCACACTATAGTATGTTGAAGTTAATGCAAGGTCCCTCACACTAGGCTGTGAGTGGGCGAATGGATTTGAGTATAGGACAGTTGAATTGTTTAGTAAGTACTGATACAGTATGAATGGCCCTATTTGCTTATTTTCTCTCATTTTAGATGTATCAAAATATAAAACTGATGGACCAATGCAGCCACATCTTTCAGCCTGGTGTAAAGAGCATACCTGGCTGGAATATTCCCAATCTAAGGATGCAGCATATTGCTTTGCATGCAGACATTTTGCCCCTACAAATGCCCCTAAGACTGTTTATGCATCTGACAGTGGATATTCCAATTGGAAAAAGGCCACTTTTAGGGATAGTGGGTTTAATGTACATGCTAAGTCAGAGACACATATTAATGCAATGATCTCATGGGGTGAACACAAAAGAATGGCTGAAACAAACACATCTGTCCTGGGAATGATGGGAGCTGAAAATCAAAAACAAGTACTGGAAAATCAAAAATACATAAAAACCTTGGCTGAAGTTTTGCTGCTCACAGCTACTCAGAATATTGCACAACGTGGACATGATGAAACTGAAACATCAGAAAACAGAGGAAATTTCCTTGAGATATTGAATCTTGTGAGTGACCATGATCCATTTATTAAAAAAGATTGTCACAGGGGCCCAGAAATGCAAAGTACACAAGTAAAATAATTCAAAATGAGATATTAGAATGTTTGGCAGGAATGGTGCAGGAGGGAATTATAAATGAAGTTAAAGCCAGTGAGCATTTTTCCGTTATGGCTGATGAGACAAAAGATGCCAGCAAAAAGGAGCAGATGTCCCTTGTGGTAAGGTACTATTATGATGGTGTGGTACAGGAGAGCTTCCTTGAGTACCTGGAAGCAGAACACTTAGATGCAGGTAGTTTAACCAATAAAATAATTTCCTGCTTGGAGAAATATGGGCTGGAATACAGAGAGAATCTAGTGGGTCAAGGATACGATGGCGCTGCAGTGATGAGTGGAAAATGTTCTGGAGTCCAAGCTAGAGTGAAGCAAGTAGCCAAGTATGCATTCTATGTCCACTGCAATGCACACTGTTTAAATCTCGTTCTTGTAGACTGTGTGAAAAAGGTACCTGAAGCTGGATGTTTTTTCTCGTTGTTGGAAAAGCTGTATGTGTTCATGTCAACCTCATATGTCCACCAAAGATGGCTTGAAGTGCAGAAAGAAATGTTCAGTGGCCCACCACGGGAACTACAGAGACTTAGCGACACCAGATGGGCCTGCCGCTACATTGCTTGTCGAAACCTCATGGATAGGTTGACTGCAGTAATAAGAGTATTGGAAGAAATCTCAGATGAGCCCAATCCTACCAGGGCTGTAGAGGCACGTGGGCTACTTTGTCAAACTGACATTAAGTTCATTGCTCTACTTACAGTGTTCAGAAAGGTCCTAGGTGACACAAAGCTCTTATCAGATATGCTCCAGTCATCGAAAATAGACCTTTGCAAAGCTATTGATCTGACGAGACCCTCAGGCAGACTTTGGAGGAATATCGCAATGAAGGGGAAAGCTTCAATGAGCTGTGGAATACAGTAATTGAAACATGTGATAATTGCAATATTTCTAAAGTGATCAAACAGAAAAGAGCCACACAGACAGCAAGCAGACTAGATGATGGTGTAGTCACATCCACACTTGGACAGAGAACCCAAGTTGACAGTAAAGAGGCCTTTAGGGTAAACATATTCCTTCCCATCATAAACTCCATGATTGGTGAGATGGAGAAACGTTTCTCAAAGTCCAACTGTAGCATAATGGAGGGAATACAGGCTCTAAATCCGTCAAGCAGCAACTTCTTGAAGGAAGAAATGGTGTTGTTATTTGCAGAAGCTTATGGCTCAGATTTGCCAGATCTGAAGAACGAAATAATCAGGCAAGAAGACTTTTTGAAAGAAACAGGGCAAAGGGAAAAGAGACTCCCACCACTTTGATGGACTTAGTCAAGTTCCTGGATCCTTTTAAGGACGTCCTGTTTGAGCTTTTTCGTTTATGCAAGATTGCCGCTGTTTTGCCAGTGAGTAGTGCTGGGTGTGAGCGCAGCTTCTCAACCTTGAAGCTTGTTAAAACTCACCTGCGGTCAACAATGGCAAGTAAGCGGTTGACACATTTAGCTGTGCTCAGCATTGAGAGTGAGCGTGCAAAGGCACTGGACCTAGATATTTTTGTTAAACGCTTTGCTGGACAGCATGATAACCGCCGCCTTAAATTGGCTTAATCTTTCTATAATGTACTGTGTGCAAATGTATGTATGTATATGTGTGAGGAGATAGGAGATGCTGGTGGTGAAGTCTGGAAGTAGAGCAGGCTGGCCTCTGCTGGGCTGCACACTATCATAACACTGGATATTACTAATAGTTTACACCTGCACATTGGGGACTTGCACAACCAGTAGAAAGGAACTAATTGCATTACTAAAGTAGGCTAAATGTAGACTTACTTAAGTACATTTCTGAGATTCATACATTACATCCACTCTTTTATAGGCTCCTTAACAAACACAACCCCCACCTGGAAAAACTGGACATTCCCAATGCATGTACACCCACACACACAAAAACAACACACAGACTCACACAGACACACACAGTGTATGTGCTGGGGTTTCTTCTACAAATTAAGATTTTACCAAAAACAAAATATGATACTGTGCTTCAGGGGAGGAAGGTAAATTAGTAAATGTAATTTCAAGTACTGTAGGCTACTTTAAAAAGAAATTCAATGTGCTTGTATTAAATCAATTTATTATACATAACTTTAGTAACTACTAATTTGGCATATTAATATTAGTGTGTGTGTGTGTGTGTGTGTGTGTGTGTGTGTGTGTGTGTGTGTGAAAGTTGAATATTTATATTAAAAACCGTAAAACTAATTGTTGTACGTTTTTATTGCATGCAAGGACTGGGTTAAGTGTTCAAGATAAGTTGAATTTACATTGTCTTATTATGTGATTCACATGCACAAACATCACCAGAGATTGCAGAAAATGAAGTCTCTGAAGTTGAAATGTGTTTGGGGAGAGATAACATTTGCCCCCCCAGCTGGAACATCATGCCACCCTTTCGCCACCCCAGGTATAACTTGCTAGAACCGCCCCTGTGTTATAGAGGAGAGTCAGTAAAGCTTGTTTGAGGTTACAGTGGGTCCCTGGTGCCTCCTAGTGGACAAAAAGGAACACAATTCAAGGGACCATAATCACCAACTAATTTATAATTTATTCATTGTAAAAAATTGTTTGTCATGCAACAAAGGCTGTTTTTGGCCTCACAAATTTGGAAATGTGATATTTTCTTCTGTTTTATATTGTATTAAACCAGGGTTTCTACAGTTCCTATAACGTCCTAAAGGCATTGAAATACTTCATGGAATCTTTCTCCAGCTGCACGACTCCTTCCTGTCCACAGTCAGTGTGAATTCAAACCACACAAACGTTACTTTAACCCTCCGGTATCACTGTGGACGTTTTTGTCCATATGGGTCATTTTTCACTTTTCATTTTGCAATAACTTTGGTTATGTTGGGGCAAATGGCCTGATTTTTTGTAACAAGGCTATTTTCTCGATCTATTTTGGAATTCGGATATGAATTTGAAAATACATATCTGGGGACTGGCTCTTTTTTTTTTATAACAGTCTTGGATATGTCAAAGATTAGCAACAAAATTGATTTTTTTGCATTATTAGTTTTTGCACAAAATCAGATTTAACAAAAAACTCACACATTAGTCATTCGGGACAAAGATGTCCACTTCCAAAAACTGCTCTAAAATGACAACAGATTAATATTTTTTAAAACTTTTTGGGGTTAAATCTTTGAATCAACTTCAGTCCTGATCAAAAATATCAAATTATGTTCAGGATTTTAACCCTTTAACTGCCAGTTTGAAAACATGAATTCACGTTTTCTGTGAAAAACATGCACAAAAAGGCAGTTATTTTCCATATAATAAATGTTGGGGGGGTCGGCTTTTTTTTTTTTTATCACAGTCTTGGATATGTCAGAGATTAGCAACAACATTTATTTTGGTGGATTATTAGTTTTTGGCAAAAAGTGTTTTATCTTTGTGCTGACTCCTTTCAAGCACAGTTCATGCAGATCCACACCAGATTCTCCTTCTCAGGGTGTTTCTGTTTCAGAGGATGAGTCCTGCAGTTGAAGTTACGGGCTGCATGAGACCTCTTGTCCCACAGAGAAGCTCCTCTTCATCTTACTGCTTGTTGCGTATCACAGGAATGAAATGAGCAGCCAGCCAAACTACACATATTTGAAGCTTTGGCTTTGCAGCCAGGTGTTTTTATTTACTTCAAGGAGTGTATGTATGGCTGTGTATGTCTGTTTGCTAAAGAGACATTATCAAAGGACTTTGAAGTTCCAAACAATTCAAAACATCGAGGTCAAGCTGGGTCAAGATCATACATCTGTTTACCTCTAAGACACATGAAACAGCACAAATGAAAAACAAAACGCCATGAGAGCACACTTAGTCCTGTCTCATTCTCACACACAATCACTCACACACATACAAGGTATAAGGAGGTTTAATATGTACGAGTGTGTATGAGTTTGGGAATGAGGGATTGAGAGAAAAAGAGAGAGAGAAAGAAAGAAAGATATGAGGCGAAAACTGCGACTTGCTGTAAACCAAATCTACTGTATATTGTTGTCTCTGTACACACACACTGTACATCCAGACACACACACACACACACATTTCTCAGCTGATACCACTCTTCCACATCCATACCAACACACCTACATCATATTAGTTGCATACATGTATTCCAATGGCTGGCAGGGCCCCATTATACAACAGGCCCAGAAACCAAGATAAGAAAGCATGTAATTCAATGGTCAAATGTCACATCTGGTGATATACAGTAAAAAGGACAAATTGAACTATTTTCCTCCAATATAAAACCCTGACATTACAAAATGCATGATTATAAACCGGTATGGCGGAGAGATCAAAAGATGTGGTTATAATGGGAGTGGATGGGACATTTGTGTCCGCGAGTGGCTAATGTGTGAGTTTTTTGTTTAATCTGATTCTGTGCAAAAACTAATAATCCACCAAAATAAATGTTGTTGCTAATCTTTGACATATCCAAGACTGTGATAAAAAAAAAGCCGACCCCCCCAACATTTATTTTATGGAAAATAACTGCCTTTTTGTGCATGTTTTTCCTAGAAAACGCGAATTCATGTTTTCAAACTGGCAGTTAAACGGTTAAAATCCTGAAAATAATTTGATATTTGATGTTTTTGATCAGAACTGAAGTTGATTGAAAGATTTAATGTCACGATCTGTCTGTGTTTTATTTGTGTCCTGTGTAGATCTGTCTTTTTCGTTTCCTGCCTGCTTCGCTCTACCCTGACAGAAGGATCTCACCAAAGATGGACCTAGCAGTGTTTTTTGAGGATGAAGTTGGCAAATTATCCTGCAAACTTTTATGTTTTCTTGGAGAGTGGATGAGCGCTCATGGTAAAGAGGCTCAGGAGGCTGCTCTTTCACGAGCACGCCGGGAAGTTGCAGATAAGCCCTGGTTAAGGAGCTCACTGCCTGAATTTTTAAGGGACTTTGTGACTCCTCCCGATAAACTGCACGCCTGCTTTAAACCTCGAGACCCAGCAGCCATGGTTCCGGCTCCCGTACCGGCTCCAGTTCCGGCTCTCCGGCCCACTCCAGCTCTCCGTGTCCTGTTGGTGGTCCGGCCCACTCCAGCTCTCCGTGTCCTGTCGGTGGTCCGGCCCCTCCAGCCCCTCGTGTCCTGTCGACGTTCCGGCCCACTCCAGCCCCTCGTGTCCTATCGGCGTTCCGGCCCACTCCAGCTCCCCGTGTCCTGTTGGAGGTCCCGCCATCACCTGTTCCGCCGGGGGTCCCGCCGACTACTCTTCTGCCGGGGGTCCTGCGACCCTACGTCCTGTGCCGTTGGGGGTCCGGCCGAA